>LR812523.1:79146773-79266773 GCA_903798195.1 Danio kyathit | reverse complement strand
AGGGTCATGGCCCAGTGTTGGACAACTTTGTTGTCCAGTTGTTTGATTTTCGCCGTAACTCTATTTCTAATGCTACTACTACTACTACTATAACCGGTACTGTTGTTAAGACAGTGAGTGAGTATAAATACCTGGGCACCATTCTGGATTATAAACTGAACTTTAAGGCCAACACAAATTTTATCTGTAAAAAGGCAAATCAAAGACTGTTCTATTTGAGGACGTTGAAGGGATTTAATGTGGATAGGCCTCTTCTTAG
Source organism: Danio kyathit (assembly GCA_903798195.1). Taxonomy (NCBI): domain Eukaryota; kingdom Metazoa; phylum Chordata; class Actinopteri; order Cypriniformes; family Danionidae; genus Danio; species Danio kyathit. Next base: position 79,266,514 of record LR812523.1, on the reverse strand, counting down.
GACATTTTATCCTTCTTTTATTGAGTCTCTTTTAACTTTTGCAGTAATATGCTGGTATGGTTATTTGAGGATGACAAGTAAAAACAGACTTTCAAAAATTGTTCATCAAACTCAAAAGATCTTGGGCACAAATCTTAATAGTATTGGACAAGTGTATGAGGTAAGAGTCATAGAAGGCTATGTCCATTTTAGCAGATGAGAACCACCCACTTTAAAGTTTTGCCTCCTGCCATCATTCTATACGGGCAAGGTCCAAAAGATATTTGCATTCATTTGTTCCAACTGCAGTTGGGTTACTTAACAAGCTTTAGGTTGGATTTTTTTTTGTTCTTCATGATTAATTTTATTGTTTACTGTTGTTTTTTATGTTATTGAATGTGACTTGTTGCTGTCAACTGTCGGCTATTGCTGTAAACCTAATTGCCCTTCGGGGACAATAAAGACATTCTAATCTAATCTAAAGAATCACCAGTTCGAACCCAGCTCAGACCGGGTTGAGTGCAGTAGGACCGGTGGGTTACACATGTAAAACGGGATCAAGAAAGGAACATTCAAAAAGCAGCTCATGTAAGCACCTTAATAAAATTATTGTCTTATTCAGATTAGGGCAAATAATTCGATTATTGATGTCCATGTGAACTTAGGGCGTACTCACACTATGTACTGTTGCCTTGAACCGGGCCAAAGCACGCTTGTCCCGCCTCCCGTCTCCCCCGACGGCCCGCACTCACATTACATTCGGGCCTGGGCACGCTTACGTCATCGATGATGCGCTGTTCAGCAAGCGCTTTCGCTCAGCACAATGGAGATTTCTTTAGTTATATCGTTTAGTTAAGTCGTTTGATATGCGGGGACACGCAGTCAAATATTTCGCCGAACAGATCAGCCACTTTTGACGCTCATAAACAATCATAAAGTCCTCGTGCTGCAGGTATTAGGAGGTTTGCTGAAGGTACAGCTGTCGTGCAGTGAGGGGTTTGCGTCTTTAATAAACTACGACAGTTTGCGTTCATTGAATAGTAAAAATGATTATTTAATCCATATCAAACAGCCCCTTAAAAGTCACGTCTTGCTTTCAGTTTCGGGCTCAGGCACACTTGCAGTGTGAGTGCAAGCGTGCCTGAGCCCGAAACCGAAACCAAGTGAACCTCGCTCAGGCCCACCTCTTCCAAGCCCGATTCAGAGCACTCACAATTCTCAAACGATCCAGGAAAGGGGCCTGGGCACGATTCGGATAGCATAGTGTGAGTACGCCCTTAGTCACTTACCCACAACAGCAAAGCAATCAGAAATTGAATACATTCACAGAAAACAAGCTTAAAAATAAAATAAAACATATTGGTGTAATATTCTCTAAACATCTACCTCTGTGTTCTGTGGAGAAATTAAATAATACATTATTTAACTATCACTATCAATAATATAATGGCTAAAACAATGTGAGCACTACTTAACTGCAAGTAATTTGTGTATTTTTCAATGTTTTGTTTTCTTTACCTCAATTGTTGTCATGGAAAAGCACATGCTAACAGACACCGGTCTGCCATTTATCATCGCCTTATGACTTTTGTAGAACTTCAACATTTTCTGGGCTTTTTCAACTGTTTCCAGTTCAACCATAGCCTACAAAACATACACACACACACAACAAATGTCTAAAATCACAACTTGAAACTCTATGATATGATCACTCTAATAAATACAACTGAAATGATATGTGAGAGCATGGCTAAAAACCTGATAACATAAAATCTATATCCCTAATCCTACTCAGCTACTAGTTTATTAACTATTAATATGCAGCAATTAATACTTTACTGAGCTAAAAGTCATAGTTAATAGTGTCTTAAAATAAATTGTGACTGAATAAAGTGTATATGAATGCTCCATCCATAAACAGATCACTGACCTGTTGTTTGAATATAGACAAGGTATATCTCACAAGGCCGCCGAAGGGTTCACAGAGATCGGAAAGATTACTGATCAGCTCCCTCATCGTCTCAGTCGGGCCTTTCTTTATGGGCCATATGATCACTACCTTACCATCCTGTGCACAGGAAAACACACAATGCTATTAATAGTTCTGGAAATATATACATTTATGCAGCAATCAAAGGGATAGTTCACCCAAAAATGAACGTGTACTCATCATTTACCCTTTCATAGTTAAGAGTTCGCTTTTTCTGTTGAACATAAGATATTTCAAAAAGTTGTTAGAAACCTATTCACTACCATAGTAAACAAACAAATACTATGGGAGTTAATGGTTACAGGTTTCCAGCTTTCATCAAAATATCATGTTTGGTGTTCGACAGAAGAAAGAAACTCATAAAGGTTTGAAACAAGTAAATGATAACAGAATATTTAGTTTTGGGTGAACTGTGCCTTTAAAGCATGGTGAATGAGGGATGTAATTCTTACCTGCGGTTCAGAGGAATCTGAAACAAACCAAAAAAAAAAAGGGTTATTGTAAAATTTAAGTTAACTGTGGCAAGGGTCATTTGGATTTAAATATTGATTAGATGTTGTTGAATAAAAACTATATTAATGAATATGATGATGCATCCCAATCTGCATACGATCCGCATAAAACGGTACTCAAAAATCCTATTTGTATTGTGCGTCCATATAAAGCGCTATAATTCATGGAATAATTATTGCTATCAGTGTCATTCTGAAGCTGAGGAAATCAGATTATATTCCTCAATTTAAGACATGGTTGACTTATCTCACTCAACGCACATGGAAAGGGTAAGATATAGATTCAGTGGTAACCAGCGCTGGGAATAACGGTGCTATAAATAAACAGCGTTACTAACGGCGATACTTTTTTCAGAAACGAGTAATCAAGTGAATTAATGTTTCCTCCATTATAACGCTGTTACCATTAGTGACAATAAAATGCACGTTACTATAATTGAGAACGCTGTACGCTGAACACACCACCATTTTTCTCGGAAAACATATTCCTAATGCTGCGTTCACACCAGACGCGGATAAAGCGTCAAGCGCGAGTGATTTACATGTTAAGTCAATGCAAAGGTGCGAATAGACATCCTGCGGCGCAATACGCGTGAATGAGGCAGTGCGAAGGACGCGATTCGTGCAAATGAAGCAGCACAAATTGAGCGTTTTGCGTGATTGACGCGCTTAACGCACATATCGCGGTACACGTAAATTGCTCGAGTTGGAAAATCTGAACTTCAGTAGACATCGCGCCACGATAACCTATCAGGAGCTTTCTCTTGTAGGGGCATGATTATGACGTAGCGCCTGTTGTTGGTGTCCCAGGGGAAAATCCTCCTGCCAACACTGGAAAACAGTTCATCAGACGGGGCTTGGCTCAGTCGGAAGCACCACTGAAAGCCTCCATCGTCCAGGTACAGTTTCTGGAGGAGTTGATGAACTCACAGAGTTGGGTGCAGCTCGGAATGGATTTAGTGGACTCAGACACTGCTCCAAACGAATCGATGCTGTTTATCACCCTTCCTAAAGCACATAAACAACTATTCTCTCAATAAAATTCATGTTAGCCATTTAGCAACTGTGCTAAAGTCACCGGGCAGACAGAAGCCTTGCCCATGACGCGAATCCGCCTCTATTGTAAAGTGAATTTGACACGCGAATGAAGCAAGTAAACTAAAAATGTTTACGTGCGAATTTATCCGTACGTGCCGCGTCTGGTGTGAACGCAGCATCGGTGCAGTTGACTTGAAATTTTCACTGGATGTTGGCAACAACCAAAGAAATCCATATATAAAAACGTTATGTGAAGTTGTGTAATAAAATGAAATGACCCCAGGAAAAAGTATTGAACACATGAAGAAAGGGAGGTGTAGAAAGGCACTGAACGCCCAGACAGCAGCTGAAATCTCTCAGCAGTTCTTCAGCAACCCTCTGCCCTTTGTCCTTGTAAATAAACATTAGCAGCTTCAGTCCAACATCTACATTATCAGGATGATGAAGATGAAACCAGGGTGGATATTTCAGCAAGACAATGATCCAAAACACAGCCAAGGAAACTCTCAAATGCTTTCAGAGAAAGAAAATCAAGCTGTAGAATGGCCCAGCCAATCACCTGATGCGAATCCAATAGAAAATACAAATTAAAGATTAGATTTTATAGACGAGACCCATAGAAGCATCAAGGTTTTTACTCTGTTGAAGTCTGTGATAAACTCACACCTGAGCAATGCATGTGACTTCATTCTCCATATGAGAGTCTTTAAGGTGTCGTGACCAATAAAACCTTTTATATCATTAGTAAATACATTTAAGTAGGTCAGTACTTTCTCCTTGTGTCATTTCATTTCATTGTTATTACACAGAACAAATTTTTCAGATTTTTTTGTTTTGTGTTATTTTTATGTTGGTATTGTTTGGGTGTTTACCAAAATCTGGTTCAATTCCATGTCAACAGCTCCTTTAGAAATTTTCCCAGGAAAAAAAAAATGACGTGTTCAATGTATTTACTTTTTCTTCACAAAGTACATACTTTTAGGATGTATTATAAGTAGGCAAAACGAGATGCAGCATTAGTGATCCTACTGTGAACAATTCATCTACGCATGTAACTAATTTCTTAAAAATACTTCTGGTATAATTGCTCAAATTTGGCAGATATCGGGAGCAGTTCACTGTATTTACCTAAAGCTGAATCTCCTCCTGCAGTGTTGTCCAGTTCATCTAATGTAACAAAATCTTCTATGTTCTCTGGAAATTCCATATCATCCTGAAGAAACAGATTAAAAAACACACAATTTCTTAGTCAAACCAGATCAAAATGAATGTTCATGTATTTTTTCAAGAAGCCATTTTTTTGTTTTTATGTGAACTAAATACCTTTCGCTCCAGCTCTATGTAAACAGCATGTATCACTTGTGAGTATTTGTAAGTCACTTTGAATAAAAGTAAAGTTCTGCTGTAATTACAGATTTAGGATTAACCTACACTTACCTTACTTATATTTGGTTTAGAGCATTAAAGGTCCCATGAAATTAAAATGAAGTTTTTTAGATGTTAGTATCAGTATTGTTAGTTTTCAGGATATCTATAAGCTAGTGTGCTCCAAAACAAGGACAAAATTCGCATTAAGAAGATATAAAACTGATATAAACATGTAAAGCTTGCAGTTTGTCAAATCTTCTGACCAATCAAATGCTCTCTAGTATATGACATGCCCCGCCCCCTTCAAGACGCTTCACATTTAATGCACTTGAGCTCAACCACTCTCACTAGAAGGTCGATGATCAAGCAAAATTCTATTGGCTGTTTTTCTAAGTGGGAGGAGCTCTATGCCCCACCCTCTCTTCATGTTTTGGTTGAGATTATGTCAAACATCAAGCAAAAATGCACATTTCAAAGCACTTCACAGGACCTTTAAATAACGTTTGGACATAAAAACTAACACATGCAACCTGTGTTGTATTTTGTGAAGTCTGTCAGACTGACCTCTTCTTCTGGATTGTGCTCTGACTCCTGGTCTTTGTTCTCCTCCTGGCCTACTGAAGGCTCCTCTGTCACCTCCAGCTGCTCAGTCACCTCTAACTCCTCCTCTTCTTCATTTACCTTCGCGTCCTCCTCCTCCTCCACCTAAACATATGCCGAGATTCAATATATTACAAACACGAACATACTAAAAAATGATGCCGGGTCCCACAAAATTCCTTCATGGCCCAATATAAATCGATTAAGATAACTTAATTGTTATTTTTTCTTTTACAAATTTAAGTGGATTGAACATGAAATAATTAAGTTGTCCAAAATAAAAAACTCAAAAACTGTCATGATTCAGCTCATTTTGAAATAAGTAGTTTGAACAAGCAGCAAAGATAATTTTTTGAGTGTACTGTAATTAATAACTTATTATTTAAAGGTGCTGTATGTAAGTTTTTGACTCTTCTAAAGCATAAAAATACCATAACATGTTTGCAGATATTTAAGAAGCATGCTAAGTGAACATTCTTGTTTATCTGAAAAACAATGCGGAAGTCAGATATTCTGCTTTGAAAATGTGCGTTATGTGCCGAAACGGCTGTCTTTGTTTTGGTCATTTAAAATGCCCACTGCCAGTTTAACCAATTATACCGCAGCACCCCGGATTGCCTTTGTGGAAAGTAGCATATTTTATTCATTCAGTCAGGAAGGCTCTCAAAGCATGCGTCCATGACCGAAATGCGATCTCCGGTGGACAGTAGCAGACTCCAAAAAGAGACACAGTTTCAGAGTTCACCATAAGGTGGTTATTATTGAGCAAATAATATAAATATTATGAACGTAAACATCAGGTGAGCAGGTTACATTGTAACTCAGTGTCCTAACAACACGCTACGTTACGATATTTGCAGTAATAAGCAGTTGGGCTGTTTGCACCAGTGGAAACATGACAGAAATATAAATACAGCCATTCAGAAGCACAGAATATGTGCACTCACTGCACTCCAACGAAATGGTAAGGTTTATAACCTAATTAATATATATTAAACCTCTTTAACATTATTAAATCTACATGCTGAATAACTGATATGTGTTCGTTTGCACCGAGTCACAGTTCTAAAGTTCAATTTCAAACAGTTTATTATTGAGGTGAACTATCTGCTGCTGCTTTCAGTGGTATGGAAATAAATGTGATGTCAAACTCACATTGCTAGTATTTAACACTGAATAAAGCACATGAGGTGTACCTGCGGTGATCATTGTCGGTTTTCTTTTTTCACTTGTGAGAAATACACGCTGTTTCTAAAATCTAAGGTGTTGGTTAGAACAAAAACTCCTTTTAATATGGAAAATATTCCTTCTATCGCGTGCCGCTGCTTTTATAGAGAACATGGTTTAAACCAGACTTAAATCAGCCTTTAGGCTCGACAGTCAGGCACACTGCTGTTGTTTAGTCAATCTGGCAACCTGTGCTTGTGTTTGTTTTGTTTGTGTTTGTTTAGTTCAACCACTGGGTGTCAAACTTACATACTTGCATTTTTAAACTTTTAGAGGGTCTTTAAAGAATATTAAGTTTGTATTATTGGCAGTGGTTGTTCATTACAGCACCAAATGAGTGAAAACTTAAGTCTCGTTCACACGATGAGTGACCGTTCATTTCAACGGAGAGCGACAAGCGACCGTTTATTTTAAAAGAGAGCAACGGTTCATTTCAACGGAGAGCGACGAGCGACCGTTCATTTCAACGGAGAGCAACGAGCAACCGTTTATTTCACCGGAGAGCAACGATCAACCGTTCATTTCAACGGAGAGTGACGAGCGACCGTTCATTTCAACAGAGAGCGAAGAGCAACCGTTCATTTCACCGGAGAGTGACGAGCAACCGTTCATTTCAACAGAGAGCGAAGAGCAACCGTTCATTTCACCGGAGAGTGACGAGCGACCGTTCATTTCAACAGAGAGCGACCGTTCATTTCACCGGAGAGCAACGATCGACCGTTCATTTCAACGGAGAGTGACGAGCGACCGTTCATTTCACCGGAGAGCAACGATCGACCGTTCATTTCAACGGAGAGCAACAATCGACCGTTCATTTCAACGAAGAGTGACGAGCGACCGTTCATTTCAACAGAGAGCGACCGTTCATTTCAACGGAGAGTGACGAGCGACCGTTCATTTCAACAGAGAGCGACGGTTCATTTCAACGGAAAGGGAAGAGCAACCGTTCATTTCACCGGAGAGCAACGATCGACCATTCATTACAACGGAGAGCGACGAGTGACCGTTCATTTCAACAGACAGTGACGAGTGACCGTTCATTTCAACGGAGAGTGACTTCCGGCGACCTTCGTCTACGCAAGCAACAGCGACCGCTGATGACAAAGTGGGCGTGTCGAGCGACATGACAAAGTTGAGAATCCTTCAACTTTAAGCAAATGAGGAGCGACTTGCTTGAGCGACAGCCAATAGGAGCACCAGTAGACCTCTCTCAGCTGCTGCATAGACTGGTTGTATTCTCCATGCTGTAGACGTACACAGACCTGCGTTTGCAGCAGATAAATAACCGCAATGATATAGAACACACTTTTTTCTTGATCATCTTTGTAAATAAGCGTTTTATATACTGATTACATGTATATTTAGTGTTTTTTCTGAGCAATGTTTACTTTCAGTGGCATGTAAACTCATTCGCTCTCTGTGAACATCACTGTAAACGTTAACTAGGCGACCTTAAGGTAGGAACACCCACAACAGTTTCAATCTCTACCCAGAGCGACAGACAGCTACAAAGTCGCTGCTAGTGTGAATGAGGCATTAAACTCTGTTCACAGTGACCCGATAGTCACAAAAAGGCACATAAGTATTGGTAGTGGTGTATAAAGATTGATCATAGAGCAAAAATTGTTGTCTGGTAACATTAAAAATAGGTTGTATAAGTTGTATTAAAAGTTTGTTTGTTATACCTGTTAAACTAACCTTTTTTATAGCTTACATACTTTCATAACATTTCATACCTTGATAAAAGTTTCAACAATTAATTGCAACAAAGAAATTTGACATCGGCTGAAGTATACCTCCATCTTTTCCTGCTCTTCCTCCTCCTCTTTCTGCTTCTCCTCTTTCTGCTTCTCTTCTTCCTCTAACTTCTCTTCCTCCTCAGTCTTGACCACACTGCCATCAGTTCCCTCCTCCAGTGGAATTCCCTCCTCTTGACTCTGCTCTTCGGTTTTTATTGGCTTGGTTTCTTTCTCAGAGGATTCCTGGTTGGAGCCGTCTGCTTTGTCCTTGACGCTGGACGTGGACTCCTCTTTTTGTCTGCTGTGTTTGCCCGAGTCAGATTTTCTGGGTGTTAGCTCGTCTGGCATTTCTCTGGATAAATTGAAGGAGGTATTTAAAATACAGTTCACATTGAGCTCTACCAATAGCCTATGTGATTCATCATGAACATTTTTTCTATATGTGAACTGAAAACAATAATAAGTGTCAATATTTTAAAATGAAAATTTGTACATCAAGTAAAAAAATTAACAAATGAGATTTCTATTAATGCATGGTTTGTTAGGATAGGACAATATTTGGTTGAGTTCTGGAAAATCTGGAAACTGACAGTTCAAAACTCTAAGTATTGAGAGAATTGCCTTTATATTTGTCTAAATTATATACTTAGCTACGCATATTAATAATTTTTGATTAATTACTCATTTAAAAAATAAATCTTTGAAACATTTATGAAAGGAAATGTACCAAAAATATTTATGGAACATTGTCTTTACTTAATATTGTATGCTACTGGTTTCCAGAGTCACATTTGTGGTCATGATGTTTAGTATTTTGTAGTAATGGGCGATATAAACGATATGCGATATAAACGATACAAAATTGGCCTACGATAGAGATTCTAATTCTATTGCACTATCGCGATAATGCATGTTTGATGACGCAATCTACCCGCGAAATTAAGAGCAACGAGCTGCAGCCGGCTGCAACGCATCATCTTGAATAAACAACAGTGCGACCATTTGGCTGCGGCCGATATATTATTGGGGCGGCCCGGTTCTGTGTTCGCGAGAAACTGAGAACACTCTGCCACAGACTCACATTCTCTGCATGCAGACCCACAGAGACGCGCTGGATACAGAAGAGCGCGAAGACTAAATAGACTGATCCAGCTCATTATTTGGGGTGACAATACATTTTCCCCGGACATGTCCGAGAATTTGCTTTCGCTTTCGATATTAATTGTATTCATTTTTGCATTACTTTATAAGCAAACTTTGTCTGGTGCGTCTCAATCTCTCAGCAGCACCAACACTGTCTACAGCAGACAGAGAGAGAGTGAGGGAGAGAGAGAGAAAGAGCAGATCAAGACACCAGTTTTAATTTCATTAGGAGAACAAAATGTTCAAAATCAAATGTGTTACCTTAGGCTGCAGGTTAGAAATATGTTTTTATTTAAAGTATCTGCAATATACAATTTTATTTGACTAATTTAATACTGGAAGCAATTTCAGTACAGTGTAAGTTCCTTAACTAAAAAGACACCAGTTTATTTGTTCTCTGCAACTTGGCATTTAGGAACCAAGGACTTAAAAGAAAAGTCTTTCTTTCTAAAAGGCACTACATTTAGTTTATTTATCTGCAACATTGTGTTGTTTAATTACAGTTTTGCTTTTGCACAATAAATGTTCTCAAAATGACATGCAACGTTTCTTTATTTCTTAAAAAAAATAGCAGTTTGGCTTTCCTAAGGGTCTCTGTAACCTGTTCTGAAATGGTTCTATTATAATTTATATATCGCAATATATATCGTTATCGCAAGAGGCTGCAATGTATATCGCGATATGGATTTTAGGCCATATCGCCCATCCCTAGTATTTTGACTGTGCATGCATGACCATTCATGTGTTCCCAGCAGGCACACAATGTCATAAGACGTTAATATTAGGTTAGATTTAGATCGTGATGCCAAGTGACCAAAATTAAATATCTAGCCAGCGTCTAAGGACAATGTTTTTTTGACATCCAATAACGACGTCAAATGACGTTGATATTTTGTTGATTTTAGGTTGTGTTGGAAAGTGACCAAAATCCAACATTAACATCTTAAACCAACGTCATATTGACGTCAAATGCTGACATTTATTAGTCAGCTATGGCAACCAAAACCCAACGTCTGATAGACGTCATAGTGATAATGTCCACACAACGTCAAGAAGAACATCATTAGATGTTGACATTTGGTTAGACTTTGGGTCGTTGAGTTCTAACGTCAACCCGATTTGGATTTCCAAACAAAATGCAACATCACCACGACACTAGGGGACAACGTCAATCTGACGTCATGTTGATGCCCTGTGCCACCTTTACTATACTATAACAAAAATTCTGAATTAGCTGTGCCATATGTGCTGAAGAGGAATAAATACATCACTTGCTGGAAACTTAAATTTGACTCATTTTAGCAAACAGGGAAACCACTGTGGCTCGGTTGTAGCTCAAGGTGAGCAGACAAGATGCAAAAACAAACATTAGCCCCTTTCACACATACAGACCTTTCCGGAAAACTACCGGCAATTTTCCAAAAAGGGATCATGTGTGATCAAGAGAAGAGAAGTTGTAACATTACCGGTAGTTTGCCGAAATGCGGCGCTGTTTATTGCCGAAAAGAGAGTGTTTACGTCTAGAAGGCGCTGACGTGAGACGTGTACTCCAGCCAATCAGAACACTCAGACACATTCACATTCGCGCTGTTTATGAAGATAAAACCCTTTGAATATTTTTCCAGACACATTTAGCTGCTTGATGTTAGTCAGATAACGTTTCTATGTTCCTTCTTAATGCAACTGTGGAAACAATTATCAATAAAATGCTTATGATAAACTGCTGTTTGTTTACCTTCAAGCTCTTTCTCAGTTGTGTGTGTACGTGAAGCAGCCGGTGGGCGCCAGCACGTTTAGAGCTCATTTCAGGTTAATGATGTCAGAATTTATCTGTATTTTGTAATGGACATGTGAATTCCAGAAAAATTCCGGAATGTTCTTAGCTGTGTGAACATCGTTTTTTTATTTACCGGTAAATCGTTCCGGTAATTTTTCAGATATTTACCAGTATCACGGTGTAAAAAGGGCTATTGTCATGTATGTTTGTGAGTCAGTTCTAGAAGGTAATTCATGTGAGTCTTATTTAAAGGTTTAGGTATGAACATGAAGTATAACTTAATGCATACCTAAATAATATTTCCTTAACAATCAAGGATGGTCGCCTTTATTATTTTTACTGATTGACTTTAAAAGTACATGTCAACTAACTTTGGAGAATTGGTAGTTTTCACAAACTGTTAGGTTAGGTTTAGTGATAAAAAAAAAGTTAACTTCTGAAAGTTACACACAGTCAGAATGTCTGTTTCAGGATCATCAAATCAAAGTGTTAAAGACAGACAGCTTGTTATTCTAATGACAGAAGTTTGGTGATTTGCAGTGGCAGAGATACTTTTAGTCAACAGTATGTATTTTCTGAACAACAGACTGATTTATCCAGAAAGCATGAATAACTGGATCATAACTGAAAATGCTTTGTGCTGACAATAGATTTTATTTAATTTGAGATAAATTCTTTACATAAGAACACATGGTTCCATGTGGTTCCATTTTGGAGATATTTTTTGTTCCAAAATGGAAATAATGGCTGTTTATCAATATGCATTCTTAACCATTCTTGTGTCCTCGTGTAACGGCATCATCAACTGCCAAAGTTCAGTTCCGAAACTCAAGACCACAAGAACGGAGGACGCGTGAAAGTACCCGCATGTGTTTTTGATATCGAGGATGCATTGATGCAGATATGAGCGCAGTACTCGCTCTAGAAGTCCCAGAAGTCGTTGTGGCTGAATAAAGGAGGTGGGAAGTGCAGCATTTTTATTATTAAAGTTCAGAGATATAATTTAAGAATCTCAGGAGTTTCCTTAATTGAGACGGTGAAAGTAAACATCAACTTAAAAATCTTAATAAAGGCAGAAACACATTAAGGGTGTTTATTTGCTGAAATTCTTATTAAAATCTGATTTATTTGTATTGTGCAATGTATATTTGTAAGGCTTTTGTGTATGTGAAATATATTGAAAGGGATAAAAACTTGCTGTATGAATGTTGTAATGTTTAAATAATTATAAAATGCCTGAAGGTCATGTGACCATTATAAAGAATGCAGCATCTCATTTCTCAAAGGACACGTTCTGTGTTCTCGTGGTCTACCGAGTTCGTTCGTCCGAGATAACCTGGCAAGAACATTCTCCACGAGAACACGAGTCCATTCTCTGCATTTTAGGAATTGAGAAGCAGCCAATGTCTGCATGTATTCATTACACCAACACGTGGCTCCATTTTGAACCTATATTAGGTTTAGTTCCAAACTAGAACTAATTTCTGCAAGTATTTTTAACACTATGTTGTTTTAGAATTTCTATGTTTTTCCAGTAGTTTTTTTGTCATCTAAAATGTTTGACTTGCTTATTTTCATCATCATTAATTCATCTTCTGCTCTTCTCTAGTTTTTACAGTCAACATCTTGGCTGACAGAAGGCTGATAATGTTGTTTTGGACAGCAGACAACACTCGCTGTTAACAGGTTTAGGTATTAGACAACTCTGATAGCTGGTTGTCTAAACATCAGACAAAACGGATATTCTAATTTCTGACAAGATCTAATATTTTAGACTAAATCTGTTCTAACATGTCCATGACATTTTCAAAACAGACCTACCACCACAGAGTTTCCCCTACCATTATATTAGGGGGGCGCCCCACCCTCCTAACAACTGTACCCACCCCCCTTGAAGTCACGTTAATTGTATTATCTATATAGCGCCAGATCATACCTTTTTTTAATAAACAAGCTAAATAGCGGTGTGTAATATCTTATTTACACAACAGCATGTCATTTCTGTTCTGCGCTCGCATCACAGCAGCTAAAACATATACAGATGCAGACATCCCAAGTCTTGCGGAAGTTCCGGGAGTCTCCCGCAAATGCACACGCAAACGAATGATAATCTCCTGGAAATCACGCATCTCCCGCGTCTGTCTTTCCATACCAAGAGGCTCAGGAAATGTTCTTCCAGAAACCCATAAAGATACATTGCAGTGACAAAAGCTGCAGTTTGTGAATAAAAGATATAAAACAAAATGTCAATTTATAATTTACAAATGGTTGTACAGTTCAAATAGTTGTTCAGTTATTTACTGCTGTCATTAAAAGACCATGACTCCTTGTGTCAGTCTGAACAGCCACGTTGTCGCGCCGCGTCGCAGCCCCAATCTAGGGGAAACACTGCACCACCCAGGTTTGCACTGCCATACACAGGTCTAAATATGTTTTCTTAAGGTTTGAGATATCAGAAGCATCTTACCGCAGGCTTTTGACGTGGGACATAGTCACTTTGATGCTTTTGCCCTGAATCTTCAGAGGGTTACTGTAATAATACTTCACCATGATGTCAGCATCACGCCAGTCAACCATCTCGATCAAGGCCTGGACACACACAAACAACACTGCTGTAAATGCATGCAATTAATCAAAAAAAGTGAGTCTACACTACCAGTCAAATGTTTGGAATCAGCAAGATAAACTGCACACAAAACTGCATTTAAAAAAATGATAAATTACAATAAATATTGCAAAATTGTGAAATGTTATTGCAAAATTGAATAAATTATATTACTGAATGCTGTTTAAAATGTAATTCATTCTTATGGTTTAAAGCTAAATTTTAAGCATGATTAGTCTTCAGTATCACAATTTCCTTCAGATATTCTAGTATCATGATCTACTCTAGATAAACCATTTATCATTATTATTATTGTCAGTTTGGCAAACATTAAAAAAGAGCATGGAAAAACTGGACACTTTATTAGGTACACCTGTCCAACTGCCCGTTAATGCAATGTTCTAATCACATGGCAGCAACTTAATGCATTTAGGCATGTAGACATGGTCAAGACGATCTGCTGCAGTTCAAACCGAGCATCAGAATGGGGAAGAAAAGTGATTTAAGTGGCTTTGAACGTGGCATGGTTGTTGGTGCCAGCTGAGCTGGTCTGAGTATTTCAGAAACTCCTGATCTACTGGGATTTTCATGCACAACCATCTCTAGGGTTTACAGAGAATGGTCAGAAAAAGAGAAAATATCCAGTGAGCGACAGTTCTGTGGGCGCAAATGCCTTGTTGATGGCAGAGGTCAGAGGAGAATGGCCAGACTGGTTCCAGATGATGGAAAGGCAACAGTAACTCAAATAACCACTCGTTACAACCGAGGTCTGCAGAAGAGCATCTCTGAACGCACAACACGTCCAACCTTGAGGCAGATGGGCCACAGCAGCAGAAGACCACACCGGGTGCCACTCCTGTCAGCTAAGAACAGGAAACTGAGGCTACAATTCACACAGGCTCACCAAAATTGGACAATAGAAGATTGGAAAAACGTTGCCTGGTCTAACGAGTCTCAATTTCTGCTGCAACATCGCCTGTAGAATCCAAACAACTAAGCTCAAATATGTTTGCACATTAAAAGAGAGAGTACATCATTAATTCCTGTAGGTCTAGTAACTTTACCTTGCCGTCTAAGAACTTTGACTGCCACACTTCCCCAAACATGGCCACGAGTTCCAGCACTTCAGCTTGATTGTCCTCCCCGGGAGGCAAATGCGAAAAACAAACCACTGAAGGATTATTTGTACGCTTAGGTCGTTTGGCCACAGGCTCATCATATTTGGGTGGTGACTGCCAAACAGAAACAGATTTTAAGTAAATAGACATCAAAATATGTAAAATGCAATTCATGGGGTTTCTACTCACATGGATGCCTTCCACTCTAGGTGATAAGTACAGCCCGACCCGAGTATCTTTGACAAAGGCTGGCTTCTGCTGGAAATGATTGACCATATTCACTGCCTCCTTATGAGCACTGAACTCCAGAAAACCCTGGTATCCAGAAAACAGTAATAAACGTAGGCCTGTCACAATATTCAAAACATCGACTTATGGCACAACACATGGACATGACCTCAGTCATTTTTGGTGATGCAATATATCGCCCATCCATAAAAAACAATTTTAACTGATTGTCAACATCTATCTTTATTGGAGGTGTCAGTATGGTTAAAACAACACTATAGTATTTACTATAAATTACTACACTGTAGTATATTTTCATGTGGGTGTCTGACAACTGAAAATAGATCTGGTAGCAGACATTGCAGCCTGTGTTACCATTTACCAAAAAAATAGATCATGTGACAGGCCTAAATAAATGCAGCTATTATACCCATGTAAGATCAACATTAGCCTTTGGAGACATGGCAACTGACGTTTGGTACCTAGCATAAGCTTTAATGGGTAGACTAATTACAACAGGGGTTTAGAGAGACTGGATTCAGACAAAAATAGAGCTAATATTCACATTTTTTAAATTGGATGGATGCAAATCTATGTGAATTCAGAAGCCTATTGTTTTCATTTTAAAATTGTCATGTTGCCATACTGCAACTTCACCTTTATAGATGACTGTTGAAAGCAAATGATCATCTTTACTTCTGATAAACTATCTTTTTAAAGATCACAGAAATTAAAAAATGTCTTGTTAATAAGTCCAGGGTGAATTTAATACCTTTTACTATCTTTTTTAATACCTTCAAAAAAAATTTAGTACCAGCACGACTTAGAGCTGCAACTGTAGTGGCGTAAATGAAATACCTTTTTAATTGAAATAACATATTGCAGATAACATATACATTTAAGTAAAGCAGAGGGATTAATCAAGATGTCACAATGGGCCTTTGTCCAAAGTTTTTAATTCAATGTCATATACAGTTGAAGTCAGAATTATTACCCCCCCCCCCCTGAATTATTAGCCACCCTGTTTGTTTTTTCCCCAATTTCTATTTAACGGAGAGAAGATTTCTTCAACACATTTTTGCACATAATAGTTTTAATAACTCATTTCTAATAACTGATTTATTTTATCTTTGTCATGATGACAGTAAATAATATTTTACTAGATATTTTTCAAGACACTTCTATACAGCTTAAAGTGACATTTAAAGGCTTAACTAGGTTAATTAGGTTAACTAGGCAGGTTAGGGTAATTAGGCAAGTTATTGTATAATGATGGTTTGTTCTGTAGACTATCGAAAAAATATATAGCTTAAAGGGGCTAATAATTTTGACCTTAAAATGGTTCATAAAAAATTAAAAACTGCTTTTATTTTAGCCAAAATAATAATAAGACTTTCTTCAGAAGAAAAAATATTATCAGACATACTGTGAAAATTTCCTTGCTCTGTTAAACATAATTTGGGAAATATTTAAAAAAAATAATAATAAAAAAAATTCAAAGGGGGGCTAATAATTCTGACTGTATGTCATCAATGTCAATAGCCGCTGTTCTAAGAACAGTTCAGTATGGTTACGGTTGTTTCTCCACTGAGCCTGGAACGGCACGATTACAAACCATTCTCGGCCCATAATTCTGTGCCAATAGATTCTGTGTGCCAGAGCTTGAAATAGATTTTTTGTACTTGGTTGCACCGGTGCTCCCAACTTCAAATATTTAGGAGCATCAGAAACAATATAGGAGCACCCACTAAAAATGAATGAGTTCCACTGCAAATTGTATATTAAGGGATTTATTGTCTTTGAAAACAACATCAATTAGGATTAACAAAAGCCAGAAACAAATATCTAACTAATGCTGTGATGACGCACATTGAAATATTTGTGCAATAATTCCACAATGAATGTCCAATAATTATAAAATATTAATGATGACGATGATGATAATAATACTAACAATGAATAACATTTCTCATTATCATGCTGCCCTGAATGTGCTTGAATGTGAGTTATCTGCTATATAAAGTCCTACTGTTACTTTCTGAAAAATAAATTTATAGTTTGCATCAAACAAAAATGAGGCATTGCAATAAGAAATATTTATTTTGCACTATTGTTTTTATATGCATGTCAATTTAATAAATAATATTTCTGCTACAAAACAAACAAAAGATTATAATAAATCATTCAATTCAAGGCTGAAAGCGGCAAAGCAGTCATCAGTAACTAAATAGAAAAATAATATACATCTCAAGAAAGAACGGACAAACGAAAGTAAGAAAAATCTCACTCTTTAAAAGTTTTGGTTAGGGTTTGTGTCATTTAAATGCTCAGTCTCGTTATGCTCTGATTTAAATATTTTTCTGTGTTTGTGGAAAAAAGCAGGCAAGTCAGCCGACTCAATATATGAGCGGGGCAGAGCGGGATTCTCGCGATGACCACCGGCGCAATAACGTTCTTTGTTATGAGCGGCAGTTTCAGTTTAAACTTAGTAAAGGCGAGCTTCTTTGGCGTACAGATGATGTGTGTACAGTGTTAGATTTTACATTTAGCGGACATAATAAGACTTTCTTCAGGAGAAAAAATATTATCAGACATACTGTGAAAATTTCCTTGCTCTGTTAAACATCATTTGGGAAATATAAAAAAAAATAAAAATTAAAAGGGGGGGCTAATAATTCTGACTGTATGTCATCAATGTCAATAGCTGCTGTTCTAAGAACAGTTCAGTACGGTTACGGTTGTTTCTCCACTGAGCCTGGAATGGAACGGCACGATTACAAACCATTCTCGGCCCATAATTCTGTGCCAATAGATTCTGTGTGCCAGGGCTTGAAATAGATTTTTTGTACTTGGTTGCACCGGTGCTCTGATTTAAAAAATTTCTGTGTTTGTGGAAAAAAGCAGGCGAGTCAGCCGACTCAATATATGAGCGGGGCAGAGCGGGATATCGCGATGACCACCGACGCAATACCGTTCTTTGTTATGAGCGGCAGTTTCAGTTTAAACTTAGTAAAGGCGAGCTTCTGTGGCGTACAGATGATGTGTGTACAGTGTTAGATTTTACATTTAGCGGACATTTGCGCTGAACACGCAGTGAATGCAACGGCGGATCAACTTTCACCACATGATCGCTGTCATTGGCGCCATTATTTGTAACTTTAGGTGGGGTTTGCAAACCAGTGTACTTTTCTCTCTTCAGCATTTCCCGCGGTCACAAAAGCTCTCTGTCATCTGACAGCAGAAAGCCTTGAGTGATTGACAGCTAATATGAACCAATATAGCGTCATGGAAGACCGATTCAGCGCGTTTTTAGAAAATATCAAAGCAGGTCGCACCACAACCATTATATGCAGTCGCACAAATGCTCCCAAATATATTATGAGGTCGCAAGTCAGCCGGGTACCCAGTTTGTTTCAGCGCGCGCGCGAATGAACACCACCTCACATGATATCCTACTCTCAACATATAAATAAATCCAAGCAAATTTTAAAATAAAGGCCTACACTTAACACAAATTGAAAATTTATCTAAAAAAAATTGGGCTCGAAAATGTAATACCTCGTCAGATGACATTTATTACTTTTTAATACTTTTTATTGCCCTTAATTTTGATTAATTTCATTTACTACCTTTTACAACACAGCGGACACCCTGAAGTCAAAGGACTGTATTATTGCAGAATTAACTTTTAAACAGGTCTATCGCTCAAATGCAATTTTTAAAAAAGGGAGTTGAAACCAAAACAATTTTGCTTGCAAGTGTTAATGAATATAACCTGAACATGCTTAAACATCTACAAACGTCTTTGTAGTTGTTAGTTATTTACCTTTGCTGGCAACACCAGGTGTTTCACAATTGTGCCGAATGGTTTGCCAAGCACCAAAAGGTCCTCCACGGTCACAGCACCCATAGGGAATTTGGCAACCACCACTCTGGTATTGGGCTGCATAATACAGCCACATCACAAAAAAGCAAAAATTCAGACATTCTGACTTCATGAATAATAGAATTGAATATAAAATAGCAGTATTTACAATTATGTTACCTTAGGAGGGAACAGGTGGTCTGGCATGGCTGACATGAATGAATCCCCTTTAGAATAAAAACGATAGTTCAGTGTTTTCATAAAAAAAAAATCTTATTTGAGTGGCATTCAAATGATTTTAAAGGCGATTTCTATCATGAGCTGATGTATTTCCTATTGGAACAGGAAGCTGGAGAAGAAAAAGAGTTTGCTTTTTTGTTGTTGTTTAATTTTTAATAATTAATTTAATAATAATTTTTTCTTAATTTTGCTTCAGTTTTCAGAAATGTAAAAAAAAAACAAACATTTACAATACATCAAACTATGCCTTGTTTGTTGTGAATACACGCCCTCTAGCGGCGAAAATTACATACCGGACCAGTTTTCAGAAATGTAAAAAAAAAAAACTTTTACAATACATCAAACGTCACCTTTTTCAGAAATGTAAAAAAAAAAAAAAAACATTTACAATACATCAAACTATTCCTTTGTTGGTTGTGAATATATGCCATCTAGTGGTAAAAATTACATACCGGTTTAGTTTTGCAGAAACGTAAAAAAAAAATAATTTACAATACATCAAATTATTCCTTTGTTTGTTGTGAATATACGCCCTCTAGTGGTGAAGATTACATACCGTTCATTACATTACATACCAGTTCAATTTTTAGAAATGTAAAAAAACATTTACAATACAGTGGTCCATCGCATCGCCATACATTTTTAGAGAATTGTAAGCATTGATTTATCTCAGGGTAGGCACACATGCGGCCCAAGTCGACAGCTGTCTGCGGTGCCCAGCTACGACTCAGGACACTGTTCATATTTCTGCCGCGCCACAAAGCGCCATCTGAATCATTTAATTTTAAATAACATGCGAATGTGTGCGTCCAGTGTATTAGGGTTGGGCCGATAGACGATGTCACCGTCCATCGCCGATGGCTGATAAACTTCACGATGCTGAGCCGGCATCGTGATCCATCGCCCCGCTCCACATGTACATTGATATATAACTTATTATTTGCATGTCATCTTAATAGCAATAACGGTCTTTTCATGAGCTGTGTTATATTATACTTATAGCTGCTGTTTGCACGGCTGACAGCCTCGTGAGGATTAAATACATCGTGGGGATTATACAGCACCTCTCGCGCTTAAAATGTGTAGATTCAGTGGCAAACGCTGTTACCTGTAAACCCCGTCCCACAGACTCTACAGTGAATGCTTTAGTTATCTTTATAGCGGACTTGAAGCCACTGGAAGTCTTTTCTCCACTCTTGGAAAAGTGTAAATGGTGGATTAACATTCAGCACATGATCACTAATAGGATGTGTCATTATCTAACTTTAGGTGGTTTCTAAAACTAAATCTGTCAGTGTTATTTTCATTCTCTCATCTTCAGCGCGTTACATTTTCGCGGTTGTAGCTCCTGTCATGTGAAGGCAGAAGGCATTGACTGAGTGATTGACAGCTGATATTAACCAATCCATTCGCATTCAGTTCTAGCGCAGTGGGCCAATAGGAAGAGCACAAAGGCGGGGCAAGCATTGTAGGCTTTTGTACCTCAGCAAGATCACATGACAACTGTTTTAATCTGTTCCTGAGCGCTGCGTTTGGTGTCTTTAGGTGCAAAGATGCATTCTGCATAAATGTCTCCTAAATCCGCGCACGCGGTGAGGATTCTGCAGTGAAAACAGGTCGCACGGTAAAAATGTATGCACTAGCACAAATGCTTTCAAATACATATTTTAGGTCGCATAAAATATCAGGCGCAAGTGTGATCAAAACGGTCGAGCTCTAGCATCTTTACTTGTTATTATTTCCTCATAATAATATTAATAAAATAAGGAAGTTATCATTAATCACAATACAAATTACAGTGAACTCCAAACGAACTCTCGTCTCGTCTCCGCCACCAGCTGTGGGGAAAAGCCATTATGACACATCTCTCCGCCTGATCATGCAGAGCATGATCATGAGTCCCGCAGAAAAAAAGTGATTGACTGGTGGTAATTTGTGTATAACTTTATTTATTTATGGTTTGTTTATGGGTAAAGCAAAGACCATGTGGGTCAGGTAGTGAAAACGATAGGCTACAATTATTAAATTCGTTATGAATTAATTGATATTTAACAACAAAGACCCCCACCCCGCCTACGACGACGATACCATCGTCCATCGCCGATGTTCACATTCGACATCGTACGATGCCAAATTTGTCAACATCGCCCAACCCTACAGTGTATGTTACTTCCAACTGTCCTGTGCGCAACACATACGGTGTACGACCCCCTTAAGGATGGAGTCTGCTTTAGCTGTGTGGATCAGTGACTGCAGGATAAAGAACATTACGGTGGATGCCAACATTATCCGCACAAAAGCTAAAGAGCTTTATAAATCTTTTGCTGACAGCGATGAATGCTTGCGCCTGACAACAGGTTTTGATCTTTGGTTTCATTCTCTATAATACTGGACTTATTTTTCTATGAAACTTTGAACTTTGAGAGTGTTTAAACAAGAGAGATACATGTGAAAATGTTAATGCCTGTCTGAGAAAAGTGTATAAAAAGTGTAGTGCGGGGTTTTACCGCCTTAAAATTATCTATAATAATTGTAAAAAATAAAGCTGAACACTTCGCGGTTTTCGACTATTGCAGATTATTTTTAGAACGTAACTCCCGCGAATAACGAGGGACCACTGTACATCATAGTATACCTTTGTTTGTTGTGAATATACGCCATCTAGTGGCGAAAATGACATACCGTTCATTACATTACATACTGGTTCAGTTTTCAGAAATGTAAAAAAAAAAACATTTACAATACATCAAACTACACCTTTGTTTGATGTGAATGCACGCCCTCTAGTGGCAAAAATTACATGCCGTCCCTTTATTGATTTATGATATGATCAGCTTTATAAAATGAAAAAACTATAAATTACCTAAAAATAATCATTAAATAATTTATGTGTGAAAGGAAATTCATTACCTGCGAAAGGGTCAGAGTTGTAGGGTCTTTTGGGAGGTGGATGTGGTCGAGAACTTCGTTGAGAGGACTGCGAGTCATGTGATTTGTGGCGAGAACCTGAAAGATGCTCTTTCCATGTCTGAAGGGCAAGAAAACAGAACACAAACAAACATTTCAAATGATAAAACCAGAAAAGGATTTTTTCAGAGATTTGAACTAGACCAAAAAATAAACAAGTCCAAAAAATGTATGTAAAGAAAAAAATTTTTCGCAATGCACTAGCAAAATAAACACTGTAAATTTTGACTTCATGCGGACGTTAAATTCTTCCAACATACCTTTATGGAGTTCACCACACATTTGCAACGAGTGCATTCATGTGGGAAAACGGTTGGGTTGTCAGCGCTCTCCGTCTCCACAGCTGCATGATCCCCACTTTGTTTTTCTCGGGAGGAGCTGTACTTCGAGTCTTTTCTTCCTCCGGAGTGCCTCTCAGTCTTCTTATGACTCTCTGCCTTCTTTTTTTGCTCGTGGCTGCCAGAGCGCTTTTGTGGGACTTTTGCGGGACTCTTGCTCTTAGGTTTAGCAGCATCGGTGCAGCTCTCGGGTGTTTTCTGCTTTTCCTCTGAAACTTTGGACTTGTCCCTGTGGTCGGTGTCTGCGCTGGACGACGTGTCGGTGGCTTTCTTCGATTTTATCTGCATGATCAGAAAAGGAAGCGTCTCCACGCTTATTTCACTTTCGGGAATCTTCGCAAGGGCATCCACATCTTCTGATGACAGGCCAAGGGTTGTGTAAAGGCTCTGCACATTAACGGTCTCAGCTTCACTTGTTTTTTTGCTGGAATCTTCATCAAACTTCTCCATCGCCAAGCTTTTTCGGACAGTCAAGCAGTCATCTGTGGTTTCAGACAGTTAGAGGAGAAAAGGCAAATTAGTGGAGTTTGATTATAGA
The DNA here is from genome assembly GCA_903798195.1 of Danio kyathit. Classification (NCBI taxonomy): domain Eukaryota; kingdom Metazoa; phylum Chordata; class Actinopteri; order Cypriniformes; family Danionidae; genus Danio; species Danio kyathit. The sequence goes on along the minus strand of LR812523.1, from coordinate 79,243,242 downwards.
TGTAATGAACTAGGGCTGCACGATATATTGAAAGCATCGTAGATAATAGCATATGCAATATATTAAAGGCCGATTTATACTTCTGCGTCAAGCGCACGCGTATGCTATGGCGCAGCCTACGCATGGACGCATAGCCCTTCGCCGTGGCCGTCGGCGTCGTTGACGTGCACCTCTCAAAAAATGTAACGCGTACGCGTATCGCAAGCTTTGTGATTGGTCGGCTTGGTAGCACTGACGAGTGTGGGCGGAGGTGAGAGCCGCGCCCGATGCAGCGAGTGTTTACAAGTATGGAGTCCCGTGAAGGAGCTCCGGATGGAGACTGTTGTTTTGTGTTTACCTCATGATTAAAGTTATTGCACCTCCGCCGGTTCCCGCCTCAAAATGAGCAAATTTGAGCCACTTGTACATTAAGGAAGTGTTCAGGAAACACAAAACACCAGCGAAGAAACTCGACACAGAGAAACATAAACACCTACTGCCAGCTAGCGTTTCGGAAGTGTTATTGCAGAGAAACAGAAACGGAGCGCACAAGTATAAATGCACTGCTACGTGCGAGGCTTGCGCCGTGGGTTAGGCCGATCACTTGACGCAAAAGTATAAACCAGGCTTAAGGGTGTGACGAGATCTCGTGTTACGATATATCACAAGATTAAATCGCAAAGTTGTGATTCTAGCATGAAGGAGCATGAGGGTGAAATAATCATTTAAGATTTAAGCAGTGTAAAGTAACAAGTGGTGTCTGATATTGCACAGATGCTATTGACATATAATTTATTATATGCATACGTCATCTTATTAGCAATAATGGTCTTTTCATGAGCTGCAATATTAGTTTCATCTCGGTGAATGCATGCTCTTTAGCATTGGTGAATGTGGTGTCAGTCGCACGACTGACAGCATCATGATGATTAGATGAAGGATTTAATAATGTTAGAACATCTCGTGCTTAAAATGTGTAGACTCAGTGGCAAACACTGTTACCTGAAAACTCTGTCCCACCGGCTTTACAGTGAATGCTTTAGTCATTTTCATAGCGGAATTTAACCACTGGAAGTCTTTTATCCACTCTTCAAAAAGTGTAAATGTTGGATTACATTCAGCACATGATCACTAATCAGATGTGCCATTATTTGTAACTTTAGGTGGTTTATAAAACTAAATCTGTCAGTGTTGTTTTCATTCTCTTGTATCCAGACCTTTACATTTTCGCGGCTGTCATTGGAACTGAGTGATTGACAGCTGATATTAACCAGTCCATTCGCGTTCTGTTCTAGTGCAGTGGGCCAATAAGAAGAGCTTGAAGGCAGGACAAGCATTGCGGGCTTTGATTACTGCAGCAAGTTGACATGTCAACTGTTTTAAACCATTCCTGAGCGCTGTGTTTGGTGTTTTTAGGTGCAAAGACGCATAATGCGTCAATGCTTCCTAAATCTGCGCATGTGGTGAACATTTTGCTGTGAAAACTGGTCGCACAACAACAATTTTATGCACACGACAAATGCTCCCAAATATATTTTGAGGTTGCATAAATAAAATTTCGGGCACATATGTGACCAAAATGGTCGCAATTTCGAGCCCTGTACTAAGTAGTTTTAAAAATGTGTACTTTTACTTTCCCTTGAGTACATTTTAGTGCAGTATTGGTACTTTTACTCAACTACTTTCCTTCAACCTGCAGTCACTACTTTTTTTTTCCTGTCTTTGAGGATTGGCTGAGTAGTCTTGTGATTCCTGTCCAATCATATCGCACATAGAAGGTAAAGCGCATCATAATGAACTACCTCAAGACATGGGCGATTTATAATTGCAGCAAACTGTTTGGAAGCATTAAAAGTGTCCAAGATGATGTCTAAAATCTTTACACGCATTGACCCAGAGACTGTTTAGATGCATGTCACGTTAACGTCTAATTATGTTACAGCTTGATGTTGAGTTACCACTGACATCTATCAGACGTTGGATTTTGGTTGCCATACCTGCCGAATCAATGTCAGTATTTGACGTCAATATGATGTTGGTTTAAGATGTTGGTTCGACGTTGGATTTTGGTCACTTTCGAACACAACTTAAATCCTTAGACACTAGCTAGACTTTGAATTTTGGTCACCTGATATCACAACCTAAATCTAACCTAATATTAACGTCTTATGACGTTGTGTGCCTGCTGGGCAATAAATAAACGCACTACAGAACGTTACGTTTACAAACATCCACAAATTACATGTAAATGCATCAGCTTTTTACAGCGTAATACTCACTACTCTTGAGTACTTTTGAAAGGGCTACTTTTTACTCATACTTTGAGTAATATTTACAACAGATACTTTTACTCTACTTGCACTACACTTTTAGGCAAGTAATGGTACTTTTACTTTTTTTAGTACTTGTTCCACCACTGGATTTAAGGCAAAATTTGGATTGGAGCTGCAAATCAAGTGCTTTGCACACACAATATACCTAGCAACCCAAACTGTTGCTGAATGAAAGTGAAACTGCTGAATTTACATAACAGTTTTTAGCTTCAATTTGTGGAAAGGAGTTTCTTCTCATGTGAAATTGTACAAGGAAGAACCCAGTCAGCAGAGTTTATACACTCACCGGCCACTTTATTAGGTACACCTTACAAGTACCGGGTAGGACCTCTTTTTGCCTTCAGAACTGTCTCAATCCTTCGTGGCATAGATTCAACAAGGTACTAGAAACATTTCTCAGAAATTTTGCTGAATATTGACATGATAGCATCACGCAGTTGCTGCAGATTTGTCGGCTGCACATTCATGAAGCAAATCTCCCGTTTCACCACATCCCAAAGATGCCCTATTGGATTGAAATATGGTGACTGTGGAGGCCATTTGAGTACAGTGAACTAATTGTCATGTTCAAGTAACCAGTCTGAGATGATTTGGGCTTTATGACATGGTGCTTTATCCTGCTGGAAGTAGCCATCAGAAGATGGGTACACTGTGGTCATAAAGGGATGGACATGGTGGAGTAAACGTGCAACGTGATGTTTTTCATTTTATCTGTGAAATCGGGACTCGTTCTTTTTACAGTAGTTCAGGTTGATTACAAGAAAAGTTTGACAGAAATGTGGGTTTCTCTGATTGATGTTTAGGTACATTTAGACACATTAAGCGTTTTAGAATCTCCACCATTAAACTCCAGCTAATTATATTTATTTTTTAAATAAACAAATAATAAGTTTGAATATTCTGATCATTAGGTTGAAAGAGGAGGATTTTAGGCCTAACCCAATTTTTAGGTTTTTTTTTTTTGTGGGACATGTTTTTTGAGGACTCTTTTTAAGAATCTAGTGTTTGTGCTTTAAACAAATGCTCGATAAATAGTTTAAGTACAATTTAAGCTAGCAAAACGGATGTGTTTAGAGCATTTACAGCAATGTTGTAATATCAATTTTACTCATCGCAGATAGACTCTTATTATTTAAAACACCAATAAACAAGCAAATCAACAAGTTTTTTTTATGACTTTTCCTAAACATCAATGTTTTACACCAATAAACTATCGAAATAAATCGGGAAGCACCCACCCCCCGGCTGCAGTTAGCATCACCGCTAACTTAACCCACAGCTAAATGGGCTTGTCAAAAGCATCTTCACCAACACTAAAACAGCATCTTTACAACGTAAGTGGTCGAAAAGTCTTGTTTAAATGCAAAAAAGATCGTAAAACGTGTCGCACGCGGATAAATTACTACCGGTAACGTTAACTTGGCCAGATGGTTTGGCTAACTTTGGCTCTGTTGGTTATTTCAGCACTGCACGCTTATAACGAATAAACCGACCACACAAATACACTCCGGAAGTACTCTTGCACAACAAAACAATGCAAACAGTTTTAATAATTACCCAAATGTTCGTCAAGCCGTGCTTCGCGATGTATTTGTAAATATTGAAAAGACCCCTGGGTTTCTTCTTCTGCAGTTGGGTGGTTCACAATTCACTGGAAAACAGCGCCACCTGCAGCTCTGAAGGAGAAAAACTGGAGGACAATACTGAAAGGAAGGTAAGATTGGTTCATCCAAACGAATTTTGCTAGCCATATCAAAAGGCATGAGTCCGCCACAAAATCATTTATTCATTTAATTTCGGCTTAGTCCCTTTAATAATCAGGGGTCGCCACAGCGGAAAGAACCGCTAACTTATCCAGGACATGTTTTATGCAGCAGATGCCCTTCCAGCCACAACCCATCACTGGGAAACACCCATACACAATCACACACATACACAACGGCCACTTTAGCTGTTGGAGAAACCGAATCCAAAATGGACTGTGCAAGTTTTTTATTTATTTAACGTCTTGGAGCATCTAATTTTAGGCTGCATGTTGATGCAAACACATATTTTACAACAAATGTAAAAATGTTTTATGAAAACTTACACCGTCTGTGCTCTAGATTTGCGCTGAATTATTGTTTGTGGCGCGAACAAGCATTCACAATTAGTATGAACCAGGGTGTGAATTACAGGGGGGTTTGGGGGGGACTGACCCCCCAATTAATGCTTGATCGCCGGCGGATTGGCAGCTGTTGCACAGATCAATCTGTCTATTCTATCTAGTTACCTATCTGTCTACTAATATACTTTATATTTTTACTTTTCATCTGCACCAAGGCCCGCTGCAACTTCCTCCCATGCTGTTAACCTGCAACTCTTTATTTTACAAATTATATAGATCCTACAGTACTGTATGTTTCTCAAGCTCTAAGAGGAGTGTCATTCTCACCCTGGTATGAACCGTTACAGGAGTGTGGTTGAATGTATATTTAGGTTAGGTCTATCTATTATTTTATTATATTATTTAAGGTACACCCCAGAGCAAAGTATTTTTTTTTAACTATTTAAAGCGAAAACCCCCATACATATTTTTTGATGTCATTCAGAGGGGGAATCAAGCGTTAATTAGGGAGGTCCCCCCAGCCCCCCTATAATTTGCACCTTGTTACGAATAAAAATGTACCTTTTGAAAAGATACCGCCATTTACGCCTTTTAAAGATACAACGATTTATTTCTGAGAGTGTACCAATGGGTACCAATTTAACATACCACATGAAATAATACTATAGTAATTTATATTAATTACTATATTTTTGAACCAATACAACAACAATAGTAATAATATAAACAAAGTAATTACCCAGTACTAAGTTTAAATAGCTACATACAGTTGAAGTCAGAATTATTAGCCCCCCTGAATTTTTAGCCCCTCGGTTTATTTTTTCCCCCAATTTCTGTTTAACGGAGAGCAGATTTTTTCAACACATTTCTAAACATAATAGTTTTAATAACTCATTTCTAATAACTGATTTTTTTATTTATTTAGCTTTCCCATGGGGTCTCCCATCCAGGTACTGACCACGCGCAGCTTTACTTAGATTCAGTGGGCAACCATGTGAGAGTTGCAGAGAGTGTTACATTGCAAGAATAAATAAAATGTTTTAGAAATGTATGTCAAATATATGGTATATAATGTGGTATCATTAATTCGAAACTTTTCAAATTTAAGCGTTAGTAAAAAAAAAAGTCTCAAATTTGAAAGAATTAAGTAGGGATGCACCGATATGGACTTTTGTGCCGATATTGATAACTAAGAAGGCTTTAGATTTGGAGGTCGATAATCAATATACAGTTAATTTAATAGTCCCCCTGAATTATTAGCCCCCCTGTTTATTTTTTTCCCAATTTCTGTTTAACAGAGAGAAGATTTTCTCAACACATTTCTAAACATAATAGTTTTAATAACTCATTTCTAATAACTGATTTATTTTATCTTTGTTATGATGACAGTAAATAATATTTGACTAGATGTTTTTAAGACACTTCTATACAGCTTAAAGTGACATTGAAAGGCTTAACTAGGTTAATTAGGTTAACTAGGCAGGTTAGGGTAATTAGGCAAGTTGTTGTTTAATGATGGTTCTGTAGACTATCTGAAAAAAAATAGCTTAAAGGGGCTAATAATTTTGTCCTTAAAATGGCTTTTAAAAAAATTTAAACTGCTTTTATTCTAGCCGAAATAAAACAAATAAGACTTTCTTCAGAAGAAAAAATATTGTCAGGCATACTGTGAAAATTTTCCTGCTCTGTTAAACATCATTTTGGAAATATTTAAAAAAGAAAAAAAAATCAAAAGGGGGCTAATAATTCTGACTTCAACTGTATGTAGACCTATATTAACGATTTCACATGAATGAGCATGCCAAAAATAAATTATTTCCTTTTCTTCATACCAAATTAACATGCAACTTGACTGTTGAATAAAAAATAGGTTAAATAACAAAACAGGATTTAATTAACAAACAAGTTAAATAGTTATATTTTAAATAAAATGAAAACGAAAAGAAAAGAACTACGAACTGAAACCAGCTCAAATGTTCTCGAATAAAACGTGTTAGAGTAATGTACAATTGTTAGTCACTGGGTCATTTAACACTTTTATTACCACACTCCCGCAAGATTCTCTCGTGCATACACAAAAAAAGTTATCTTTTATTTATTCATTCATTCATTCATTTTCTTTTCGGCTTAGTCCCTTTATTAATCCGGGGTCGGCACAGTGGAATGAATCGCCCTTTTATTTATACACATGTAATATTTTTTGCAATTTAAACCAAAATAAACAATGACTTTCTATCAAACATATCTACAATGACAAGAAATATGGTTACTTACTGAGTTATTAACGAACAGCAATACCACTCAAACTTTCTGGGAATAGACTTAAAGTGCACTGGACAAGTCTGAACAAGTTTGACCCACGCATGCTTGAGGCAGGCAGTACAATACGTAATCTATCGGTTTAAAGATATCGGGCTAATTTTGATATCGAACCGATAACGCTAACATTAAAAACAGCATTTATTGGCCGATATCTATATGGCCGCCGATATATCAGGCATCCCTAGAATTAAGTTTAATTTCAATTGTCTATGCTTTGAGGTTTATGTGGATTTTTAGTATTTAGTCAAGTATTAAATTAATTAATGAGTAACTAAGATAATTTTCAGACAAAATGATAAGAATAGTAATTTAAATGATTATAATATACAAGTGGCATCACGGTGGTGCAGTGGGTAGCTTGATCGCCTCACAGCAAGAAGGTCGCTAGTTCAAGCCTCGGCTGGGTCAGTTGGCATTTCTGTGTGAAGTTTACATGTTCTCCCTGTGTTTGCATGGGTTTCCTGCGGGAGCTCTGGTTTCCCCCACAAGTCCAAAGACATGCGGTCAAACCAGGCTCATTCTGAAAACGTAGTCCAGGGAGGTACGTATTTTTGCAGTTTTTGTTTTTGCGAATCCACGAGAGGTTGCTGTGTGCGCTTTTTCGTGTCTCTCGCAAGTGCCGTTCGTGCCCGCGCTGTTCTCGCGTAAACCCACCAGAGGCCGCTGTCGACCGACCGTCTGTCTGTCTGACTGAATGATTGAATGATTGACTGGGCGACCGGCCAATCGACTGACTCACCCTCCTTCTTCCCTAACCTCAACCAATTTTACCGATTGACCCACCCACCCACATACTTCCCTAAACCCAACCAACGGTTTACAAAAGCCGTCCAGAAAAAGAAAAGCCCTCGTCTGATTTTTACCACGTTTTCGGATTTTACCACAGTCTTACCCTGTTGTTCACTCGTTCATTTTATTTATTTTTTATTCTGTTTTTGTCTTACCTGATTTCTGGAACCGCTCTTCCCCGGACTCGAACCTGGTGGTCGTCGTTGTGGTCAACTCCTCTCTGCATCTCAAGTCCGCCGACGTACATGACGAGCTCAGTGGGCAAACTGGTTGCAGCGGGAAAGGCCTCCACACGAAGGTAAGCAGTCAGCCAGTGTGCGCCAAAAGGAACGGCGTCATACCGCCCCATAGCGTTCGATTAAAAAATGAAATGCAGCCATACCTCCGGCTACATAATTCGCGATCTCCAGAAACGTCCACGAGACTACGTTTTCAGAATGAGCCTGTGTTGCACCCAGTATAGGTGAATTGGGTGCGCTAAATTGTCCGTAGTGTATGTGTGTGAATGAGTGTGTATGGACGTTTCCCAATGATGGGTTGCAGCTGGAAGGGCATCCGCTGCGTAAAACATATGCTGAATAAGTTGGCGGTTCATTCCACTGTGGCGACCCCTGATTAATAAAGGGACTAACTTGAAAAGAAAATGAAGGAAATGAATGAATAATATACAAGTTATTGGGGACTCTATACTGCTCAGTGAGCGCTGGCTTTCGGATGAGATGTTAAATCGAGGTCCAGACTCTTTGTGGTCATTAAAAAACCCAGGGTGTCCTTCTAAAAAGAGTAGGGGTTTAACCCCGGCATCCAGGCCAAACTTGCCCACTGGCCTCTGTCAATCATGGCCTACCAACCATCTCCATATCATAGTTGGCTTTATTACTCTGTCTCCTTTCCACCAATCAGCTGGTATGTGGTCTAGCACAATATGACTGCCCTGCTGTCGCGTCATCCAGGTGGATGCTGCACACTGGTGGTGGATGAGGAGATCTCTCCCAAAAAATGTACAGTGTGCTTTGAGTGTCCAGAAAAGTGCTATATAAATGTAAGGAATTATTATTATTATTAATGTTGGACAAATGAAACCCTCTTTAGTTGCAAATTTTAGTCATAAAATACATTTTAATAACAAAAACATACATATAAATACAATTACTCTGCTTTTCTGAATGTACACCTTATACATTCATGAACTTTAACTACTTCATTTCTGACTTTGTTTTCATAAGCATATGCAATTTTCTTGCTAAATTATAAATGTTCTTCTTTAAATGAAAAATAGAGTTTCTTTCTGTAAAATATATGTTCCTCTGGTCTCTGAATTGATTTATACAGAAGTGTTGAATTTATGTACAGTATTTAAGGCAAGTCTATTATAAATAACTGTAATTAAATTACCTAGAAATGGAAAGTAAACCCTTACTTTACTTTTTCAGTTTAAAAGTAATTCACAGTCACTAGTTAGTTTGTAACTAATGGAGTATATGCACATAGACTTTTCATTTTCAGTCAGCCAGTCCAATCGCTTCCGGTGAATGGTCTTTACATTACGAAATCGGCCTGTTTACAATCTGTTTTCTTGAAAAATCAATGATCTTCCCTGCCTGATTGATATACGATATGATGTGGGTCTCAGACCAGACAAGAAGCTCTGCATTAAATTAAATTTTCCCCCGTCATGTCTTTAAAATATGACAATTTATCTTACCCCAGTATTTTCAATGGAGTTTTCACGCTAGCCTGCTGCTCCTGACGGTGCTAGCAGTCACAGCGTTTCATCTCGTTTTACGCTTGAACAACTAAATGAATGCTTAAGTGTATTTAGCTGATTGCATGTTAATTACATTACAGCATCGATGCTGTAAAAGGAACCTTATGAAATTGAAAATAGTCATATAAACCTTTCACCGAAAGTTTATCATTGGCTGAAAAACACTAGCTGTGCATATGCCCCATTACACGCAACAACACTGGGTGCAAGACACTGGACATTGACGTGGCTTTAGAGCTTGGTTTGTGTTTGTATAATGGATCCATTTCTCTGCTCGTCCTCCAGTTTAGCATCAGTCATCTCCGGATGTTTGGGAGATTTATTTCGTTTCCTCTGCACACTGAAGTGCACTCCATAACAGAAGTAGATCAGCAAACCTATATTTCCATAAGGAAAGACAAATATTATACACAAAACATGATGATTTTTTAAATATCTCATTCTGAAACATGAAAAAATATACAGCTGAAGTCAAAAATATTCGTAAAAATAATGTATAACTAATATTAATTATACATACAGTTGAAGTCAGAATTATTAGCCCCCCTTTGAATTTATTATTCTTTTTTAAATATTTCCCAAATGATGTTTAACAAAGCAGGAAAATTTTCACAGTATTTCTGATAATATTTTTTCTTCTGGAGAAAGTCTTAGTTGTTTTATTTCGGCTAGAATAAAAGCAGTTTTTAATTTTTTAAAAACCATTTTAAGGTCAATATTATTAGCCCCTTTAAGCTAATTTTTTTTCGATAGTCTACAGAACAAACCATCATTATACAGTAACTTGCCTAATTACCCTAACCTGCCTAGTTAACCTAATTAACCCAGTTAAGCCTTTAAATGTCACTTTAAGCTGTATAGAAGTGTCTTGAAAAATATCTAGTCAAATATTATTTACTGTCATCATGGCAAAGATAAAATAAATCAGTTATTAGAGATGAGTTATTAAAACTATTATGATTAGAAATGTGTTTAAAAAATTTGCTCTCCGTTAAACAGAAAATGGAGAAAAAAATTAACAGGGGTGCTAATAATTCAGGGGGGCTAATAATTCTGACTTCAACTGTATACATAATATATAGTTGTTTTTCAAGAGTTTCCTTGGCTGTGTTTTGGATCATCGTCTTGCTGAAATGTCCACCCTGGTTTCATCTTCATCCTCTTGCTAATGTAGATGTTCGACTGAAGCAGCTGATATTCATTTACACTGACGAAGGGCAGAGGGTTGCAGAAGAACTACTGAGAGATTTCAGCTGCTGTCTGGGCTTTCGCTGCCTTTCTACACCTCCCTTTCTTCATGTGTTCAATACTATTTCTCTGTGTCATTTCATTTTATTACACATACTGTAACTTCATTTGTAAACTAATTAGATTTGTTTTCTTTGCATACATGGATTTCTTTGGTTGTTACCAACATCTGGTTAAAATTTCAAGTCAATAGCACCTATAGAAATATGTTTTCTGAGAAAAACGGTGGTGTTCAATACTTATTTTTCCCCACTGTATTATGATATTTCCATTTTTTAACAGTTTATGAGTATGTCAAACAAAACCTTTTAGGATGACGAAAGAAGCAAATTCAGCCGAGCATGTCTGGATGTTTAACTGACAGTGCATGTCTATGTCAATAGTCTTGTGGTCTTACCCACTGCCATCCACACTGCATAGCGAATCCACGTTTCATTGCCGAGCTGAAGCATCAAGTAGACATTGATGAATGTGCTGAAAATAGGAAGCAGTGGCAGAAGTGGCACCTACAGGAACATGTGAAAAAAGATTCTGAGAAGCAAAGCAGCGTTATTTGAACAGAACATTTCAACGATGACTCTACTGAACTACTAAAGATATTAAGACAGAGACATTTTGTATTGGGAGAAAAAACCTATACAGTGGAAGTCAGAATTATTAGCCCCCCTGTATATTTTCCTCACTTTTTGTTTAATGGAAAGAAGATTTTATTGAACACATTTCTAAATATAATAGGATCATACACCCGGCACAATGCAGCACAAGGCGCGACGCAAACGTTGTTTGCTAGTTTCAGCTTGACGCAAGGGTCGTTTTGATGTTTTTCACCACGCTGTTTAAATAGCAAATGCATTTGCGCTTATATGTGCGCCCATAGGTGTTCTGGTCTAAAAAGGAGGTGTGTTGAGGCGCATTGCTGGTGCATTGCTATTTTGAGGAACTAAAATAGACTGTTTAATAGACCAGATAAGAGGAGGTCTAAAGTCCAGCGCAGAGCACGTTAGTTGTGCGCCTAGCTTAAACATTGCTTAATACACACAGCTTAAAAACCACTGCTTTCATACCTTCATCTCGGGGGGCTTTTTCAGTTTATTCATGACAATTTGCTTTTGTATAATGTTATTATTATTAGCAGTATAATTTATTATATGCATATTTATATTTGTTTTATTAAAAACAAGCTTAGATTTGCCCACCTGTCAGCTTTTAGACCATACGGGGCACAGGATGTGTATTTTATTATTATTGTTCATTTATTAATTTGCTGGAAATTAGAACTGAATTTAGAAATAGTTTTGAAACAAATCTTTGCGCTTAACAAACTAAATTAATTATGTAGGCTAATGGATGTCTGTGCGTACAACACGTTTCCTTATCCATAGAAGAGAGTGAAAGTGAAAGTAAAAAATGAGGAGGCTCATTCTCTCATTCTTGCGCTGCAGATGCTCTGTTTAACTGTTTTCTCACTATTGAAGCGTTCAGTTTTTCCACTTACAAAGTCTGCCATGTAAATAGCAAATGCACTATGGCGGGACGCAACTGACTCTTAAAGGGAATGGGAGATGAGACTCTGATTGGTTTATTCTCAAAACACACCTATAACTCATTAAGAGAATAAGATCAGCCCTGTTAGACCATGCGCTGCGGCGCAAAGCGGAATTTTCCGTTCTTAAAATAGCAAAAGTGGATTCTGACACGCTCTTAATGCTTTTGCGCCCTGCGCTTTGGACTTTGCGCCTAGATTGTTAAAATAGGGCCCAAAATCTTTAATGACTAATTTCTAATAACTGATCAGAAATTAATTAAATTCTAATTTCACTAGATATGTTTCAAGATACTACACTCTCAGAAATAAAGGTACAAGAGCTGTCAATGGGGTGGTACCTTTTTCAAAAGGTGCACAATTGAACCTAAAGGGTCCATGTTGGTACATTAAAAGTATATATTAGTACCTAAAAATTTTAAGAGAAACACTTTTGTACTTTTTAGGTACTAATATGTACCCTTGAGGTATTAATATGGACCTTTTAGGTACAAATTTGTACCTTTTGAAAAGGTACCACCCCAGTGACAGCTCTCGTACCTTTATTTCTGAGAGTGTAGTTTTCAGCTTAAAGTGACATTTAAAGACTCGACTAGGTTAATTAGGTTAAGTTAGAGTAAATAGGCAAGTCATTGTATAATGATGGTTTGTTCTGTAGACAATTAAAATATATATTACTTAAGGGGGCTAATAATATTAACCTTAAAATAGTTTTTAAGAAAAAAAAAACTGCTCTTATTTTAGCTGAAATAAAACAAATAAGCCTTTCTCCAGAAGAAAAAATATTATCGGAAATACTGTGAAAAATTCCTTGTTCTGTTAAACATCATTTGGGAAATATTTAAAAAAGAAAAAAAAATTTACAGGAGGGCGAACAATTTTGACTGTATATATTAACTATATATCGTTAAAAGATATGAAAAAATATATGCATTTACTATAATTTATTTCCATTTATTAACTACACTTACCATGAATGCGGCCTTGGTTCTGTTCTGTGGCTGTCGCCAAATAATAATGATAGTCAGGAGAAAACCCACAGCGACCACAGTGATGATCAGAATCATCCACCACTCTGCAATCAGACCTGCTTCCACACCCTTTGTGATGATCACACTCAGGATAATCGAAAACACAACTAGAAATAATGTTAAAAGTAAAGAAATTAAGTTTTTTTAGCATAAAATTCCATAAGATATTCAAATACCCATTGAAAATTGAGAATTAAGAATGATTCTACTAACAAGTCGAGGGTCACCACGCAGACATACTTAAAAGAATAAAAAGAAATTTAGGATGTATAAATCCTGCTAGAAACAATTTAAAGGGGTAATTCACACAAAAATTAAAATTTCCTCTCCGTTTATTCACACTCAAGTGGTAGAAAAAGTTATGAATTTCAGTTGAACACAAAAGAAGATATTTTGAAGAATGTTGGGCGGAGCTATTGATATCTTAAAATATATTATGGAAGTCAATTGTTGTTTATTTACAACATTTTTCAGATTTGTTTTTTTTCAACAGAAGAAAGAAACTCAAACAGGTTTGGAACAAGTTAAGGATGAGTAAATGATGACATCCCTTTACTATCCCTTTAATATTAATTGTAAAAACTACAATTTAAATAACCTTATCCATCATCCTCCACATTTTCAGACTGCACATTTTTTTATATATAATTTGTCACCCAAATCTCTTTCAAATTAACCTAAAAATAAAGTTCTGTTTTTAATTATTCACCCCCATGTCCTTCCAGTCCCCTGATACTTTAGTTCATCTTCAGAACACAAATTAAGATGTTTTAGATGAAATCCTCGAGCTCTGTTTTCCTCCATAGACAGCAAAGATCTCGAAATTTTCAAAGTCCAGAAAAGGAACTAAAAAATAACTGTTAAAAAATTATTTATTAAAATTTATTAAAAAATTAACTTAACTTAATTAACTTAATTAAATTTAATTAAAAAAATAAATGTTTTTAAAATAACTGTATATTAGTATTTATAAACATTCTGTTATCATAAAAGTTTATAACCCTAAACTTGTGAAATTAATTTTAAATTAGGATATTTTAAAACTCACAATAAAGATATTAATTAAATTGCTGCAGCTGCATGTGCAGTATCTTCTCTGCACCTCACAGAAATGTGCTTACTCTGTTTCACCATCCAGTATATCATTGTTTATAATTGATAAAATATAAATGTGGTACAGTAAAATATTGCAAGGCAACCATATAACTTTAATAATATGTCTTTTGTAACTTTTGTAATATGTCAAACCTTTCTCCCACGGAATAAAAAATACAACCTACAGTATGCGATTAAAAGTAGCCTAATACTGCAGGAAAAACACTGACTTGGCAACCTTTACCTGATAAGGAAAACATAGGCAAACAAATTAGTTTCTGCAGTTATATTGGAGCACAAAAGTGTTCTTGGAGCTTCATATGATAACTGAAGTCACGTAGACTGTTTTGACAATGTTTTGGGGTTTTTCCAGACTTTGAAAGTTTTGGGACCCTTGCTGTCTATGGAGGATGAGAGAGCTCCAGGATTTCATCTAAAATATCTAAATTGTGTTTTGAAGATGAATGAAGCTCTCATGGGTTTGGAATGACATGAGAGTGAATAATTCATCACAGAATTTCATTTTTGGATGAACTAACCCTTTAGGAAGCACTAGCATAATCGCACATTTACTCATAGATTCAAGCAAGATATGATGAAAAGTGAAACTCACTGGTCAGGAGGGTCAACAGAGACACAGCTTTAGAGCTCTTAGCGGTAGCAGTTTTAGGAGGGCGAAATGGATTCCATTTCTTAGTCTGAACATCTGCTTTCTCGCTGATCACACCTGGCTCTTCTTGGTATCTGGGCAATACATGGGCAAATGTATTTCATTGTATTACACAGCTGCTTTTTATTGTGTAAGTTTCATCACACACTCATGCAGTTTGAATCTTGACATTTGTTATGGTTTATTGAGCACTGAACATTGTCAAAAAGCAATGGATAGTTTTTTTTCCTTTCATTCATTCATTTTCCTTCAGCTTAGTCCCTGAATTATTAGAAACCTCCACAGCGGAATGAACCGCCAACTATTCCGGCATATGTTTTACTCAGCAGATGTCCTTCTAGCTGCAACCCAGTACTGGGAAACACCCACTCTCATTCACACACACACACACACACACACTCATACACTACAGCCAATTTAGTTAATCCAATTCACCTATAGCGCATGTGTTTAGACTGTGAGGAAAACTGGAGCACCCGGAGGAAACCCATGTCAGTACGGATGAAAACATGCAAGGTCCACATAGAAATGCCAACTGCTCCAGCCAGGGCTGGAATCAGTGACCTTCTTGCTGTGAGGCGACAGTGCTAACCACTGAGCCAACAGTAAAACTAAAGCACAATCGTAATTGTTATTTTACAGCGCACTTGTGAATTTTACAGTATTACAGGCAAACGAAATTGTAAATTCTACAACATGTTTTTACAATGTACCTAAGGACATAAAAAAATAACATGGGACATTGATTATATATTTGATGTATTGTATTTGAAGCTTACCGAAGAATTAAGATGCAGATGGCTACGAGGGTGTAGGCAAAGAGCGTTCCGATAGACATCATGTCTACTAGAGCCTTCAGGTCAAACACCATGGCCATGATTGCTGGAAACCAAACATTGTACACTTGAATGAAACCTTGAAGATAATCTAATTTACATATACTTTATAATAAGCTTCCATTAGTTAATGTTAGTTGATCTATTTACTAATGAACAAACAATGAACAGTACATCTGTTACTATATTTATGCTAACATGAGTTAATGTCCACCATGTAACTCATGGTGCATTCACTAATGTTAACGGCACAACTTTGGATTTGAATAATGCATTAGTAAATGTTGAATTATGATTAATAAATGCTGTACAAGGTTTGTTTATTATTAGTTCATGTTAGTAGATGTATTAAATACAATTTAAGGTATTCCTGATATTAGCAAACCATTAACTAAAACTTTTATCTCAATAAACTACTAATTTTGTGGTCAATGGTTAGTAAGGTAGTAGTTATTGGGCAGTATTAGGGATTTGGAATAAGATCATACTTTATAAATACTAATAAACAGCCAGTGTCTTAATAATAAGCAGGTAAAAATCGAATATTTAACAGTGGGAATTGGTACTTAAACTAAAGTGTTACTTTTTAAGTTCTAAATAATCAATTTAATGTGAAAAAAAAATTATAAGTTTGCAATTATGACCTTAAATATGTTTATTTTTCTCTGGTAGTAGCCTAGTAATGTTTAATGCAGTGTTTCCCAACCCTGTTCCTGAAGACACACCAACAGTACATATTTTGGATGTTTCCCTTATCTGACCCATCAACTTCAGGTTTTCTCGTCTAATGTTCTAATGAGTTGATTCAGGTGTGTTTGATTAGGGAGAGGTTGAAAATGTGTACTGTTGGTGTGCCTTCAGGAACAGGGTTGGGAAACACAAAACACTAGTCATTGGATCCATGAAAATTAATGTTAACAGCTGGGGAAAGATATTTACCTGCTACAACTCCTGAAGCGATTGTCGCGATGACGGGACTCTGCCTAGAGCTCATTTTACTTAGAGGTGAAAACAGTAGCCCGTCTCTGGCCATAGCAAACAGCACTCGGGGCATAGGAAACATGGCTCCCAACAGACTGTCGAATAGTAAAGAAAATGACAAATTAGTTGACACTTGATGTTGGTATTTAGATATCAAACAACAAACAACGCAACCCAGGTTATATGGAAATATGTGCCCAGGGATACATTTTTGGGAACCAAGAAATATGTACCCTGGACTACATTTTCCTGCAGTTTTTGTATTTCACAAATCATTTAGCATTAACTTATTATTATAAAAACTTTAAAAAGTGAGTAAACATGTTGCTTTTAAAGCGATTAGTTGACTTTACTTTTAAGAACAAACCTGTTGCTTTTAAAGCAAGTAGTCGACTGTACTATAAAAAATGAGTAAACCCTTTGCTTTTAAACTGATTAGTAGCTTGTACTTTAAAGTACTTTAAAAAGTAGGTAAACCTGTTGCTTTTAAAGCAATTAGTTGACTTTACTTGGAAAAAAAATGAGTGAATTATTTGCATTTAAATTAAGTAAATAAATAAATTGAAAAATGTCCCTCTAATATAGTGAACCTGAATTTCCACAACAGGCCTTGAATAATGAACTTTTGCTCTCATGTGTCGTGCATAATATCACTCTTCATTGATAACCATGTCATCATGTACTATACTGTATTATCTGAACTTGACTTTATGATGCTTTACCGAATCAATTAGCATGCTTTCCTTTTTTGTTTTATGGTCCTCATATAGTGCACTGTAAAAAGGGATTAGCTGACTTTACGTAGATGAGTAAACCCTTTGATTCTAAAGTGATAAGCTGACTTAGATGAGTAAACCCTTTGATTCTGAAGTGATAAGCTGACTTAGATGAGTAAACCCTTTGATTCTGAAGGGATTAGCTGACTTAAGTGAGTAATCTTGCTTTTAACGTGATCAGTTGACTTTACTTCAAAAAAGTGAGTAAACCCTTTGCTTTTAAAGAGATTAGTTGACTTTACATTAAAAAGTGGGTAAACCTGGTGCTTTTAAAGCGATTAGTTGATTTTACATTAAAAAGTGAGTAAACCTGGTGCTTTTAAAACGATTAGTTGACTTTACATTACAAAATGAGTAAACCCTTTCATTTTAAAGCGATTAGTCGACTTTAATATAAAAAATGTGAGTAAACCTGATGTTTTTAAAGCAATTAGTCGACTTTACATTAAAAAAGTGAGTAAACCCTTTGTTTTTAAAGCGATTAGTCGACTTTAGTTAAAATAAGTGAGTAAACCTGTTGCTTTTAAAGCGATTAGTCGACTTTACCGTAAAAAAGTGAGTAAACCTGTTGCTTTTAAAGCGATTAGTTGACTTTAGTTAAAATAAGTGAGTAAACCTTTTGGTGTTAAAGCGATTAGTCGACTTTACTTAAAATAAGTGAGTAAACCTGTTGCTGTTAAATCGATTAGTTGACTTTACTTAAAATAAGTGAGTAAACCTGTTGCTTTTAAAGCGATTAGTTAACTTTACTTAAAATAAGTGAGTAAACCTGTTGCTTTTAAAGCGATTAGTCGACTTTACTTTTAAAAAGTGAGTAAACCTGCTGCTTTTAAAGCGATTAGTCGACTTTACTTAAAATAAGTGAGTAAACCTGTTGCTTTTAAAGCGATTAGTTGACTTTACTTAAAATAATTGAGTAAACCTGTTGCTTTTAAAGCGATTAGTTGACTTTACTTAAAATAAGTGAGTAAACCTGTTGCTTTTAAAGCGATTAGTCGACTTTACTTAAAACAAGTGAGTAAACCTGTTGCTTTTAAAGCGATTAGTCGACTTTACTTAAAACAAGTGAGTAAACCTGTTGCTTTTAAAGTGATTAGTCGACTTAAAACAAGTGAGTAAACCTGCTGCTTTTAAAGCGATTAGTCGACTTTACTTAAAACAAGTGAGTAAACCTGCTGCTTTTAAAGCGATTAGTCGACTTTACTTAAAACAAGTGAGTAAACCTGTTGCTTTTAAAGCGATTAGTCGACTTAAAACAAGTGAGTAAACCTGCTGCTTTTAAAGCGATTAGTCGACTTTACTTAAAACAAGTGAGTAAACCTGTTGCTTTTAAAGCGATTAGTTAACTTTACTTAAAATAAGTGAGTAAACCTGTTGCTTTTAAAGCGATTAGTCGACTTTACTTTTAAAAAGTGAGTCAACCTGTTGCTTTTAAAGCGATTAGTTGACTTTACTTAAAATAAGTGAGTAAACCTGTTGCTTTTAAAGCAATTAGTTGACTTTACTTAAAATAAGTGAGTAAACCTGTTGCTTTTAAAGCAATTAGTTGACTTTACTTAAAATAAGTGAGTAAACCTGTTGCTTTTAAAGCGATTAGTCGACTTTACTTAAAACAAGTGAGTAAACCTGTTGCTTTTAAAGCGATTAGTTAACTTTACTTAAAATAAGTGAGTAAACCTGTTGCTTTTAAAGCGATTAGTCGACTTTACTTTTAAAAAGTGAGTAAACCTGTTGCTTTTAAAGCGATTAGTTGACTTTACTTAAAATAAGTGAGTAAACCTGTTGCTTTTAAAGCAATTAGTTGACTTTACTTAAAATAAGTGAGTAAACCTGTTGCTTTTAAAGCGATTAGTTGACTTTACTTAAAATAAGTGAGTAAACCTGTTGCTTTTAAAGCGATTAGTTGACTTTACTTAAAATAAGTGAGTAAACCTGCTGCTTTTAAAGCGATTAGTTGACTTTACTTAAAATAAGTGAGTAAACCTGTTGCTTTTAAAGCGATTAGTCGACTTTACTTAAAACAAGTGAGTAAACCTGCTGCTTTTAAAGTGATTAGTCGACTTTACTTAAAACAAGTGAGTAAACCTGCTGCTTTTAAAGTGATTAGTCGACTTTACTTAAGTGAGTAAACCTGCTGCTTTTAAAGCGATTAGTCGACTTTACTTAAAACAAGTGAGTAAACCTGCTGCTTTTAAAGCGATTAGTCGACTTTACTGTAAATAAGTGAGTAAACCTGATGCTTTTAAAGCGATTAGTTGACTTTACTTAAAATAAGTGAGTAAACCTGCTGCTTTTAAAGCGATTAGTCGACTTTACTTAAAACAAGTGAGTAAACCTGCTGCTTTTAAAGCGATTAGTCGACTTTACTTAAAACAAGTGAGTAAACCTGCTGCTTTTAAAGCGATTAGTCGACTTTACTGTAAATAAGTGAGTAAACCTGATGCTTTTAAAGCGATTAGTTGACTTTACTTTAAATAAGTGAGTAAACCTGCTGCTTTTAAAGCGATTAGTCGACTTTACTGTAAATAAGTGAGTAAACCTGTTGCTTTTAAAGCGATTACGTGACTTCACTGAAAATAAGTGAGCGAACCCTTTGCTTTTAAATCAAGTAAATGAATTATGTGCATATTTATAAAAACAATAGGTTAAGTCAACTTAACAGATCCAAGTTACAATGGGTTTACTCACTTTTTAAAAAGTAAAGCTTTTTACAGTGTGAGAGTCTAGTGTAATAAGTGCTTTATGAATTGTTTCACCTTGTTGAAAGTGCACACAAAGATCCAACAGCCACTGCATACTTTGCCGGTTCCCATCCCACATACTCAAAGGCTACAGGTAGGGGGCTTTGAAGGTTTAGTCTGTAGTAGGGCATCATGAGGGTGAGAGCAGCCGAAACTCCAAAATAAGCCAGGAAACAGATGAGAAGTGAAGCCACAATTCCTATAGGGATAGACTTCTGAGGGTTTCGAACCTCCTCGCCTACATGCAGAGGACAGAGAAATTGACCATTTTAATGCTGAATTTTAATCTGCATGTAGAAGAAAATGCACATGTACTATGAAAGTACTCTAAAAGCATCTAATAAATACAACTTTTTGGGCGGCTATATATAAACATTCATTCATTTCTTCATTTTCCTTCGGCTTAGTCCCTTATTTATCAGGGGTCGCCACAGTGGAATGAACCGCCAAATATTCCGGCATATGTTTTACTCAGCGGATGGCTTAGTAGTTAGCACTGTTGCCTCACAGCAAGACGGTTGCTGGTTCGAGTCTCGGCTGGGTCAGTTGGCGTTTCTGTGTGGAGTTTGCATGTCCTCCCTGTGTTGGCAGGTTGGTGGGTTTCCTCCGGGTGCTCTGGTTTTCCACACAGTGCAAACACATGCGCTATAGGGGAATTGAATAAACTAAATTGGCTGTAGTGTATGAGTGTGTGTGTGAATGTGAGAGTATATGGGTGTTTCCCAGTACTGGGTTGCAGCTGGAAGGGCATCCACTGCATCCAACCTTATGCTGGAATAGTTGGCAGTTCATTCCAGTGTGGCGACCCCTGATGGATAAAGGGACTAAACCAAAGAGAAATGAATGAATGAAATCATGACAGAAACAAATTAAAGGGGTAGTTCACACAAAAATGAAAATTTGCATTTTTTCACACTCAAATGGTTGAAAACCATTCTGTTGAACACAAAACAAGATATTCGGAAGAATGTTGGGGGAAAAACAGCTATTGACATCCATATTAGGAACAAAAAATACTATTGAAGTCATTGTTTGTTTATCTTCAGCATTTTTCAGAATATCATCTTTTTGTGTTCATCAACAGAAGAAAGAAACTCAATGTGAGTTAATCATGACGGAACATTCATTTTTGGGTGAACTATCCCTTTATTATTTATTGTAAAAGGTGCCATTTAAATCACATTAGCCATCATCCTCCACATTTTCACACAACACATTTTAAAAAGACTGAATGAATGATTGTGAAAAGACGGCTTAAGCAAATTCATATCATCATTGTATAGAAACCTCAGAACTCCCAGTTGGGCTGTCTTTAAGATTATGTTTTATTTATCATTAAAAATGAATTTCCCTGCAGTTTTACACTCTGTTGTTGAAGTACCTGTGGTTGCAATGCAGTCGAATCCCACAAAGGCATAGAAACAGGTTGCAGCTCCAGCGAACGTTCCTTCAAAACCAAAGGGAAAAAACCCTCCTTGTCCAAAACTGGACAAAGTTTCATTGGAAATCGAGAGATTGCTAAACAGAAAGACATTAAATGTTAGAAACTGTCTTTTTATAAGAGCATGATCATTAAAGCTACTTGCAAACAAATGACAATGTGTTTTAAGACCTTTATTGGGTATATTAATTCATTCATTTATTCATTTTGCTTTGGCTTAGTCCCTTATTTATCAGGGATCACCACAGTGGAATGAACCAAAAACTATTCCAGCATATGTTTTACACAGCAGATACCCTTCCAGCTGCAACCTAGTACTGGAAAACACCCATACACACTCATTCACACACTCATGCACTACGGTCAATTTAGCTCATCCAATTCATCTTTAAACGTGCATACAGCAGACAAAAGTTTTACCATCACCACAAATATTCATAATGCAACATACGCAGTGATTGTGTAGTTGAAAATTTCCTCCGGTGTAATCTGCCAATTCCCAATGTCACCCTTGATGAACCCGGAAATGATGACAAAAACCAGAACTACCATATTTAAACCTGTGAAGATCTTATTGACGATGGCAGACTCCTTTACTCCAAATGCAAGAATGCCTGAAAAAAACAACAGCAATCAACATCAATCTCATACTGATTCCACTGAGTTGTGTGTTATTGCATTTTGAACAGTGTTGGGTGTAATTACATAGAAAGTAACTAGTTACTGCAATTTAATTACTTTTAAAAAGGAGTGATTAATTTTCATATTTACTGTAGGTAATTTAATTAGAATTATGTCAAATATATTTGCCTAAAATACTGTGCATAAATTCAACAGTTCTGTGTAAATCAGTTAAGAGAGCCGAGTTATTGTAAATATATATACTTTTTATTATTATTTTTGTTTTTTATAATTTTTTGCATTCATTTTTTATTAATAATTATTATTTATATTATGGATTAATAATTTATATATAGATATATATATTAGTGATGCGCGGATGGCGGTTAAATCCGCGGGCGCTGCGGATAATCCGTGGGTCGGGTAATAAAAAAATACATTATGATTAATTGCGGGTGGGTCGCGGGTGGATGTAGCGGGTCATAGCAGTTGACCAGCAAAAAAGCAGAGAGTGGACTTCGCAGAATGTGAAGATGAGAGACGCCCAAAATAATGGATGAAGTGCAAGAGTACTGTGCTAACTTCAGTTAGAGGAGTCATCAGAGGGAAATCTGCTATCGTTCTGGGAGAAACAAGATCGCTTATTTACACGACTGCACCGCCTTGCAAGGAGAAGCTTGTGCATTCCTGCAACAAGCGGTTTGCGCGAACGCTCATTTAGTGCAGCCAGCCGTGTTTTGGAGGCGAGGCGGAATCGCCTGAATCCAGGCACAGTAGATGCTATTCTGTTTTTGCACAGTGTTAAGAAAAGGGCCAAGTACACACAACATAGCTGCTGTTTAGGTTGAAGGGACGCCGTTTTTGTTCTCTTTTTCCTGTATATGTAAAAGCTGAATCTGCTGTTAATAACGAACGATCCAGTGTGACCTATGTTGCAGGAGAGGGGAAATAGTGTGGCCGCTTTTAGGACTGCTTTTACGGGAGTTGTAGTCCATAGCGAGGGGCATTGTGGGTAGTGTAGTTCAACACGCATGCTGTGTGATGTGAGCTCTCGCTGTGTGCTGTGCGTGCGGTGAATTAGAGGGAGAAAGTTTTATCCGGTTTTGTTTTATGTTTACTTCAGTAATTCCACCCGGGAGCTGTTTTGCACTGTGAACCTGAAAACACTGAAATAAGTAAACGAAGGGCATGCATCGAGTACTTTTGTCCGTCTCATCATTTGCTCGAGCATGAATTAACGAGCTGTTACTCTGCCGCCGGACATTGCGGAGAAAGTTACACCTATCATCATGCTTAAAACAAAGAATTAGAATTATTAAAGGGGCGATCGGGTGCGGGTCAGGTGCGGATATATATATCAGATAAATTAATATGTGCGGGCGGGTGGCGGGTGGATGATTAGAATGAAGGAGCGGATTCGGGTGACATTTGAGCTGATCCGCGCATCTCTAATATATATATATATATATATATATATATATATATATATATATATATATATATATATATAAATTATTAATATATTATTATTTTATAATTAATGTTATTATTTTTTAATTACAGTTCTGTATAAATCAGTAAGAGATCAGAGTTATTGTAAATATATGTATTTACTATTATTATTTTATTATTAATTATTATTTATATTTGTAATTAATCATTTATATGTATATATATATATATTGTATCATTAATATTTTTATTTGATTTATTTTTATTACAGTTCTGTATAAATCAGTTAAGAGAGCAGAGTTATTGTAAATGTATGTATTTACTATTATTTTTATTATTATTTTAATATTTATTATTATAAATAGAGGTAAAGATTACCATTTGATATTAGTAAAACTGTTTTGGTTTTGATTGTTTCTTTGGTTTAGCGCCACCCATAGCCAGTCTTTCTAATTTATGTTTTGTTTTGGTTGTTGATTGTAAATATTGTAAATAGCTCACTCACTGCTTCCCTAATCACCAACTGTAATAAATCACATTATTTGTACAGCAATTCTTGTTTGTGGTTGTTACTTTGAGTACAATTCTTTTTGAGTGTTTGTTTGAACCAGATCCTTGGTTAAGTGCGCAACCCCACTCCCTTAAATTAATTATTATATATATAGAATTAATATATTATTATTTTATTATTAATTATTATTATTTTTTTTTTAATTTATTATTTTTATTTTATAATAGTTCTGTATTAATCAGTTCAGAGGAGCAGAGTTATTATAAATACATGTATTTTTCTATTATTATACATATACATTATACATATATATTTCTACTAAAGAAGCTTAGATTTGTCAAACGACTTAAGAACATTGCTTAAGAACAATTAATTGAGTACACTATAAAAAAAATTCTGCCTGATTTTAGTTGAATCATATGAACTTTTCAAGTTATCTCAACTTAAATTAGTCCAATTAGTCCAACTGACTAATCCCAGCAGGCACAGGACGTCAACATGACGTCAGATTGATGTTGTACCCCAACATTGTGGGGACGTTGCATTTTGTTTGGAAATGAAAATCAGGTTGACATCAGAATCCAACGTCAGACCGATGTCAATGTCCAATCTAAAATCAACCAAATATCAACGTCTAATGATGTTACAGCTTAACATCGTGTGGACGTTACCACTATGACGTCTATCAGATGTTGGATTTTGGTTGTCATACCTGATGAATAAATGTCAGTATTTGACATCAATATGACGTTGATTTAAGATTTTGGCCCTATGTCGGATTTTGGTCACTTTCTAACACAACCTAAAATCAACCAAATATCAACGTCATTTGGACATCAAAATATTGTTGTCCTTAGACGCTGGCTAGACATTGAATTTTGGTCATTTGACATCACAACCTAAATCTAACCTAATGTTGTGTGCCTGCTGGGATAATATTACATTAAACTTTGTATTAAAAAAATTCTAAATTGTTAAAACATGATTAACTTCTTAAAATAAGTTAAAGTAACATAAAACATTTGTTGTCATGAATTTTTGACATATAATTTTTTTACGAAATGAATGTCAATACATCATATGTAAGAAATATGGTGTCTTTAAAATATTTTGTGTTTTAATGTTTAATATTTCATAGGTGTTGATTCTTTTAAATAAATGTGAAAGGGCATCAAATGTAAATAATTTAAATAGTTTAATTTGTATTGTCTATACGTTAAGATTTGTAAGAATACATTGAGTCAAATAATTACTGTAAGTTACTTATTAAGTTACTTTTCATACAAAGTAATTATAAAGTAATTTAAATACAATTTGAATGATGTAATTAATCATTACTAATAAATGACCTCTTTGAAGTAACTTACCCAACTCTGATCTTGACCCATTTATTGATTGACAGAACAGTAAATTCACTGTAAATCTTACTTACCTGCCAAAACCATGATAAGGGCAGCAGCAAAGAAGTCTGGGTAGGGAGCGAGACCAGGTAAGTTCATGGGTGTATTTGCACTAAAATAGTTGCCGATCTTATTTCCAATCAAGTCATCAAAAGTGCCACTCCACGCTCTGGCCACACTGGAGGTCCCTGTCATAAAACAAAACATCCAGAATGATCAAGCTGTTCAGTCAAAGGAAACAGATAGCGGCTTTCCGTCAGAGCGATAAGAAAGTTTATTAGCCATATCATTACAGCTATAATCATTTAGTGAGTCGCAATGGAATGACAACAATTGATCTCATCAGAATAAATATCCCTGATTCAAATGGCTGTCTGTAAATTATTCATGGGAATATCTCATTTGAGCCATGCTGAGTTCCCTGAGGAAAAACAAGTTAATTCCATAAAGTGTACTTAAGTAATGTTTAAGTATACATGCTGTAAGTATACTAACAGTCATATGATTATATGTAGTTGTAAGCACTTGTAAGTAAACTATAATTGTAACATTAGAAACTTTTAAGTGCACAAGTAGTCCACAATCAATCATTTGTACTTAAGCGTATTTAAGTCAAGCATACTTAAGTAATGTTGAAGTATACATTCAAGTATTATTTTTTTATATAATTATTTATTAGGGGTTTTTCACCTTTTATTGTGATAGGACAGTGGAGAACAGACAGGAAAGCATTAGGAGAGGGGAAGGATTGGCATAGGACCTCGAGCTGGGAATCAAACTTGGCTCGCCGTGAGACCTTGGTGCTATATGTCGGCGCACTTAACCACTAGGCTATTGGCGTCGACACATTTGAGTATTCTTCATGTAGTAAATATGCTAATATATGCGATATTACTATACTTAAGTGTGCTTCCTAAATACCACTTAGGAGCAAATTGGTCTACTTTTTAGTATTATTTACTTTTAAGTAAACTATAAGTAACATTATGAGTCACAAGTAGTCCACAATTAAGTTTTTATTTGTACTTAAGTAAGTGTACTTAAGTCAAGCATACCTAAGCAATGTTGAAGTAAACATTCAAATATTCTTCATTTAGTAAGTATGCTAATATTTGTAATATTACTATACTTAAGTGTGCTACATGAATACCACTTGGGACTAACTTGGTCTACTTTTTAGTATAGTAAACTTTTAAGTGAACATTAGTCACCTTTTAAGTTTTCATTTGTAATTAAGTAGGCGCACTTAAGTCAAGCATACTTAGGTAATGCTGAAGCACATATTTAAGTCCTAAGTGGTATTCAAGTACCACACTTACAAGTATAGTAATATTAAATATGTTAGTATACTTACTACATGAAGAATACCTAAATATTACTACACTTAAGTGTACTTTCTGAATACCACTTGGGACTAACTTGGTCTACTTTGTAGTATAATTTACTTTTAAGTAAACTATAAGTGTAGCACTAGAAACCTTTTAAGTGCACAAGCAGTCCACAATGAAGTTTTTCATTTGTACTTAAGTCAAGCACACTTAAGTAATGTTGAAGTATACATTTAAGCATTCTTCATGTAGTGAGTATACTAAAATATGTACTATACTTAAGTGTGGTATATACCAATTGCGACTAAATTGGTGCACTTTCTAGTATAGTTTACTTTGAAGTGAACTATAAGTGTAACATTAGTAACCTTTTAAGTGCACAAGTAGTCCAAGTAAGTCAAGTGTACTTAAGTAGTGTTAAAGTATAAATTTAAGTATTCTTCATGTAGCAAATATACTAACATATGTAATATTTTTATAGTGTGCAACCTGAATACCACTTGGGACTAAATTGGTCTACTTTTTAGTATAGTATATTTTTAAGTAAACTGTAAGTGTAACATTAGTAACCTATAAGTGCACAAGTGGTCCACAATTAAGTTTGTACTTAAGCATACTAAAGTCAAGCATACTTAAGTAATGTTGAAGTATATATTTAAGTATTCTTCATGTAGTAAGTATACTAAAATATGTTAACTTAAAATATGTACTTAAATGTGCTTTCTGAGTACCACTTGGGACTAAATTGGTCTACTTTGAGTGTAGTATACTTTTAAGTAAACTATAAGTAAACTTAGAAACCTTTTAAGTGCATAAGTAGTCCACACTTAAGTTTTTTCTTTGTATTTAAGTAAGCATACTTAAGTCAAGCATATACTTAAGTTATGTTAAAGTATGTGTTTAAGTATTCTTCATGTAGTAAGTATACTAACATATGGAATATGTTTATAGTGTGCAACCTGAATACCACTTGGGACTAAATTGGTCTATTTTTTTGTATAGTATACTTTTAAGTAAACTATAAGTGTGACATTAGTAACCTGTAAGTGCACAAGTGGTCCACAATTAAGTTTTTCAACTGTACTTAAGCGTACTAAAGTCAATCATACTTAAGTAATGTTGAAGTATATATTTAAATATTCTTTATGTAGTAAGTATACTAAAATGTGTAATATTACTATACTTAAGTGTGCTTCCTGAATACCACTTGGGACTAAATTGGTCTACTTTTTAGAATAGTATACTTTTATATGAACTATAAGTGTGACATTAGTCACCTTTTAAGTTTTCATTTGTACTTAAGTAAGCATACTTCAATCAAGCATACTTAAGTAATGTTGAAGTATACATTTAAGCATTCTTCATGTAGTGAGTATACTAAAATATGTACTATACTTAAGTGTGGTATATACCAATTGCGACTAAATTGGTGCACTTTCTAGTATAGTTTACTTTGAAGTGAACTATAAGTGTAACATTAGTAACCTTTTAAGTGCACAAGTAGTCCAAGTAAGTCAAGTGTACTTAAGTAGTGTTAAAGTATAAATTTAAGTATTCTTCATGTAGCAAATATACTAACATATGTAATATTTTTATAGTGTGCAACCTGAATACCACTTGGGACTAAATTGGTCTACTTTTTAGTATAGTATATTTTTAAGTAAACTGTAAGTGTAACATTAGTAACCTATAAGTGCACAAGTGGTCCACAATTAAGTTTGTACTTAAGCATACTAAAGTCAAGCATACTTAAGTAATGTTGAAGTATATATTTAAGTATTCTTCATGTAGTAAGTATACTAAAATATGTTAACTTAAAATATGTACTTAAATGTGCTTTCTGAGTACCACTTGGGACTAAATTGGTCTACTTTTGAGTGTAGTATACTTTTAAGTAAACTATAAGTAAACTTAGAAACCTTTTAAGTGCATAAGTAGTCCACACTTAAGTTTTTTCTTTGTATTTAAGTAAGCATACTTAAGTCAAGCATATACTTAAGTTATGTTAAAGTATGTGTTTAAGTATTCTTCATGTAGTAAGTATACTAACATATGGAATATGTTTATAGTGTGCAACCTGAATACCACTTGGGACTAAATTGGTCTATTTTTTTGTATAGTATACTTTTAAGTAAACTATAAGTGTGACATTAGTAACCTGTAAGTGCACAAGTGGTCCACAATTAAGTTTTTCAACTGTACTTAAGCGTACTAAAGTCAATCATACTTAAGTAATGTTGAAGTATATATTTAAATATTCTTTATGTAGTAAGTATACTAAAATGTGTAATATTACTATACTTAAGTGTGCTTCCTGAATACCACTTGGGACTAAATTGGTCTACTTTTTAGAATAGTATACTTTTATATGAACTATAAGTGTGACATTAGTCACCTTTTAAGTTTTCATTTGTACTTAAGTAAGCATACTTCAATCAAGCATACTTAAGTAATGTTGAAGTACATATTTAAGTCCCAAGTGGTATTCAAGTACCACACTTACAAGTATAGTAATATTACATATGTTAGTTTACTTACTACATGAAGAATACCTAAATATTACTATACTTAAGTGTACTTCCTGAATACCACTTGGGACTAACTTGGTCTACTTTTTAGTATAATTTACTTTTAAGTAAACTATAAGTGTAGTATTAGAAACCTTTTAAGTGCACAAGTAGTCCACAATGAAGTTTTTCATTTTTACTTAAGCGTACTTAAGTCAAGCACACTCAAGTAATGTTGAAGTATACATTTAAGCATTCTTCATGTAGAAAGTATACTAAAATATGTAATATTACTACTGTATACTTAAGTGTGGTGCGACTAAATTGGTGTACTTTCTGGTATAGTTTACTTTGAAGTGGACTATAAGTGTAACATTAGTAACCTGTAAGTGCACAAGTGGTCCACAATTAAGTTTGTACTTAAGCGTACTAAAGTCAAGCATACTTAAGTAATGTTGAAGTATATGTTTAAGTATTCTTCATGTAGTAAGTATACTAAAATATGTTAACTTAAAATATGTACTTAAGTGTGCTTTCTGAATACCACTTGGGACTAACTTAGTCTACTTTTTAGTTTAGTATACTTTTAAGTAAACTATAAGTAAACTTAGAACCCTTTTAAGTGCACACATATAAGTTTTTCCTTTGTATTTAAGCATACTTAAGTCAAGCATATACTTAAGTTATGTTAAAGTATATATTTAAGTATTCTTCATGTAGTAAGTATACTAACATATGAAATATTTTTATAGTGTGCAACCTGAATACCACTTGGGACTAAATTGGTCTATTTTCTTGTATAGTATACTTTTAAGTAAACTATAAGTGTGACATTAGTAACCTGTAAGTGCACAAGTGGTCCACAATTAAGTTTTTCAATTGTACTTAAGCGTACTAAAGTCAAGCATACTTAAGTAATGTTGAAGTACATATTTAAGTTTCAAGTTCACACTTACCACACTTATATGGTATAGTAATATTACATATGTTAGTATACTTACTACATGAAGAATACTTAAATATTACTATACTTAAGTGTACTTCCTGAATACCACTTGGGACTAACTTGGTCTACTTTTTAGTACAAGTAGTTTACAATAAAGTTTTTCATTTGTACTTAATCGTACTTAAATCAAGTACACCTAATTAATGTTGAAGTATATATTTAAGTATTCTTCATGTAGTAAGTATACTAACATATGTAAATTATAAGTGTAACATTAGTCAGCTTTTAAGTGCACAAGTAGTCCACAATTAAATTAAAATGAAAACTTAAGTCAAGCGTACTTAAGTAATGTTGAAGTATACATTTATGTATTCTTAATGTAATAAATATACTAACATATGTAATATTACTACTTGTAAGTGTGCTATATACCACTTCCACACACTAATTAATGTGTACTAATTAGCTGCTTATTAATAGTTAATAAAGTAGTTGGGTTTAGGTACTGGGTAGGATTTGGGATGTAAAATAAGATCATAATTTATAACAGTTAATATCTTAATTACAGGCAGGTAATAAGTCAGTGGTGAATGGTGTGAATTGTTTCCTAAACTAAAGTATTATCCTTTTTTTAAGTGAGTTATACACAGGATGTATTGTTAATGTAGTTTTTACCTATGACGTATGACAGCAGCAGGTTCCAGCCAGTGATGAAGGCCCACACCTCCCCGACTGTGACGTAGCTGTACAGGTAAGCAGAGCCGGTTTTGGGCACTCGGGCCCCAACTCTGCATAGCACAACCCGGCAAACACTGATGCCACTGCTGCGATGAAGAACGACACGATGATGCTGGGACCAGAAACCGTCCTGGCAACCTCTCCGGACAGCACGTAGACCCCTGCACCGAGTGTGCTGCCCACACCGAGGGCCACCAGGTCCAGAGTGCTCAAGCATCGCTTAAAGTTGGACTCTTCCCCATCCGGCTCCAGTGGCTTCCTCCTCGACAGGCTCTTCAGGAAGGACAGCACCTTATTACAGGACATCCTGAGGCAAATAATATATAGATTTCAGATATTTTCCATTCATTTTCCTTAAAGTACATATGGAATCAAAACTAACCATATTGGTTTTGTTAGCTTACATTGCTAGTTTTGTGGTGAAGAATTCATCTTGACATGTCAATCTTTAATTGAAATCTGAAAATGCACTTCTTGTTTGTTTTCAGTTAAATTCTCAGATTACGTCTGGCTGAGGTTTTCATCCAGCTGTCAGTTTTGACAACAAATGGTAAAGAGGAGGAGTCTGTTAGGTTGAAATAACTCTCCTCAAACCCTTTTCCCCATCTTTCTGAATGAAATGCCTACTTTACTACATCCAATCAGCTCACAGTAGAAAAATCAAGCCACACCCACTGATTTCTCATTTAATATTCAGTTTCTCTAGAAACTGCGTCACAATATGGAAAAAAAATAACAACAGCAGCTTCCGGTTCATACGGATTTTAAATTGGAATGATATACAATAGATGTATAAGGGATAAAGTACATCCAGGCGGTTGTTATTGCAGAATAAAGCCCGACAAGTGTATCAGCAGCTGTTGAATAAAACTGAAGGGCTTTAATCTGCAAAAACAACCACATGGATGTACTTTATCTCACTTATAACTTGATTATTTGCCACAAAACGTAAACATTCATTCATTCATTCATTCATTCATTCATTCATTTATTCATTCATTCATTCATTCATTCATTTTCCTTTCCCAATATAGGCTCAATCTAAAAACATAGCCCTATATACATTTCTGGAGATCTTAAATTATGTAGCTAGAGGTAAGTACGGCTGCATTTTGTATTTAAAACGAACGATACAGATGACGACATTCCTTTTCGCGCTTTCTAGCTGACGCTTGCTGTCCAGCCGGACGGCTTTTCTGCTGTTACCAGTTTGCCCAGTGGCTCGCCGTGTACGTTGGCGGACTTGAGATGCAGAGAGGAGTTGACCGTGATGACGGGGTTTGAGTCCGGTGAAGAACGGTTCCAGAAAGTGGGTAAGACAAAAACAGAATCCAAAAATAAAATAAACAAGTAAATAACGGTGAGAATGTGGTAAAAATCTGAAAACATGGTAAAAATCAAGCAAGGGCTTTTCTTTTTCTGGATTGTTTTTTAAAACACTGTAGATCGGGTTTAGGGTCGTGGGTCGGCGCTGGTCAATCAGTGCTTTTGAAAAACTATTGGTTGAGTTTAGGGAAGGAGGAGGGTGGGTCAGTCGATCAGTCAGTCAGTTAACAGCGGCCTCTGGTGGATTTACGCAATAACAGCAGGCATGAATGGCACTCGCAAGAGAAATTTGAGATCTCAAAAAGCATACACAGCGCCCTCTGGTAATTAGCGAAAACAAAAAATGCAAAAAAAAGATAGCTCCTGGGATGTATTTGCCGCTCTCCAGAAATGTATATAGGGGTACGTAATCAAAATGAGCCTGGTTTGATTCCGGCTTATTTTTTACGCAGAGGATGACCTTCCAGCCACAAACCCAGTACTGGGAAATACCCATACACACTCATTCACTAAGGACAATTTAGTTTACTAGCACGTCTTTGAAATGTAGGGGAAATGGGAGCACCCGGAGGAAACCCATGCCAACACGGGCAGAACATGCAAACTCTATACAAAAACCAGCGACCTTCTTGCTGTGAGCCGACAGTGCTAACCATTGAGCCACCTTGCCGCCCTATGTAAACATTAGGCACAAAACATTTAAGGCAGTATCTATTCATTTACATTACATTGGAATGATATAGATTGATGAGTAAGTACTGTATGGGATAAAGTACATCTAGGCGGTTGTTATTAATTTGCAGATTATTATATATGGCTGTGTGGAATACTCGATTCTGATTGATCAGTCGCAACATTCCAATGTAAAGTTGAAGTCAATATTATTCATCCTCCTGTGATTTGATTTTCCTTTTCAAATATTTCCCAAAAGATGTTTAGCAGAGCAAGGAATTTTTCACAGTATTTTTCTATAATATTTTCACTTCTGGAGAAAGTCTTGATTGTTTTTATTTCGGCTAGAATGAAAGCAGTTTTTAATTTTTTTAAAACATTAAAGGTCAATATTATTAGCCCCCTCGAGCAATATTGTGTGTGAGTTTGAGTAAATCTTATACATAAAGTTTATCAGCTTTAATGGTTTAATGTGATTTTATTATTATGCCTTTAATCATTGTGCATGAATTATGTCTTACAATTAAACATGCCCTTCACGTATAACATGCTTCCGTTATCAGAGAGTAATTATGATAATAATAAATAGATTTTTTATATCACCGTTCAAACATAAACATAATAACAAGATCATAAAAAGAAATAAACAAGAGTGTAAAACAATGTGGAGGAAATGAGGAAAGAAATAATACAGCAACTAAAGGGAATTGAAACATATGAATTGCCTTTAAGGGGCGGCACGGTGGCTCAGGGGTTAGCACTGTCGCCTCACAGCAAGAAGGTCGCTGGTTCGAGTCCCGGCTGGGTCAGTTGGCATTTCTGTGTGGAGTTTGCATGTTCTCCCCGTGTTGGCGTGGGTTTCCTCCGGGTGCTCCAGTTTCCCCCACAGTCCAAACACATGCGCTATAGGTGAATTGGGTAAACTAAATTGGCCATAGTGTGTGAGTGTGTGTATAAATATGAGAATGTATGGGTGTTTCCCAGTACTGGGTTGCGGCTGGAAGGGCATCCGCTGCATAAAATCATATGCCGGAATAGTTGATGATTCATTCCGCTGTGGTGAATAAAGGACTACGCCGAAGGAAATGAATGTGTAATAGCAGTAAATTTTACATGGAATTAAATGCCAAGTTTTGCAGTAGAGCTAAAAAGTAGTATTATTATATGCAAATATTATAATATAATATAATAATATAATGTATTAAATATGCAAATAAACCTGCTGTTTCATAACAATTTAGTGTGCATCTGCAGGCAATTTTACACTTACATAAAGCCTATGTTATCAGGAGATAATAATGATAATAGGTTTTATTTGTACACCACCTTCTGTAAATAAAAAAAGGTCAAAGTACTTTACTGATAAGACCATAAATCACTTATAAAAAGGAAATCATTTACTGTCATTTAAAATAAATTAAAAGGAAATTAATTCTAGTAATTGTTCGCTACTTAATATTTTATTATAGTTCACATATTGGTTTATATATTTCATATATCGTCTTTCTTAATTAGTCAATATTTTAAGCACATTTAGTCAAATACACATTTAATTTCCCTTAGTCAATTTTAAAAAATTTTAAATGTTCAGATGCGCTACGTTTATTTCTTCTTCTTATGTCTTATTCTTACAGTGTGTATTTAAACTAGTCTTAATGAAACGTGTTATCAAAATAAACCTTCCATGCAATAGCTATTTATTTCAGTGCATGGCCGAGAAAGTCACAAAACTTCAACAAAAATGTATAATAATAATTGTAATATTAATAGGCGTCATGGTGGCTCAGTGGTTAGCACTGTCACCTCACAGCAAGAAGGTCGCTGGTTCGAGCCTCAGCTGGGCCAGTTGGCATTTCTGTGTGGTGTTCTCCCCGTGTGGTTGTGGGTTTCCTCTGGGTGCACCGGTTTTCCCCTACAGTCTAAATACATGCACTATAGGTGAATTGATTAAACTAAAATTGACCGTAGTGTATGAGTGTGAATGCAAGAGTGTATGGGTGTTCCCAGTGTTGGGTTACGGCTGGAAGGGCATCCGCTGCGTAAAACATGTGCTGGATAAGTTGTCGGTTCATTCCACTGTGGCAAGCCATGATTAATAAAGGGACTAAGCCGAATAGAAAATAAATGAATGGTAAACTACCGTATTTCATTAATTTAATTACAATATGATACACTACGTTCACAGTAAATCACATTTCTAATTATTTATCTCCAGCATATCCTTATATGCGCATAAATTATCTCGCTTTTATGATGTTATCTGGAACGTACTGTTTATGCTCCCTAATGCCATCTCGCAAACTCATTGAACCCATTAATCATCTGTCTTTCTTTTTTTATTATATATATATATGTATACATTTTTTTGCTTCTTTTGAAAGTTAACAATACAAAAACTAAGCAACAAACAAAGTAATTAAACCATACACACACAGTATGTAAGAACATGATACAGTATAACCCAATGGGTTAAAGCTATTTCGTCAAATCAAAAGAGATTCATCGGAATAAACAGCAAAAGTAAGTCCAAGGCAGTTTTAAGGAAATGCCATGTCAATAAAGGCTTTTAAACATTTTTCGAGTACCTTGGAGTATCTTTCTTTTGCTGTTTATAGATTCCAAATCTGTTTAAATAATTTGCCTCTTCCTCTCAAAGAATAAGTGATCTTCTCCAATGGTATACAGTTGCAAACTTCTGAGATCCATAGTCCAATGGGGTAAATGCACAGCTAGTGTTTTTCAGCCAACGATAAACGTCCGGTGAAAGGTTAATGTGACTATTTTCAATTTTATAAGGTTCCTTTTACAGCATCGATGTTGTAATGTAATTACAATACATTCAGTTAAATAGACTTAAGCATTCATTTAGCTGTTCGTAAAACGAGATGAAAGACCGTGTAACTGCTAGGGCCGTCAGTAGCAGCTGGCGAGCGCAGAAACTCCATTAAAAAATACAGGGGTAAAATAAATTTTAATGGAAATGGAATTTAATGCACTGCTTCATGTCTGGTCTGAGACCCACTTCATATCATATATATCTATCAGGCAGGGAAGATCAATTATTTTTAAAGAAAACAGATCCTAAATGTGGCGATTTTGTAAAAGTAACCGCTATATACATTTCTGGAGAGCGTCAAATACGTCCCAGGAGGTACATGTTTTTGAACTTTTTGTTTTTGCGAATCCACCAGAGGCTTTTGTGTACGCTTTTTGAGATCTCAAATTTCTCTTGCGAGTGCCATTCACGCCTGCTGTTCTCACGTAAATCCACCAGAGGGCGCTGTCGACTGACTGACTGAATGACTAAAAGACCAAGTGACCCATCCTCCTCCTTCCCTAAACCCAACCGATAGTGTTTTCAAAAGCACTGATTGTCCCGTCTACCCACTTCCCTAAACCCAACCAACAAAAGCTTTCAATAGCAATCCAGAAAAAGAAAAGCATTCGTCTGATTTTTACCACATTTTCAGATTTTACCACATTCTCACCCTGTTATTTACTTATTTATTTTACTTTTTGGCTTCTGTTTTTGTTATACCTGCTTCCTGGAATCGTTCTTCATCGGACTCGAACCTCGTCATCGCTGTCAACTTCTCTCTGCATCTCAAATCTGCCGATATACATTACGAGCTACCGGACAAACTGGCAAACTGGTGTGCAAAGGAACGGCGTCATACCGCCTTGTAGCTTTCGTTTTAAAGACGAAATGCAGCCATACGTACCGCTACGACTACATAATTCGTGATCTCCAGAAACGTATATAGAGCTACATTTTCAGAATGAGCCTATGGGAAAGACATTTCACCGAAAGCCGTTGGGCTGTCAGGCTGAAAATTAAAAGTCCTTCTGCATATACCCTATTGGTACATCAATGTCTGTTTTCCATTTCAAAGCAGTACATTTTGCCAATAACATTACTTTTATTTCTAAAAGCAATTTAAGAATTATGCATAACTTGAATTTATGAAAATCCCTCTTCAAAAAAACAACAACACAAAATATCTTCTAAATTCAATAAGCCATTGCACAAAACTAAACCAGTACCACACTGAAAAAAAAGATTCACTGGATTTACAGTTTTTTTTAAAGGTTAACTGGTTTCAAACAATTTATATAGGCTTAGTAATATTCAACCTAATTAGTTTGTTTATATTCAGCCCATATAAATTGTTTACAACCAGTTACCTTAAAAAATTAGTAAATTCAATAAATCAGTATTGAATAATGTCTTACCTGAATGCAGAAGCCAGGTGTGTGTGTGAAGGTGTGTGTGTGAAGGTGTGTGTGTTTGTGTGTGTGCGTAAAAGTGCTGGGGCCCCAAGTTCCTGAGCACAGTCCATATCACAGAGCCCCTCCTGCAGATACTCACGTGTCCACAACGCTCATGTGTAATTTTTGACAGACACTGTTACATTTAGAAGAAGTGTGTGATTTCTTGGAGGAGAGATACACACTTGTAAACTGAATTCTACATTTGCGAGCATGACACCTGAAAGAAATGTATAGCAAGAGAGCTCTAAATGTCTGTCGTCGGGTTGGAGCGTTAAAAATCTGTCAAATTAAATCATAAACAATAAGGATTTTACTTTACGTTAGCATTGATCCTACAAGATGCTTGCTGAATATTTGCTGTAATAACATGTAATGCTGACTTTAATGCTTATAATGCTTACTTAATAATATAAATGATCTATTTATAATAAGTTAATAACTTATAATGCTTATGTTAATGCATATAATGCTTACCTATTAATATAAATGAGCTATTTATAAAAAGCTTATGTTAATGCATATAATGCTTACCTATTAATATAAATGAGCTATTTATAAAAAGTTTATAACTTATAATGTTTTTTTTTAATGCTTATTTAATAACATGTAAAGCATAATCAATTTTTAAAAACCTGGGGAAAAAATGTCTTTCCTACTTTCCAGTCTAATTACCTAAATATTCTTAAATCAAGAAGCATTGTCTTGACAAGTAAACAATGTTTTATTTTCAGAAATAAAAAGTCAAAATTAAATGAAATATTCCTAAAACAAATCAAATAATCTGGCAGTGGGGAAAGCAAAATAATCTTGGTTAGCTATTTAAATAATATTATTTTACTTAGCCCAGTGAAAGATTTAATTTATTGTTTATTTTATTTTATTTTATTTTATTTTATTTTATTTTATTTTATTTTATTTATTTATTTTATTTTATTTGCTTATTTTTATTTATATTTATTATTTAATTTTTTAATTATTTATTATTTATTATTTATTATTTATTTATTTTATTTTTTTAATTTATTTTATTTATTTAATTATTATTATTATTTTTTAATTATTTATTTTATTTTATTATTTTTATTTATATTTGTCATTTTATTTTTTTTATCACTTTTGTAATTTATTATTTTATTATTATTTTAGTATTTTATTTATTTAATTATTTATTATATTTACTTATTTTTAAGTATTTATTAATATTTAATTAATTAATTAATTAATTTTATTTAATTATTTCATTTCATTTTTATTATTTTATTATTTGATTTATTTAATTACTTATTTTATTTATTTATTTATTTTTATTTATTTTATTTTTTATTTTATTTTATTTATGTAATTGTAAATGTATTTTATTTTATTTACATTTTTTAATTATTTAATTTAATTTAAGGGCTTTTTAAAGTTTAAGTCACTTTTGACTTTTAATAAAATCTTTTACAATTGTAAAAATCCTTAGATATTTCAACTAGAAAAGCAAGACAAAAACTCTTGTTTTATTTTTGTTATGTTATATTCTTGTATGTTTTGCATGGAAAGTCTTAATTCATGATTACAAATAAAGATTCAACACTTAATGTCTCACTGTATAAAATGTTGGGTTCAACACAATTCCTATATGTTGTCCCAACACAAATCGATTAAGTTAACTTAATCGTTTTCACAAGTTTAAGTGGATTGAACATAAAACAATTAAGTTGTGCACAAAAAACTAATTCTATAATAAATTATTTAATATAAATTCTAATTTCAATAAGTAGTTTGAACAAGCAACAAAAGTCCTTTTTTGAGTGTAACAAAATCTTCATTTGTAATGTCAAAATAGTAATTTAATGCTGCAATTATTGCATCAATCAACATTCTGTAGGCCTATGTTAACAATGTGTTTTCTTATTATACTAAAATAAAATTCTCTCGCAATTGATTTCCATCCATGGGCTAAATTTCAGGTAATAAAAGATGACTGAGTGATGAATCATGGGAATAAGTCACTGTCAAATCTGATACTGAAGCAGTTTAAAAAGATAAGGGGCAAAATCTGCAATTTCTTGCTGAGTCAATATCAGTGGCTGAAGTCCATGATTCTGTCACGATTACTAAATACAACCAGTAAATAATATTATATAATTATGACAGGTTATTGACGATGAGGAACTTCAGTTGCAGACAATAATTGACCAGCAAATGCATAAACACAGAAACCACCAGGTTTGTTCTGTACGCAATCGAAATATTGCTTAAGGGGGCTAATAATATTGACCTTAAAATGGTTTTAAAAAATTAAAATGCTTTTATTCTAGCCAAAATTAAACAAATAAGATCTTCTCCAGAAGAAAAAATTTTATAGGAAATACTCTGAAAAATGCTGCTTTCACACAATTGAATTGAAGGACTTAAGTTATCTTATTAGTTTCTACAAATTTAAGTGATTTGAACATAAAAGAATAAAGTTGCCTGCCAAAACACGTAAGAATTATGTTGTTTCAACTCATTTTAAATAATTGGTTGGAACAAACATATTTTTTTAAGTGCACTGTAAAACCCAAAAAGTTAAGGTAACTCAAACCATTTGAGGAAACCGATTGCAAAAAAACAATGGGAAATTGACTGGGCTGGTCAATCCTGGAGCAGCTTGACCTTTTTTGCTGTCAGGAGCTTTGATGTGGAGGCTGAAGTATGGGGAGCGCTATCATGCTGAAGAATTTGCCCTCTCCTGTGGTTTGTAATGTAATGGGCAGCACAAATGTCTTGATACCTCAGGCTGCTGATGTTGCCATCCACTCTGCAGATCTCTCGCATGCCTGGATACTGAATGTAACCCCGAACCATGATTATTCCTTCACCAAACTTGACTGATTTCTATGAGAATCTTGGGTCTGTGTGGGTTCCAGTAGGTCTTCTATTTGTGATGAGTTCAACAGATGACTCATCAGAAAAATCTACCTTCTTCCACTTTTCCAAATGATCAACTAGAAGTCAAGTGATTATTTGTTGCTCTTACAAATGAGATCGACGACAAGACTTTTGTCAGGTAGTGTAAAATCAGATACATTTATTTAGCATT
Organism: Danio kyathit; assembly: GCA_903798195.1. NCBI lineage: Eukaryota > Metazoa > Chordata > Actinopteri > Cypriniformes > Danionidae > Danio > Danio kyathit. Next base: position 79,202,742 of record LR812523.1, on the reverse strand, counting down.
AAGTATCATTTCATTAGCTGTGAATAACAGTTAAGAAAAGCATTTGGAGATCCATCACTGAAGATTATTAAAGGAAAATTAATGATTAGTCTTTAAACCTTCCATTCTAGTTGACATATTAGACCTTTGGTCATTTCTAAAGGGTTTTTGCTTTAGTTTTGCTTCCTTCAGCAAATAATTATTAATTCACATGATGCCCTCGCTGTACAGTGATGCTTAAAGTCATTCCAAGTGTACTGAAAAATGCTGAGTTGTTTTAGCCCAACGTTGGGTCAGACATTGACAAACCCACTTATTCATTCATTCATTTTCATTCGGCTTAGTCCCTTTATTCATCAGGGGACGCAACTGCGAAATGAACCGCCACCTACTCCAGCATATGTTTTACACAGCGGATGCCCTTCCAGCTGCAACCCAGTACTGGGAAACATCCACACACACTCAGACACACACACTACGGCCAATTTAGTTCATTCAATTCTCCTGTACCGCATGTGTTTGACTGTGGAGAAAACTGGAGCACCCGGAGGGAACCCACGATAAGAACATGCAAACTCCACACAGAAATGCCAGCTGACCCAGCCGGGACTCAAACCAGCAACCTTCTTGCTGTGAGGCGACAGTGCTAACCACTGAGCCACCATGTCGCCGGACAAACCCAACGTTTTGTAATTAATTTAATTAAATTTAAATCACATTTTTTAACCAATCGGTTGGGCTTGTCTATATTTGACGCAATGTTGGGAGACAACAACACAGTAATTGTTGAAGTATGTCTAACAACTAAATAAAATGTTAGAAAAATGTACTTTATACAGTCATTCTTATGCTATATAATGTCATAAATCATTTATTCATTCATTCATTTTCTTTTCGGCTCAGTCCCTTTATTAATCTGGGGTCGCCACAGCCGAATGAACCGACAATTTATCCAGCACATGTTTTACGCAGCGGATGCCCTTCCAGCAACATCCTATCACTGTGAAACACTCACGCGCTCTCATTCACACACACATGCACTATGGACAACTTAGCTTACCCAATTCACCTGTCCAGTGTGTCTTTGGACTTGTGGGGAAACCGGAGGAAGCCCACGCGAACACGTGGAGAACATGAGAACACGAGAACATGAGAACACGTGGTTAGCACTGTCGCCTCACAGCAAGAAGGTCACTGGTTCGAGCCCCGGCTGGGTCAGTTGGCGTTTCTGTGTGGAGTTTGCATGTACTCCCTGTGTTGGCGTGGGTTTCCTCCGGGTGCTCCGGTTTCCCCCACAGTCCAAACACATGCGCTATAGGTGAATTGGATAAACTAAATTGACCATAGTGTATGAGTGTGAATGATTGTGTATGGGTGTTTCCCAGTGTTGGGTTGCAGCTGGAAGGGCATCCGTTGTGTAAAACATAAGTTGGCAGTTCATTCGATGTTGGAGACCCCTGATGAATAAAGGGACTAAGTCAAAGGAAAATGAATGAATTGATTGAAAAGGCAAAAGTATCAAGCAACCAAAATCAATCAAACGAGCAAACGGTGTGATTATTACCAAGTTGCATCACAAATCTGATTGTGTATTGACGTCATTCAGAGTTTTATAAAACACACTCACACAAGCACAAATGAAATTGCAAGTAAAAATTATCACATATTTTAATTTGCTTAATAGATTAACTCAACACACCCACTGTACAGTATATTGGTGCTTAAAACTATTGCAACGTGCAATTTTGTGAATATTGGATAGTGTCCCATTTTAGAGTCTATTTCAAGAAGTTGATGGAGATCTCTGATGGGGACATTAATACCGCACTGGATGTTGCAAACTCAACTGACCTTGAAACACCAAACCTTTCTTATTCATGTCTTAGGGGAATGTCCATGAATTCACCTGCTATTTTCTTCTTCTTCGTGTTTTTTTATTTATTTTTTTAGCAGTGGTCAAAATACACAATTCAGCACTTGAATAAATGCAGATACTCTTTTCAAATTTACCTGAGTAAAATCTCCTTATAAGGTATATATATATATATATATATATATATATATATATATATATATATATATATATATATATATATATTAGCGTTGGGCCGATAGATGATGCCATCGTCCATAGCCGATGGCTGATAGACATCACGATGCTGAACCGGCATTGCTGATCCTCCGCCCCGCCCCCATCGCAAACCCCCTCGTGAAAAATACACACTCAGAAAATACACACACAGTTTTAAAATGGCATTTCAGAACGAAAATGACCCACGTCCACACTGGTGTTTCATCTTGCATTTCTGAACAGCCCTCCGTCCACTGAAAACGCACATCACGTGACCACACACACAAACACACAGCCACAGACACACACACTGTCATGCGCTCGTCTGAGCTCTAGAGAACAATGTCCGGACAGTTTATCAAGGATGTATCGCTGGATCGTGTCTCACTATAGTTGTTAAACATGATATTTGTTTAATCTTGTCTCTATCCAGGGCTTAATTTGTGCTGGAACATGATTTTTACAGATCATTTTACCGATCTCCCTTCTCAACCGCCCTCCTCCCTGGTCCGCTGTTCATTTTCACTTTCTTCCGCGACTCCCCAACCCTCTTTACTTTCATCCACGACACCCCAGCGCCGCTCACTTTTGTTCGCGAGACCCCCGCGCCGCTCAATTTCGTCCACGACACCCCTCCGCCATCCACCGCACCAAACAAATGACTGACACGGATCACTCTGCCTACTCATGCCAGAGTCCGCGAAAAAAGTGATTGACAGGTGGTAATTTGTGTGTAGCTTATCTTTATTTATTAATGATTTGGTTATGGGTAAAACAAAGACCATGTAGTTGAAACGGTAGGCTACAAATAATTAATTCGTTATGAAATAATTAATTATTCATAAATAATTAATTCACCTCCGCCTATGAAGACGATGCCATCCCTTATATATATATATATATATATATATATATATATATATATATATATATATATATATATATATATATATATATATATATATATTTATATGTATAAAGCCTAATATTACATTTATAAGTAGTAATTTAATAGTATAGTAATACACTTAAAAATGTTTGTTTAATATGGGGTGTATTCTAGTATTCCACTGTATTACATAGACAGGCATAACCATTGGAGTTCTGAATAAGCCAAATAAGCTCAACCCCTGTTTACTTTAGTAAAAACCACTTTCTATATTCAAGTGCATTTTTTGTTTCCATGTATTAAATAAATAACCTGCCACTTTTTCCAATTAAATAACATACATATAAATATATATATATTTAAACTTACAGGCTAATTCTTTTAAACTTTTTAAAAGCCGGTAATGGCAAACATCCATTTGTTGCAGATCTGGTGGAACGATCAGTCCTTGTGTTAAGTTTTGGTACCAAAGCACAAAGGGCTGCTGAGGTAGCACTATTTAAAATTTGATAGTACAGTTTAATCCCTGTGTTCATAATGTAAATTTGAAATGATAAAGCATTAGAGATATAAAAAATGAGTAAATGTAAAATGTGTGTAAATGAAATGTAAACGAACAATATTAGCCTACATGAACAGGTACATAGGGTAAAAATTGCAACGTTTTAAGATCTTTGCAAACATACAAATCTAATCTAATAGGCCATCATGAAAAAATACTAGTGTTTAGGAACCATACTATAGAAAAATACTTGAATTAATATGCTGTGGTAACTCAACAGTTGATGTGTTAATACAAAAAACTACCCAAAACTGTACTAAGTTTTATACTATATAGATTACAATACATCATAGTTTAGTCAAATTTCAGTAGCCTACAATATTTATTACAGTTTATTATTTAGTTCAACAACTGCTACATTGCATTCATTAACAAAATGTTGTATGATATAATACAATGTACTATATTATGGTTCAAAACTATAAATTAGGCTACTTAAAAATTTTAAGTGGGGGGCTATTTATTTTCCAATGTTGTACATTTAAGCAATAAACGATAATCAATATAATTACCTAATTTATTTTGACAGTCTTATTTAAGTTTCGTTAGCGCCCTCTGGTGTTTGGTCTATACGAGCACAATAATTGAAACTATTACCAATGAAGATATATTATGTAGACTAAACCAAGGTGTTGCTAATACGTTTCATGTTGTTTTGAAAGTTTAGTATCTAAGTTTGCAATAATTTCAACGTATAATTTGATAATTTCAAAACGCCGTTATGAAGTAATAAATGCGCGCGGCCACGAGGCTCAATCACTCTCGCGCGCTACAGGATTAACTTAACATGGCGTCGTGTGCTGTACAACTGGTGAGCAATAGGGTCCAAAACGTTACAAACCTCTCATTTCACCACATTCACACGTCAGAATATCAATATATATGCTGTTTTACCTGAGGTAACGCATAAAAACTTTTATGTTCATTTCCTGAAGCGTTTTACGCCATAACAGAGTCGTCAACGCACGACTAGCATTTAAATGACATTGTTTTGTCCTCAATTAATTTTTTTTACGTTTCACCAGATTGATAAAGTGACGAGGAAGAAGGTTGAGAAAAAGAAATTCGAACCAAACATCTTGAAGGAGCCTTGTATGAAGCACCCTTTACAAAACAGGTGAGTTCAGATTTGTTTGTTTGAGCATGTCTTCATTCTCAATATCTGCTCATTTTAATTTTAGTTCCTCACCTTGATTTTGTATGTGTACTGTCTGCAGATGGGGACTTTGGTTCTACAAGAATGATAAGAGCAAAATGTGGCAGGACAATCTAAGGCTCATCACCAAATTCGACACGGTTGAGGACTTCTGGGGGTAAGTTATAGGCTCAAGACCTCTTGATGCTTTTGAAATCCTAAATATTAAATGTAATCATTGTATTTGAAAGCATGCTGAATAATCCACTGTTTTGTAAAAGGAGTACAGATATGCATTGAGGTAAAGTTGGTTTTATATTCGCACATTCATTCAGTGTCAACTTGTGACTATATTTTTTACTATGGTACTTTCAATATTCGGCCTAAAATCATGTAAACATGACTCCAATGCAATATTAGCGCTGTTTATTTGACTGTGAACAATGTTGTACTTTAATAGCCATTGGCTGCTAATATGATTTCACTATTTGGAATTTGTAAAGAATACTTTTCTGAAAATTATATTAATAATATTTATAAGGAGAAAGTTTGAATGTTTGCATATAAAACCAACTTTATTTTATGTGTTGAAGAGATTTTTGAAGGGATAGTTCACACAAAAATGAAAGTTTACTCCGTTTACTCTCCCTCAAGTGCTTCCAAACAGTTTATGAGCTTTTTCTGTTGAACGCTAAAGAAGATATTTAGAAAGAAGCTGAAAGCGTGTAACCATTGACTTCCATAGTAGGAAAAACAAGGACTATGGAAATCAGAGATTTATAGGTTTCAAAAAAAAAAAATTTTCTGATTATCTTTAGTATTCAATAGAAGAAATAAATTAATAAAGGTTTGAAAAAAGCAAAGAGTAAATAAATGATAACCGAATTAATATTTTTAAGTATCCTTGTTTTTTTCTCCATATATGGTTCAATTGAGAGATAATAGAATCACACTGTGGCTACAAGATCAAATTGATAAATTGTACACTTTTTAGTGGTCAAACGCAAAATGTGTCTCCTTGTGTACAGCTGATTCTTTTTTTTTTTAAGAAAAATGTTGAGAACATCTCATATCCTTATTTTTTCTTTAATTCCAAAGAACATGCCATAAATATATTATTATTTCAAAGCATTCAAACCTATAACTTTCAAAATAACCATGCATTTGGCGCCCTCTGTATGTTAAGAGGTTCAACCACGCTTAAATGCATATCAACAGTCTTAATAATATTAGTTTCCTAGTTTTCATTACTCAAAATGAGTTGGTTTGTTGGAGTGTCCACTGATCTAATATGTGTCATTTGATTGCCTACAGTTATACCAGACTTTATAAAGCTTCTTCATAAAAAAAAAAGACTTGAGAAAGCATATTTGTTTATTCAATGGATGGTACGGGAATTTAAGTGCGGGAATGGTACGGGAATATAAGTGCTGAGAATGCATTTTACATTTTAAATAACTCTTAAAATTACAAAATAAACTCTTAAAATGACACTTTCTCAATATTACACCATATCTTATCTCAAATTATTCCATTTTATATATTACAAAAAAAAACAAACAATAAAATTTGTAGAAATCAACGATTTGTTTTAAAAATAAATACATTTTAATGCATCAGCTCCTGTCTGTATAATATTAGTTATACATTGTGGGTATCTGCAATTGGCCTTTATAGGTCAGAAGATTGACTTAACAGATTAATCGAACAATTACAATGGTAGATTTATTTATTATTAAAATAATCAGTATCTGCAGCCCTTAGCCATTTCAGAATGTGTTATTTTAATTTCCTTTCTGTTTCAGATTGTATAACAACATACAGCTGCCAAGCAAGCTGTCCTCAGGCTGTGACTACTCCATGTTCAAGGTGAACGTGCTGTGACTTTCTGCTTGCTTTTCTTTTTTTCACCATTGTGTGTTACTGTACTGTTGACTAAAACATTGTTCACCGTTTAAAACATGAGTTTCTCAATTGAGTTAAAGGGATAGCTCACCCCAAAATAAAATGTACTCCCTATTTACTCTCCCTCAAGTAGCTTCATGAGTTTCTTCTTTTGAACACAAGAAGATATTATGAAGAAAGCTGAAAACCATTGACTTGAATAGTAGGAAAAAACAAATACTATGGAACCCAGTGGTTACAGGTTTCCAGCTTTCTTCAAAATATCTTCGTTTGTGTTCAACAGAACAAAAACAGGTCTGGAACAAGTGAAGGCTGAGTAAATAATGACTTTTCAGTTTTGGGTGAACTATTCCTTAAAGTTAATATGCTGGAGCTGTGTTTAAATGGATGAACTGTCTTTGTGATCGGAGTTGCATTTACTCAATCATTTTTGAGTTATGAATAATTAATATAACCGTTAAGCAGTGAGATTTTGTTTATTACTTTCTTTTAATAAAAGCATTTTCTTTGTTGCATTGCAGGATGGCATAGAGCCCATGTGGGAAGACAGGAGTAATAAATGTGGCGGCCGCTGGTTAATTACTTTAGCCAAGCAACATAGGCACACCGAACTTGACCATTTCTGGCTGGAAACGGTCAGAGAAAACATGCATGATTTTTGTTTTAAATATAGACTTTAGATTTAATTGTTTTGTTTTGAATATCTCATGAGTCATTTTTATCTGTAAGATTCTAAATTATATTATCTTATACTTGTGTATGAATATTAATCAAGTAATTATTAGGGGTGGGAATCACTTGGCCCACACAGAACCTGCACGCGCAAAAATCCGCAGATTCTATTCATTTACTTATGTAAATGTGTGTAAATTTATATTTATTCAGTTTTTAAATTAATTTCAGTAATTTTATTAACTAATTAAAATGTTCATTTGATTTATGTACAATACAGTTTGTAAAGTAATATTTTCTGTCTTTTAGTAGATGTATTATATCAGAGACTTGCTTTGTTTACCAAATAAGTGGATCTAATTAGATTTGCATTGTAAACATTAAATACAAATTAAAAAGGTATTGGTTTTTATTTCATATATTAAGTTTTTAGTTACGATACTCCCAAAATCATTCTGCACAAATCTGCAGATTTTTTTTACAAAATTCTCTGCAGAAATAGCAAAAAATGTCTGCAGATTCTGTCTGGCCCTAGGAATCACCCATGATATGGTGTTATAATTATACTTGTGTCCAGATATAATATTTCACTTATAAATATATTGCAATATTATTCTGTTTTTTTATTTTTATTTTTTGTATTGTATATTGCCAGTTGTTACCTTTTTTCCAACCTAAAATTATGCCCCCCCCCCCCCCCCCCCCCCCCCCCCCCCCCCCCCAAACTAAACAGGAATGTGGCTCTGTTTATCTTTTATATTATTTATTTATATTTTATATAGTGCAAAATGGGATCAAGCAGACAAAATGACCAAAACGTTTATGAAAGTCTGTCATAAAGTGCACCTGTCCATGGTGCCACTGTCTTATTGGGCCAATTTACTGCATGCTGGTGCAAGAATTGTCTCTTAAATTTTTTAATTTATTTTAATTAATGTATAGTTAAGAGAAAACCTGAGAATTTCTTCAAATATGGAATCCCTTTATAGGATTTCTGAAAAGATGATAAAATTCATCTATCCATATAACTTGTATTTTGTATCCCCTGCTATTTATATACAATTTTTACTTTTTATAGAAATCATATGAAATCATATTTAAACTTTTTATAGCTTTATATTGTATGTGTACATGCATGCATTTATGTATCTATATACTTGTGATTTTTATTATAATATTTGTTTTATTAATATAGCTATTTTTTAAAATAACTTTGTATGTTTTGTTTTCTTTAGTACATGTTAAAAATGCAAAAAAATAATAGACAAAAGAAAAATACTGCACGCCGACCCAACTTACTATCTAGTGGACTCGAACGGAATTCATATTATTTAACAAACAGTATAACAAAATTTAGCCAATATATCCATATGGGCATCCATGTATTGATATAGAATTGCTATGGAATATATTGCCATGCTATGCTTTATCTATATTTTTCCCCACCCCTAATAATTATTACTTTACGTTCAGGAAGCTGCTTTAGTCAAAAATGTTATTTATTCCAAAACTTTAATGAATAAAGTGCACCTTACCATGGTGCCGCCATCTTTATTGTACTCTCTTGTAAATGCATGCTGACCCAACTCACCTTCTAGTAGACTTTAAAATAATTGAGTATATTTTTCAACCAATTTTTATAATAAAGTTTGGCAGTATATCCTTATGGGCCATGTGTTGATATAGTAATTCTAAAATAAAAATATTTCAGCACTATGCTTTATTTATATTTTCCCCCACCCCTAATATTTACCACTTTATGTTCATGAATCTGCCTTGGTCAAAGATTTAAATTATTCCAAAACTTTAATGAAAATCTGTCATTAAGTGCACCTTGGTGCCGTCATCTTTATTTAACTGATTTACTGCATGCAGACCCAACTCGCCTTCTAGTGGACTCGAAAGGAATTCTTTATATTATTTAACCAAACAGTGTAATAAAATTTAGCCAATATATCCATATGTGTGTCCATGTATTGCTATAGAAAATATTGCAATACTTTCATCTACAGTTGATGTAAAAATTGTCAGCCTTCCTGTAAATATTTTTTAAAAATATTTCTTAAATTGTTTAACAGAGCATGAAATTGTTCACAGTATTTCCCATAATATTTTTTTCTTCTGGGTAAAGTCTTTTTTGTTTTATTTCTGCTAGAATAAAAGCAGGTTTAAATTTTTTAAAAACCATTTTAAGGTCAATATTATTAACCCTCTTAAGTAATATTTATTTTTTAGATTGTCTACAGAACAAACAATCATTATACAATGACTTGCCTAATTACCCTAGTTAAGCCTTTAAATGTTACTTTAAGCTGAATACTAGTGTCTTAAAAAATATCTAGTAAAATATCTATGTACTATCGTCATGGCATAAAAGAAATCAGTTATTAGAAATGAGTTATTAAAACTATTATATTTAGAAATGTGCTAACATCTTCTTTCCATTAAACAGAAATTGGGGGGGGGGGAAATATTCAGGAGGGCTAATAATTCTGAATTTAACTGTATATTTTCCACCACCCTTATTATTTATCACTTATGTTCAGGAAGCTGCTTTAGTCAAAGATTTAAACTAAATCAATGAAATGTTTTGCTGAATATATGTTTATTCCTATGGCAGTTGCTGTGTCTTATTGGTGAGGGCTTTGGCTCCTTCAGTCGGGATATCTGTGGAAGTGTAATCAACATCCGTGTAAAAGGGGACAAAATTGCTCTCTGGACATCCAATGCTGAGAACTGTGAGACGGTTACATACATAGGGTAAGCATGCTTTTAATTCATGCATTTTTTTATATATATATATATATATATATATATATATATATATATATATATATATATATATATATATATATATATATATATATATATACTCCGTGTTTAATTTAGTTAAAATTAAAAGAGATAGTTTACCCAGACATGAAAATTCTGTTATTATTTACTCGCTCATTATTTTTCAAAACTTCTTGTATATACAAAAAAAAGATATTTTAAGAATCCTCAGAAACCTTTAATTTTTGTTTTTCCTGCTATGGATGTCAATGGTTGCAGTTTTTTTGGCTTACTTCAAAATATATTTGTTGTGGTATTGAACCATTTTAGGGTGAGTAAAAAGTAAATTATAATTTTTTGAGGTGAACTATCCCATTAAGTTGAATTAAACTAAACACTGAGCATATATTTTTATAAATGCTTTGCTGAACTTCACATTCTGTATATTTCATTTCATAATAGTTCAGTGAAAACAGTAATGTTGTGAAACATTATTTTTCGTTATTGTTTTCTATTTGACTTTATTTACATTTTTTATATATATATATATATATATATATATATATATATATATATATATATATATATATATATATATATATATATATATATATATATATATATATATATATATATATATATATATAAATAATACACACACACACATATACACATACGATTCTGGCTAAAATGAGTATCATGAGATTTTTTTTTTGCTTAAGATCACGATTTTCTCATGATTCTGTAGATGTAAAATAAAGATTAATATGAGTAGACTATTATTATTGTTCTCAAACATTCATTTTTTTTTTTCGGCTTAGTCCCTTTATTAATCTGGGCTTTCCACAGCGGAATGAACCGCCAACTTATCCAGCATGTTTTTACGCAGTGGATGCCCTTCCAGCTGCAACCCATCACTGGGAAAGTTCTCAAACATAATAAAAACAAAATAAAAATAATAAAATAATATTAGGCTTATATGTAGACATTCAAATCATACTTCCCGCGCAACTCCCAAACGTTCGCTCTGTGCAACAAACTGAACGTTATTTACAACTTTATTACTTGTTATTCACAGCCTATGCAGGTTCTGTTCACTAAAGTAGACATGGTGGGCACGCGCGCGCATTCTTTCTGAGGTAAACAAACAGCTCACGGTCAGCTCATTCGTGATTTTACGGCCGCGTATACATCCTTACATTAAGACAGAAATTACATTTTTGGGTGAATTATACCTTATAAATACAGTATGTGACCCGTTTAACACCATTTGGAGGTGTCCATGTTGTTGAGAAAAGTATACAAAACAATGTGAAGACTTGTGCTACAGCCTTGATGCGATTTGTCGGACATAGCACAGTGCTCATTCAGTAAAGGCACAGCTAAACATGTGTTTTCAGTCTTGATTTGATTGTGCCAAATGTTGGAGCACATCTGATCATTTCTGTATTGTAAGCTGATTCCAGCAGTAGGGGGAGTAGTAGCTGAAGGCCGATTCACCCTGCTTTGACTGAACTCTTGGAATTCCTAATTTATTTGATCCTAAAGATCTGAGTGATCTGTTAGGTTTGTATACAGTGAGCATGTCTGTAATGTATTGAGGTCCTAGGCCATTTAGTGATTTATAGACAAGTAATAATACTTTAAAGTCTATTCTGAATGTAACTGGGAGCCAGTGTTAAGCCTTGTGGACAGGTGTGATGTGCTCTGATTTTCTGGTTCTGGTCAGAATCCTGGCAGCAGCGTTTTGGATGAGCTGCAACTCTCAGACTGTCTTGGGAAGGCCAGTGAGGAGGCTGTTACAGTAATCCATCCTTCTGGTGATAAAAACATGAACAAGTTTCTCCAAGTCCTCACTGGAAACAAAGCATCTGATTCTTGCAATGTTTTTGAGATGATAGTATGCTGATTTAGTTACTGCTTTGACATGACTACTGAAACTCAGATCTGACTCCAGAATCGCACCAAGATGCTTGACCTTATTTTTTGTTGTTTGACCCTTAGTACCAAGGTACGCATGCAACTTGAGAACCTCAGCTCTGTTCCCAAATGCAATGACTTTTCTCTTTGTTCAACTGAAGAACGTTTAGGCACATCCAACTGTTAATTTCATCAATGCAATGGTAGAGGGTGTCAATGGGGCTGAAGTCATTAGGCAGTAAGGCTAAGGGCGTACTCACACTATGCTATCCAAACCATGCCCAAGCCCGTTTCCCGGATCGTTTGAGAAGTGTGAGTGCTCTGAATCGGGCTCAGGCACAATTCAGTTGGCCCGCCCTGGCCCGGTTGGAAGAGGTGTGCTTGAGCACTGTTCACTTGGATTTATTAATCATTCTTACTGTTTAATGAACACAAACTGTCGTAGATTATTAAAGATGCCAAACCCTCACTACACGACCGCTGCACCTTCAGCAAACCTCCTAATTCCTGCAGCACGAGGACTTAATGATTGTTTATGGGCGTCAAAAGTGGCTGATCTGTTCGGTGAAATATTTGACTGCGTCACTGCATCCCAAACGACTAAAACAATATAACTAAAGAAATCTCCACTGTGCTGAGCGAGAGCGCATCTTACTGAACAGCGCATCATCGATGACGCAAGCGTGCTTGGGCCCGAATGCAATATGAGTGCGGGCCGTCGGGGGACAAGTGTGCTTCGGCCTCGTTCAAGGCAACTGTACATAGTGTGAGTATGCCCTAAGTAGATCTGAGTGTCATCAGCATAGCTGTGGTAGGAGATTTGCTGCTTTCTCATTATTTGGCCCAGTGGGAGCATATAAAGGTTGAACAGAAGAGGTGCCAGAATTGAACCTTGTGGGACTCCATGTCATAGGTGTCCACCTCGACCTATGGTCAGTAGGCCTACACATAGGCCTAATATTATTGTTGTTTTACCATATGTTTGAGAAAGAACTATAATAGCCTACTCGTATCAACCTTTATTTTACTTTTACAGAATCGTGAGAAATCCTGACCTTGATTTTAAGCAAAATAAATTGTGATTCCAAAATTGTGCAGCCCTACTCTCATCTTAAAAACTCTATGTGCATAAGGCCCATTTTGACACTATGTATGTTTACACAAACACGCACACACTTGACTCTTCTTTGCTTCAATGAAAGTGATGTCCATTAGCTCCTTTACAATACCCATAAAAGAGAGCCAGATGTAAACATTTGACCACTCATGGTGCTGTAAACATTAAAGATCATGGAAAAGGAATTTGTGCCTAGCAACCTAATGAAGCTAATCATCCTTCATATCAGATGGATGGGGAACCGGGTGGTAGTCCTCTGCTAGTAGGACGTACAATAGACTGAACCCAAGCAGTAAATACATTTTGCAAATGTTTCATCCTTATATTTGGCTTCAGTCAGAAAAGATGACGTGCTATAGTTTGTTATTCTTAGGATCCTACATACTGATCACAAAAAAAACCTTGCATGCCTGTTCACTTCTCTTGTATTGCTTTCCTTTCAGTCGAAAGTATAAGGATAGTCTGGGACTCCCGCAGAAACTTGTGATTGGATATCAAGCCCATGCAGACACCGCAACTAAGAGCAACTCCATAACCAAAAACAAGTTTGTTGTTTAAAATGGGCTTTAGTTTGTTGTATTGGTCAAAGAGTCATCATCTTGTATTAATTTTTTTTGTTGTTATGTTCACCTGTGGCTGTAACTTAATTCAACTTGATAATATGCAAGACTTTGTAAACGTCGGACCTCTTTGAGTTGTGAATTTTGTGGTATGTTTACAATGCCAAGACCTTTTTTCTTCAAATTAAAACATGATCTACTTTTGCACGTGCTTCTATGGCTGCATGCATTTGTGGATAAAAAAATAGTTTAGTTTCTAGAAAGTTTAGGTTTATTGTACAGTAGTGGCAAGTAATGCGCAGTACAGCCTAGGAAAATGTATGTTCTTGCTATTTATTTATTCAGGCAACCGGTGTTATATTGATATGGGTTTTCTAAGCATAGTAGGGTTGTCACGATACTGGAATTCGATACCAATCGGTACTGAGATTTTAAAAACATCCATTTCCTGCTAACATTAGAGCACTGTTGAGCGCGTTCTTAAACAGCGATGATTTACCATTGTGTTCACATGCTCAACAGAAATGACTATTGATTGGCCTTAAAGGTCATCAATTCACCGAACTCCTCGCTGTTTACTGAATGTTACAACAGATACAGAGTCTGGAGTGTTTTAAAGCTGCGATTTTTATCAGTGGATCACTCGTATGTCAGCTTATAGACAAACCAGATGATCGACGTGACTTTAAAACACTCCAGTGTCTGTATCTGTTGTTACACCAAAGAGCGTAGAATCACCAAGAGGTCACACTCTGTTGCTATTTGGGAAACAGCCACTAGATGCCGCTATTGTCACGTGGTGGCCATTTTGGAATGAAAATTTCAATAGAACAACAGCACGGATAACTAACAATAGACAGAATGAATTAAAATATTGAGTTAAATATGAGTTTATATATTATATATTCAAAGACCCCCATTGAAAAGCAACATTTTAAACAATATCTCAATGAAAAGAAAACTATTTCCAAAATGTTGACAAGACTAAGTTTAATATCTGTTTAACTTATGGCATGAAAGGTTAACAAAATAGCTTAAATTACAACTTTAATTAGGCTGATGCCAAAATGAGTATACCCCACAACAAAAATTATTTTATCTAGTAGTTTAATTAGTTAGTAGTTAATATTACCATAGGTGTGTGTGTGTTTGTGTGTGAGAACTCCACACAAAAACGCCAACTGACCCAGCCGAGGCACGAACCATTGACCTTGCAGTGAGGCGATTGTGCTACCCGCTGCGCCACTGTGATGCCCAATTTAAACATTAGGTCTGTAAAATAAACTATTAAAAGAACTGATGACCTTTATGGCCAATCACAATCATTTCTGTTGAGCATGTGAACACAATGGCAAATCAGCGATATTTAAGAACGCGCTCAAATGTTAGCAGGATATGGACGTTTTTAAAATTTCAGTACCGAATTCCAGTAACGTTACAACTCTAAAGCGTATTGCATACTTTTATTTATAATAATATAGGAAGCATGCTTATTTAGGCATGCGCAAAAGAATGGCTGGTTATCAAATATGAGAGAAACGGTGATATAATAATAATAATAATAATAATAATAATAATAATAACTAGTTCTTATTTTCTTTTTTGTGCATTTCTTTGCATAGCACAATAAAAAAAAGTTTTTTGATATAATAAACCAATGGGTTGAATGTGGAGGTAATTAAAGCAAATATTATGCAAATAGGCCCACTGTGCATCACTTTTAAAGGTGCTGTATGTAAGTTTTTGACTCTTCTAAAGCATAAAAATACAATAATATGTGTGCAGATATTTAAGAAACATCCCAAGTGAACATACTTGTTTAACTGACAAACAATGCTGAAGTCAGATATTCTGCTTTGAAAATGTTTTTTTCCGTGCCGGAACGCTGTCTTTGTTTAGGTAATTTTCACATGCACATGCCAGTTTAGCCAATTATAATTCAGCACCCCGGGTTGCCTTGTTGGAAAACAGCATATTTCATTCATTCATTCAGAAAGACTCTGAAAGCATGCGTCCATGAGCGAAATGCTACAGTGTAGTGGAAAGTATCAGATGTCAAAATGAGACAGATTCAGTTCCACATGACGTTAATTAGCAAATGACATAAATATTAGGAACGTGAGCAGGTTACATCGCGTGTCCTAACAACACGCTGTGACGAGATTGTTATGAGTGATGAGCCATTTGGCTGTTTGCACCACAAAACACGGCAGAAATTTAAATACAGCCTTTCAGAAGCACAGAATATGCACTCACTCACAAAACGGTAAGGTTTAGAATCTATTTAATACATGTTAACCCTTAACATCATTAAAGGTGAAGTGAACTTTCTGCTTTCAGTATATGGTAATACACGTCATGTAAAATGCATTCAAACTCGCATTGTTAGCATTTAGCACTGAATAAAGCACACGAGGCTTACCTGAGGTGATCTGTCATAGGTTTCTGTTGTTCAGCTGTGAGAAATAGAAGCCGCTTCTAATAAATCAATTCGAGGTGTTGGTTAGAACCAAAACTCCTTTTAATATGGAGAATATTCCCTCAATCGCGTGTCGTTGCTTTTATTTAGAACACAGTTTAAAATCACTCAAACTGGCAACCCGGCGTACCTTTATTATGATTCAGGACTGCAATACCTAGTTCAACCACTGGGTGTCAAACTTACATACTGCACCTTTAAGTACAACTTTGTAAATGTCAGTGCAGTTGGTGTATTAATTACAGTACAATTCGTCACCTTAGAATTATAAAGCTCTATCTGACATTTTTGTCAAAATTGAGTTATTCACATATTCTTATTAAATGACAACGTATTTACATTGTCATGTTTTTTAATAGGTTGTTTACATTTTAAGACTTTTTATTTAAAAAAACAAAAAAGCTACAAAGTTGAACTCCAGCTTGGCTCTATAAGGTTCTTTCTGTGAGGCTATCAGCATTTTTAATGCGCGCACGAGGACCAATCAGGATCAGCTTTCTTAGTCATTTCGCCGGACTGCTCCATTGACCGCGGGAAAGACCAGAAAGACAAAATCAGAGTCGGCTGAAAAATCCACACAAAATCGAGATGTGTAAATGTGATGATTTAGAAGCATTTTTTTTACTTTGAGATGAAATGTTAAATTTTACATTGTTGAAAAAGAAATTAATATAAAAAAATAGATCTATTAAATGTGAAATCTTTTTATTTGTGTATATATACACATCTATATATATATATATATATATATATATATATATATATATATATATATATATATATATATATATATATATATATATATATTCCGTGTTTATTAAACTCATTTGCTCATTGTCTGTTTACTTTTAAAGTCTTTAAATGTAATATTAAGCCTTGAATGGCAAAGACTTTAATTTAATTCATGGGGCATATAATTCAACAAATGTAGTTCAATAATTCATATAAAGCATAACATTTAATAAATATTAGCATATTAATTACATAAAATTACCATCTGCACTGAAGAAAATATTTAGCACAACCTTGTAGGCTTAATTTGAACAAGAAAATATTCATCCTAAAACATGAATTAAATGTTATAGAAAGCAAAAATGTAACTTTCTCAAGCATCAACATATTGTTACCACACTACTTTTTATATTTTTGGATTGTGTTTCTTGAAAAGTAATGCTTCAATGAGTGATCTGCCAGATAGAACCTTATAATTCCAAGCGGAAAATGACTTTTCAGAATTAGAAGGTTCTATCTGCATTTACTGTGTTTTTTTTACTTCAATCTGCAAAGGTAAGAGAGCTTTGATACTTTACATTTAGAGTCTCTGTCATGTTAATGTATGAAAGAAACTTTTACACGCATAATGTTTGCTATATGGAATGCAAAAACTTTGAAGATCAATATCTCAAAATCATTTAGAACGCAGATGCAACCTTATAATTCCAAGGTGACCAATTAATGTATGCCTATCAGTTCCAGACTAATTGAAATGTTTATGGTATTCATATTTCCACATATGATAAAGCAAATGCAGGATCCGGTTTAATATTGCACACGGCTCATTGTTTGACATTAGGTCATTCTGCCAGACGTCCTGTCCTAAATATGGCTAGGCAACTAATAAAATGGCATTGACCATGATATATCGCTAGATAAATGTCTTGGAAATTGTGGAGATTTATATGCTCAATGTCATTTATCTAACTGTATTTAAGACAGGACTTCTGGTAAAATGACCAGTCGTCAGACAGTAAGTCATGTGCATTAATCTGGATCCTGCATCTCCTTCATCATATGTGGAAAAGTGAATACCATAAACATGTCAATTAGCCTAGATTTGTACTGACAGACATACAGTAATTCACCCATTAAACTCATTCATCTCATTAGTAGAAAGATGCTTTTTAGTTCCTATCAGCTACTGGGAAACACCTATACACACTCACATTCACACACTACGACCAATTTAGTTCATCCTATTCACCTACAGCGCATGTGTTTGGACTGTGGGGGAAACCAGAGCAACTGGAGGAAACCCACGCCAACACGGGGAGAACATGCAAATGTAACCCTGCCGGTCCTACACCACCCAACCCGCTCCGAGCTGGGATAGAACCGGCGACCTTCTGCATGGGAGTCGGTTGCTCTACCAAGAAGGCTAAAGACCATAGTCTCTAGCGTCTGTCACTAGAGCACCTTTAGAGGTCAGAGGAGTGAGGTTTACCTGCACAGCACTTCACTAGCTGGCCTCCGTTACACTCACCCCACCTAAACCTCACTCCAATCCGGGTCACGGCACCAATGTTACACCGCCGGTTCTACTGCACCCAACCCACTCTAAGCTGGGATCGAAAAGGCGACCTTGCGCATGGGAGTCGGTTGCTCTAACAAGATGGCTAAAGACCATGGCTTCTAGCATCTGTCACTAGAGCACCTTTAGAGGTCAGAGGAGTGAGGTTTACCTGCACAGCACTTCACTAGCTGGCCTCCGTTACACAAACTCCACACAGAAATGCCAACTGGCCCAGCTGAGACTCGAACCAGCAACATTCTTGCTCAGTGCTAACCACTGAGCCACCGTGCGTCTGTTTTAGACTTCTTTAAAACACAAAATTGCTTGGTGGGAGTCAGTTTTACATTTAAAACTACAGGCGTGGACAAAATTGTTGGTACCCTTCTGCACAACTTGCAAACGCTCCATAGAAGATTTGTTCAAACAAGTGAACGGAACATTATAATAGTCCACCCATGAAGAGACAAAGTCATAGACAAGCATCTCTATCTCCTCCTTTGAAAACAATATTTCTGATTCTTGCAATGTTTCTCAGATGGAAAAAGCATGGCTTTTGTAACACAGAGCTCTATCAAAGATGACACCCAGATTTCTAATGTCACTGCAATTTGAAGATGACAAACCCTCAAAAACTTACCTAATCATTGAGGGGATGCTATCCGGAGCAAAAATTAACATTTCAGTTTTATCAGGCTTCAGTTGCAGAAAATTGTCTGCTATCCATTTATTAATGAAGACTAAACAATCCCGTAATCCCAATCTAGTCTGTCAGGGCTAAAAGAAACATATAATTGAACATCATCTGCATAGCAATGATACGATATAACTTTAAAACTACTAATAATCTTGCTGGGAGGAAGCATATATAAATTAAAAAGAACAGGGCTCAGGACAGAACATATTAATCGAAAATAAACTAATGAAAATCAGATATTCCCATTGAATTGTGGTTCAACAGAAGCATAAAAAGCAAACCAATGATACTTGAAGGGTACAAACAATTTTGTCCATGTCTGTATACTTGTGGATCTTTTTATATACAGTTTAAGTCAAAATGATTTGACCTTCTGTGAATTCTTTGTCAAATATTTCCCAAATGATGTTTAACATGGCAAGGGATTTTTCACAGTATTTCCTATAATATTTTTTCTTCTGGAGAAAGTCTTATTTCTTTTATTTTAGCTAGAATAAAAACAGTTTTAAAAACCATTTTAAGGTCAATATTATTAGCCCCTTAAGCAAAATTTGTTTTCGATTGTCCACAGAACAAACCATCGTTATACAATGACTTGCCTAATTACCCTAACCTGCCTAATTAACCTAGGTTAAAGGTGCAGTATGTAAGTTTGACACCCAGTGGTTGAACTAGGTATTGCAGTCCTGAATCATAATAAAGGTACGCCGGGTTGCCAGTTTGAGTGATTTAAACTGTGTTCTAAATAAAAGCAACGACACGCGATTGAGGGAATATTCTCCATATTAAAAGGAGTTTTGGTTCTAACCAACACCTCGAATTGATTTATTAGAAGCGGCTTCTATTTCTCACAGCTGAACAACAGAAACCTATGACAGATCACCTCAGGTAAGCCTCGTGTGCTTTATTCAGTGCTAAATGCTAACAATGCGAGTTTGAATGCATTTTACATGACGTGTATTACCATATACTGAAAGCAGAAAGTTCACCTCAGATCTGGAAAATACAATACACCGTTTGAAATTGAACTTTAGAACTAAACACATATGAGTGATTCAGCATGTACATTTAATGATGTTAAAGAGGGTTAACATGTATTAAATGGATTCTAAACCTTACCGTTTTGTGAGTGAGTGCATATTCTGTGCTTCTGAAAGGCTGTATTTAAATTTCTGCCGTGTTTTGTGGTGCAAACAGCCAAATGGCTCATCACTCATAACAATCTCGTCACAGCGTGTTGTTAGGACACGCGATGTAACCTGTTCACGTTCCTAATATTTATGTCATTTGCTAATTAACGTCATGTGGAACTGAATCTGTCTCATTTTGACATCTGATACTTTCCACTACACTGTAGCATTTCGCTCATGAACGCATGCTTTCAGAGTCTTTCTGAATGAATGAATGAATGAATGAATGAAATATGCTGTTTTCCAACAAGGCAACCCGGGGTGCTGAATTATAATTGGCTAAACTGGCATGTGCATGTGAAAATTACCTAAACAAAGACAGCGTTCCGGCACGGAAAAAAACATTTTCAAAGCAGAATATCTGACTTCAGCATTGTTTGTCAGTTAAACAAGTATGTTCACTTGGGATGTTTCTTAAATATCTGCACACATATTATTGTATTTTTATGCTTTAGAAGAGTCAAAAACTTACATACAGCACCTTTAAGCTTTTAAATGTCTCTTTAAGCTGAATACTAGGGAAAAGGCGGGACTAATAATTCAGGAGGTCTAATAATTCTGACTTCAACTGTATATCATCATGATTATTATTTTTTTTTTTTGCTGCTTGAGGTGAATGAAATGCAAGTGACTACACACTGAATATAAGCAGCCGGAGGAAATGAACTGGTCTGCTCTGGTTAATGTTTGACTCTTTTCATAGGAACAGCACACACAGCCACAGCACTCAGAATTAATGGAGGAACTCAAAACACTGATCTGACATCAGAAGTGCAGGCAAAGAACAGAACATTTTACCTGTAAAATGATGGTTTAGTATTACCAACAGAACGACCGTCTCCAGTGATAATTTTCTTAACGTTTGCTGGGATTCGTGTACAGTGATCTGGCTTGTCTCTTTGTATGCAGTTCGTTAATTGAAGCTTTTATTAAGGTAAGTGCCTTTTGCTGTGCATGTTAATTTTTAATGTTGTTGCAAAATACAATGTGAATTATGTGATATGTTAAGACAGGTTTTTTTTAACGGGATGCTTTTGTTAAGAAAATTCAATGGTCTTTTTTTTATATACATTGAACAGCATAAATGAGTACACCTCTTACAGATTTCTCTTTTAAATTATATATATTGTTATAGGATGCTGTACACTAAAATATTTGTGTATTAGATTGAGAAGTGTATTAGCCAAAACTGGAACTAATTTAACTAAATAACTGAAGATCTTGGTGCAAATGTTAGTACATCCAAATTAATGTTAAGGGAAAATATTAAAAAATATTTAATTTTAATTTTAAATGTGTTATATTTCTATTCCTAAAGATGTTAGGTGTCCAAACTAACTTAACAAAACAGTTTTGTAAAAATGCATCAAAATATATTGTCTAAAATTCACTGAAAGTGGATATCGTTTATTCTTAAAAGCAGGCTCATTTATGCTACAGTTGAAACCAGAAGTTAACATACACTGTATAAAAAGGCACATAACCATTTTAAAAAAGTCAGATGTTAATGTGATTAAACTTTTTCCCTGTTAGGTAAGTTAGGGTTATCACATTTGTTTCTGTTATGCTTATTAGCAGAATAATGAGAGACAGATTTTTTGAGAAATTGTTAAATCTTTTCTTGAAAGTCAAGTTTACATACAATAAGATTATTATGCCTCTGAAAAAGCTCAGATGATGGTGTCAAGATTTTGGAAGTTTCTGATTGGCTAATTGACAACATTTGAGTTAATTGGAGGCACAACTGTAGAATAGTATTGAAGGAAAACCTCAAACACACTGCTTTCTTGTGTGACAACATGGGAAAATCAAGCCAGAATCAACAAAAAAGCCAGATTACAATTTGCTAAATTACACTGGGGAAAAAGACACATTTTTGGAGACATGTCCTGTGGTCTGATGAAACTAAGATTGCACTATTTGGCCATAATGACCAGTGTTACATTTGGAGGACAAAGGGGAAAGCTTACAAGCTTAGGAACACCATCCCAACTTTGAAGTATGGGGGCGGCAGCATCATGTTGTGGGGCTGTTTTGCTGCAGGAGGGACTGGTCCACATCACAGCATAGATGGCATCATAAAGAAAGAACATTATGTAGAAATACTGAAGCAACATCTCAAGACATCAATTAAAACTTGGCCACAAATGGGTCTTCCAAACCGTAAGCATACTGCCAAATTAGTTAAAATGTGCTTTAAGGACAACAGAGTGAATGTTTTGGAGTGGCCATCACAAAGCCCTGAGCTCAATCCTATAGAAAATTTGTGGGCAGAGTTGAAAAAGCTTGTGCGAGCAAGACAGCCTACAAATCTGACTCAGTTACACCAATTCTGTCAGGAGGAATGGGCCAAAATTCTTTCAAACTATTGTGAGAAGCTTGTGGAAGGATACCCAAAACATTTGACCAAAGTTATACAGTTTAAAAGCAAAGCTAAAAAAATACCATGGAAATGTATGTTAACTTTTAACTCTCTAGAAATTAATAAAAAAAATTCTAAAAAAAATAATTCTGGCATTATTCTGGCATTTAGCAAATGTAAATGATTCAGGCAATTCTAACGGGCCTAAAATAGTAAACGTTTAGTATGATTTACCATCAGACATTTTTTAAAACAAATGGTTATGCTCCTTTTTTTAGAGTGTATGTAAACCTCTGGTTTCAACTGTATATTTTGTAGAACATACACTATGTAGAAGTTGTGTATAAAGCACGGTGACTCAGTGCTTGGCACTATTGCCTCACCGCAAGAAGGTCACTGGTTCAAGTCCCGGCTGGGCCAGTTGGCATTTCTATATGGAGTTTGCATGTTCTCCCTGTGTTGGTGACACTGGGATATAGGTGAATTGAATAATGTGTATGTGTGTTTCCCAGTACTGGGTTGCAGCTGGAAGGGCATCCGCTGTGTAAAACATGCTGGAATAGTTGGTGGTTCATTCTTCTGTAGCGGCCCCTGATGAATAAAGGAACTAAGCTGAAGGAAAATTAATAAATGAACTTAAGGTCATGGTGCAAGTATTAGTACACTCAAATTACTACGTTAGAGCAAAATTAAATTAAATACACCTCATTTGAATATAAATACATTATTTTTCTATTCCTAAATATTTTACATGTACAAACTATCGTAATAAAACAGTTTATATTAAGATTATAAGATTATACACACTATATATATATATTGTAGTTGTGTATCAGCATTGTGAAATGGGAATGTGACATGTTTTGCAAATGTTTTTAACTCCAATGTTATTATTGGGCCTCTTTTGTGAGAAGCCTATGTTTAGAGTAAATTAATACAGCAATCCAATATGAATCATTGATTTGAACATTGAAAGTGTACACAAATAGTGTTTTCAAGTGTCACAAATGACGCCTTTTGTATTACCTTTTGTATTTTAACTTCAACTTTACATTTACTTAATTATACAATATACAATAATTTGTAACTTTAGCACAAAACTTAGATGTTTTGAATATAATATTTGTTAACCAGCACAATGAAACTAGTCCAAAGTTGCACATTGTATAGGCCAAAATGATAGATTTTTCTTTTATATCAAAAATCTTTAATATAAATCATGTTCCATGAAGATATTTTGTAAATGTCCTGCTGTAAATATATCAAAACTCATTTTTTTTTATTAATTTGTGCATTCCTAAGCACTTCGTTTGATTAAATGTGATTTTCTAAGCAATTAGATTGTTATTTTTAATTTTTACACTGTAAAAAATGCAGGAGATTGAACAATCAAGTAGTTTGAACAAAAAACATGGTGGCTCAGTGGTTGGCATTTCTGTGTGGAGTTTGCATGTCCTCCCCATGTTGGCATGGGTTTCCTCAGGGTGCTCCGGTTTCCCCCACAGTCCAAACACATGTGCTATAGATGAATTGCATAAACTAAATTGGCCGTAGTGTATGTGTGTGAATGTGTGTGTCTATAGGTGTTTTCCAGTACTGGGTTGTGGCTGAAAGGGCATCCGCTGTGTAAAACAAATGCCAGAATACTTGGCGGTTCATTCCGCTGTTGCGACCCTTCATGAATAAAGGGGCTAAGCCAAAGGAAAATGAATGAATGAACAAAAAACAGTTAAGTTTTCTCCCCAAAATCTCCAGAAATGTGTTGTTTCAGCTCATTTTAAATAAGTAGTTTGAACAAGCAGCTTAAATATTTTTAAGTGTAGATTACAGATTTGTATCAGACAAATATTGGCTTAAATTCACAAACCATACATCAATGGAAATATTTATTCAGCTTTTAGATAATGTCTACATCTCAATGATTAAAAAAAAAGCTTTAATTGGCAGTTTTTTCAGTCCACATTTGTCCTCAGACTTTTATTCATCAACACTCCCTCAAAATGTGCAGCTCACGATCTCTCATTCTCACACAAACAACCCTTTTTTTTTCCAGGGACTTGAGCTGTGTTTTGTGGAATAGTCGAGTCCTGCTGGAGCATATTTCCAGAGTTAATTAGCTGGATCTTAAAACATTACACCTGGGAAGTGGCCCTAAACTGGCCATAGTGTGTCATAAGGTCAGCCAGGTGGAACTCCAAGAAAATCTGTCCCACTCTTAACCTATGAGAAAACATGGAGATCAATTCAGTTATGAGCAAGTCTGCTGTTTGTTTAAGCTACTTATTTAAAATTAGCTAAAACAGTTCTTCAGTTTATTTATTTATATATGTATATATTTTTTTAACTTAAATGTTTTATGTTCAATCCACATATGTTTAAGTTACATAATTTCTTTATCAAATCAACAATACAGTAGGTGTTCATGTAAACTTCATTCATTTTTCTTTGGCTTAGTCCCTTTATTCATTAGGGGTCGCCACAGCGGAATAAACCGCTAACTATTCCAGCATATGTTTTACACAGCAGATGCTCTTCCAGCTGCAACCCAGTACTGGGAAACATCAATACACACTCATTCACACACATACACTACGGCCAATTTAACACAGAAATGCCAACTGGTCTAGTTGGGACTTAAACGACCTTGCTGTGAGGTGACAGTGCTAACCACTGAGCCACCGCGTCACCAAAAGTGGACATATGTTGGATTATTAACCCAGTTTTAGTGTTACAGTATTGATTATACAGTAAACAAGTAGGATAATACAAATTAAAAGTTCAATTTGTGCTGAAGTCAGTGACTTTTATTATGTAAATTGTGTTACAAGCCATATCACCCTGCAGCCCAAGACCGGTTACTCAGGGCTGATGGCAGAGCCTGGTCAGTACCTGGATGGGAGACCACATGGGAAAACTAGGTTGCTGTTGGAAGAGGTGTTAGTCTGCTGTTAGTCCTAATGCCCTAGTATAGTGAAGGGGGCACTATACTGTTTGTGGGTGTCGTGTTTCGGATGAGACAATAAACCGAGGTCCTGACTCTCTGTAGTCATTAAAAATCACATGGCACTTCTCAAAAAGAGTAGGGGTGTAACCCTGGTGTCCTGGCCAAATTCCCTCTTGGCCCTTAACCATCATGGCCTTCCAATCATTATAATCCATTGAATTGGCTGTATCTTTGTCTCTCCACTCTGCCAATAGCTGGTGTGTGGTGAGCGCACTGGCGCCGTTGTCCTGTGGCTGGCGTCGCATTATCCAAGTGGGTGCTGCACACTGGTGGTGGTGTGGAGAGAGCCCCTTCATGATTGTGAAGCACTTTGGGTGTATGGCCATATATAAATACACACATTACATTACAAAGTAGAGTTAAATTCAGTTCATCATGGAAAATAGCTCAGCATGGAGTTATAAAGGGAACGTGGTGATGATGAAATAACAGTACAGGAATAAAAAGATTACAAAACACTTGCATTCATTTGCAAATATAGTGAAACTTTTCTCACTAGGCAGCATTTTGTGCTCAGATCAGATCACTTTTCTTATTAGATAATCGCATATCATTCACATGAATATAACTTATTTACATTCTACAGTGTAAAAAAATATGTTAATTAACAGGTTCCATATGATAATCATAGGTCTTTTCAGTTTATTTACAGTTATGTTTTGCTTTAGGGCAGTGTTTCTCAACCACGTTCGTGGAGGCCCACCAACACTGCATGTTTTGGATGTCTCCTTTGTCTGTTACACCCATTTCAGGTCTTTCAGTCTCTACTAATGAGCTGATGATCTGAATCAGGTGTGTTTGGTTAAGGAGAGATGGATAATCTGCAAAGCTGGTGGTCCTCCAGGAACGTGGTTGAGAAACACTGCTTTACGGGACATTAAACTCTGCTCTGTTGACTTTTGATGTTGAAAATTCAACTCTGCAACTGAACAAAGTGACTTTTATTGGCATTTTAGTAGAACATTATATTGTATAAGAAAAAACATTGTGTACTATGATTGTCAAAAATGTATTGTTACATGATGTAACTATTAAAGAACCAAGCTTTAAATAGAAAAATTATTGAAACTCTTTTTTTTTTTTTTGAGTGAGATGCTAATGGTCTTATCCGATTCAATTATCTATGCTAAGCTAAGCTAAAAGTGCCAGACCCGAAGATCCTCTGAATGCATTTAAAAACGGTAAAACTCAACTGTTTAAAGGTGCTGTATGTAAGTTTTTGACTCCTCTAAAGCATAGAAATACCATAATATGTTTGCAGATATTTGAGAAACATGCCAAATAAACATTCTTGTTTATCTGAAAAACAATGCTGAAGTCAGATATTCTGCTTTGAAAATTAGCGTTACATGCTGTCTTTGTTTTGGTTCTTTTAACCCGCCTAATGCCAGTTTAGCCAATTATATTTCAGCACCCCGAGTTGCCTTGGTAGAAAACTGCGTATTTTATTCATTCAGTCAAGAAGGCTCTTAAAGTGTGCATTCGCGACTGAAATCCGACCTCCGGTGGACAGTAGCAGCCTCTGAAATGTTCCACATGAGGTAACCCCGTGTCCTAACAACACGCTACGTGATGAAATTTGCAGCAATAAGCAGTTTGGCTGTTTGCACCATA
Organism: Danio kyathit; assembly: GCA_903798195.1. Classification (NCBI taxonomy): domain Eukaryota; kingdom Metazoa; phylum Chordata; class Actinopteri; order Cypriniformes; family Danionidae; genus Danio; species Danio kyathit. The sequence continues at coordinate 79,175,527 of LR812523.1, read as the reverse complement.
CAAAACATGAGAGAAATTTAAATACAGCCATTTAGAAGCACAGAATATGTGCACTCACTGCACTCCAACGAAATGGTAAGGTTTACAATCTAATTAATATATATTAAACCTCTTTAACATTATTTCAAGAGTTCACACTTAGCTGATGATCAATAAAGCGTAATTGGCATGCTGTCCCGGGAGAGAGCCCTGAGCTCGTATATCCTCGAGCCCGGGGCTCCCTCCCGTTAGAAGGGCGAGAGGGAAGTTCGAGCTCAGGAAGGTCTCGAGAACTCCCCCGCTTATCGCCGTGTGAAAAGTGTAAACTAAAGTTGTCTTAGGCAATAATTTGGTTTAGTCGATTGACTATGGTGTATGTTTTTGGACGGTGGGAGGAAACCGGGGAACCCGGGGGAAACCGACACGAACACGGGGAGAACATGAAAACTCCGCACAGAAACGCCAACCGGCTCAATGGGAGGTTGAACTGGTGGCGTTCTTGCTGTGAGGCAACAGTGCTATTCACTGGGCCGCCGTGTCGCCCTATAGGAAAGGGTGGAAGTAGGGGTGGAAGGAGGGGGGAACTTCGAGACGAAGATAACTGGAGTGAAATCTCTGGTTATTTATAGTGTGTCCGTAATCATCTTATAGGACAGATTACGGAGCTGATAAGGTGCCAGCCGTGTTGATCATAAGCACGTGATCCTCTCGAAATTAGTTTATAAATAAACCACACTAAATGTACGTGCTGAATAGGGCTGTGCCATTAATCAGAAGTCAAATCGCAGTCGCAATTTGAAACGTTGCAATTAACTAATCGCAAGAGGTTGCGTTATGAAATATATATATGTGTATTATTTAATTTTCCCCGCCCAGAGCAAATGCATGACTGCCGTCTGTGTGTGACAGTCTTACTAGCCAATTGAGTGAGCACACTTTCATTCTACCCAATCAGAATTGCGCAACCGAACTATGCGGAACATCCACAATAAAAAACAACAAACAGGAAAGTGTGGACGAGTGATGGCATCTGCCGCTTCAGGAGCATAAATAGACTAATTCATATCAAAGAAAAACAGCACGTCTGTAATATGGGAATATTTTGGTTTCAAAGTCACAGACGCCAAACAAAAACAGGTCATTTGTAAGAGCTGTCGCAGAATTGTTGCCACAGCATGAGGAAATACAACAACCATCATCTAAAAAAGCACCACAGGCGGCTATATGAGCAGTGTCTTGCTAAAAAAGTCAACTGAAAGTATTGCCAGTGACACTCAATCTAGTAGCAAGCAACAGCAAAGAACAATTTCAGAGTTGTTTGCAGCTGTTACACCGTATGAAAAACATCACGAAGGCACCAGGAGATACCTAACGTCGTAACTCACTACTGTTTTCTCTAGAGAAAAATTTGTGTTTAATTTCTGAATATTTAAAAACTATTTTGATTAAATGTTGGAGTTATTTAATATCTTTTCAAATCCTTCTTTAACTAACACTTTCTGCATTTTAGCAGTAAGAAGCTACGATACAGAATATTTAGCTGAACTACGAAATTAAATCGCAAATCAAATCGAAATCGCAATATCTGTTAAAAAAATTGCAATTTGATATTTTCCCCAAATCACACAGCCCTAGTGCTGAATCACTGATATATTGGTGTTATCAATCTGGCAACCCACGCCTTTGCTTGTGTTTTGAACCAGGAGTGCAATACCTAGTTTAACCACTGGGTGTCAAACTTACATACTGCACCTTTAACTCTAGGGAAGTTGTTTAGTGGGTCTATTTGTAAACAAGAGGAGTGTTCCTTTAAGTACCATATTTTATAAACATGTCTTGTTTTTACCATTCTGTTCATAAATCTTTTTTGTGTATTTCTTCAGGAGAATTCAGGATTCATCTTATCGCTGTGAATCAAAATAATCAAACACTATCTTCTGTAAATCACTTTCATGGGCCGGGCTTTAGTTGATCCATCCCATAATGAACAGGAGAGAAATGTACTGGAGAAAGGAACAAAGAGATCAACCGCTCCACAGATAGACCCATACATGATCAGAAATGTGCGCAGACTCCCCAGCTCCTTCACAGAGTGTGTTGGTCCATACGACACTGCATGTCTTTTAAATCCATCAATTAAAGATTTTGATTTGTAAATATTTTTTTGGTTGTGAAAACTAGAGGAAATCCCAAACCTTTCTGTACTGCCAACATCAGTCTTGCTTCATGAAGACCACATTAGGATCCAACTGAAGCAATGAGGTTTCATCTGAAGTTTTACCTGCATTACCTGGTTCTGCTGGGTTTCAGCTGTGTAATTTCGACCTATGGCCCTAACCAGAGGGCCCAGAAGACAGGCGATATACTGCTTGGAGGACTTTTCCCAATGCACTTTGGGGTGGCCTCCAAAGACCAGGATCTTGCAGCACGGCCAGAGTCAACAGAGTGTGTCAGGTACAAAACACAACATGGTCAGCTTATCGAAACGCTAGCGGCTGACCCTTTATTAAATGCTTTTCAAGGTCTTTTACATGATCTTTAGTAATTTTCTCAAAACTTTAATGATTGGCCCTGACTGAATAATGTTTTTAACAATGCTATCTCACAGCAATTTGTAACTTTTTGATTTAGTTGCTAATTCGTATGATCTCATTCGTACAATTTAGTACGATTTGCTCATCCTTCAATGACTGTGGGGTTTGGTGCCATGCCTCCTTTTAGAAGTTTGTCATTTTCGCAGGACTGTACTCGTACGAATTTGCCACAGAACTAAAAAAAATGTAAAATAGTTATGTTTCCTAGTGAGATCAGGCTGGTCTTTAAATGTTATTCAAAAGGATAGTTCACCCAAAAAATGAAAAATATCCTAATTACTTCCCTTCTTCTGGTAAACACAAAAGAAGATATTTTGAAGAATGTTGGAAAAGAGAAGCCATTGACTTCAGAAAATTCTTTGTGTTCAACAGAAGAAAGAAAACCATAAATGTTAAGAAACCACTTGAGTAAATGGTGGGGAAATTTCAATTTCTGTGTGAACGATCCCTTTGAAGGGATTATAAAAGGCATTATCTCGTTTTATTTTATTTTCCTTGAGGTTAGTTTATGACTAAGTTAGTTAATGAGTTTATTGCAATGTTGTTTTCTTTTGTTTTTGACTAAAGAAGCTCCAATATTTATTAATAAATTGGATATTTATTATCCTAAATGAATACAGTATTGTCAACATTTAAAGTGGATCAAAGTCATTCAGATAGATTCCTATAGATTGTTGTTGAGTAGTTTTGATGAACAAATGATAAAAGGTTTTGATCGACTTCAAATGTTGATTATATTTTAATATAATAACTCCAATTTATGATTTCTTGTACATTTAATATATATCAATATTGTTTGTATTTGGTCAGTAAAGTTTAATGATGTAGCAATTTCTTGCACTGTTGTGTTTTTTACATATTTAAGAAAAATCCAATGCAGTCTATACTGTCCATAATACTTTATTTAAGAAATATTAGCCTTATTTATTGTTGGATTAAATGTTTTGCACCATTCCTTGTCATTTAACTACTTGTAAACAACAAATATGACTAGTGTAGAAATGTAACAAGTTACTGAACTCATGATGCCTTATGATTTCACAATTTGACTTTCTCACCTTTTTTTGCTATATCAGATTGAAGGCACTATACAGTAAAAGAAAAGGGGATCTTTTATTAGGCCATTGCTGCATGTTTCTTTGCTAAGTTGGAATATAGCAAAGCTAACTATAATAAATACAATAAGTTACACAAAAAGTCTTCATATAAATGCATATAAATGGAAATACTCTTTCCTTTCAGAAGCAACCTCCGCTTTTAGGGTGTTTTCACACCTGCCTTAGGGTGCTTTCACATATGTGGTTCGGTTCATTTGGTCCGGACCAAGGGCAACAAATGATACATTGTAGCATTTTTCTGCCGTTTTGGGTCCCTTTCACACCACACTGATTGCTTTGGTCCGAACCAGTTGAAACGAACCAAAATGCAGTCATGTGACAAACTCTACATCACTCACTGGCCAAATGTTATTGAACGTATTTCCTAAGCTGCTTTTCAATTGGTCAGAATTAACGTGGAACTACCGCAAGTAAACAAACCGGCAGACACACATATGTCGCTGCGCTGGCTGACGCAGTATCCCTGGTCATAGTATACTATGTAGTTTGTATACATCACTTTAGACAAACTATACATTTCGAGAATGAAGCGCGGCTGCGGCTGGAAAACAATGTTTTAATGCATTGCAATCGGCGAAGGCGTTAGGAGAAGGCGTGAATTAATTTAGCTAAACTGCGACATGCTCATCTTCCGGAAATATTACCAACGATCCATCAGGTAATGTTTCTCTCTCTCTCCCTCTCCCCCTCCCCCTCCCTCTCTCTCTCTCTCTCTCTCTCTCTCTCTCTCTCTCTCTCTCTCTCTAAAACTGTTGGTAAAGCGCTGTCAACAAATATTTTTCCCCTAAACCCCATAGACAGCGCATCGGACTACGGCAGCTGGATTAGTCCAAAAGGCTCAGTACTTTTTGCGGTTGGGTCTGTTTTAGTTTGGATCATGTTCTCACCACAAACGAACCGCTCCAGGGTTCGTTTGAAAGCGTACCGAGACCACCTCTTCAAGCAGGTCTCGGTACGCTTTTTTGGTCCGCTTTTGGTGCGCACCCGAGTGCGATTGCTACGTTCTCACCTGCCCAAACGAACCGCACCAAGAGGGAAAACGAACTCTAGTGCGATTCAACCGAACTAAATAAGGCAGGTGTGAAAGCACCCTTATTTAGTTCGGTTGAATCGCACTAGAGTTCGTTTTCTCTCTTGGTACGGTTCGTTTGGGCAGGTGTGAACGTAGCAATCGTACTCGAGTGCGCACCAAAAGCGGACCAAAAAAGCGTACCGAGACCTCCTTGAAGAGGTGGTCTCGGTACGCTTTCAAACGAACCCTGGAGCGGATCGTTTGTGGTGAGAACATGATCCGTACTAAAACAGACCCAACCGCAAAAAGTACGGCGCCTTTTTGGACTAATCCAGCTGCCGTAGGCCGATGCGCTGTGCATTATGGAATGTGGAGGAAAAGTATTTGTTGACAGCGCTTTACCAAAAGAGAGAGAGAGAGGGGGAAAACATTACCTGATGGATCGTTGGTAATATTTCCGGAAGATGACCATGTTGCAGTTTAGCTAAATTAATTTACGCCTCCTCCTGAAGTGACATACGATGCACCTTCGCCGTTTGCAATGCCTTAAAACATTGTTTTCCACCCACAGCCGCGCTTTATCCTCGAAATGTATAGTTTGTTTAACGTGATGTATACAAACTATATAGTATACTATGAGCAGGGATACAATCAGCTAGCGCAGTCGTCCCTCCATAGTGTAAAGCCACATTTTGTATCTGCTGGTTTGTTTATTTGCGGGAGTTCCATTGGCATTTTCCTGCACGTGAATTCGGACCAATCGATAAGCAGTTTAGGAAATATATTCAACAACATCTGGCCAATGAGTGATGTGGATTTTGTCACATGAATGCATTTTGGTTCTTTTCAACTGGTTCGGACCAAAGCAATCAGTGTGGTGTGAAAGCGGCCCAAAGACGGCAGAAAATGCTACAATGTATCATTTATTGCCCTTGGTCCGGACCAAAAAAAACGAACTACAGATGTGAAAGCACCCTTAGTCACAATTAACAAATATGCAGCCTGAGCATTTTTTAATGTAATGTTTTTATCCAAAGATGCAAATTTATGCGCAAAAGCTGAATATCGCATAAAACATTTGCGAATAAAACACAGTTTCCATTCTATCCAATGAGAAAAAGTCGTCCAACCAGTCGTGCAAGAAAAAAGTAAATCAAAATCATCAATTCCCGATAATCTGGTGCCAAATATCAAAAACAATAATGTCATTTGATTTGGTAGTTTTTCCTATATAATATATTGCTTGCACCTCAGAAGACGAAATGCAATAACAATGCGGTGGCTTTTAAAGACTTGAGAAGCTCTTTGTGAGTGCAGATGGTCAAGACAGTTCTGGAGGTAATAATGATAATACTGAACCACTGTGATGATGGACTTTGGCTGAGGGATTTTAAAATAAACAAAACAGCATTTCATTAATGTCGTCCCATTTAGGATTTTTTATACAATACTGCAACATGACAATAGGTGGATAGAAGCAACCGATGTAAACAAAGCAGCACTGCACTTATGAGCACTGCATTAATATGTTAACTTTCAGAGCCAAGATGAGCAACCGATGTAAACAAAGCAGCACTGCACTTATAAGCACTGCATTAATATGTTATCTTTCAGAGCCAAGATGAGCAAAAAAAAAACACGTAATCTTTTCTAAATGCATTAAGCTCCCCTCAGTTAAGTTTTCAACCGGTTTAACGTTAATTCACATGCCCCATATTATCTGCTTCTTCTTTTTCAGATATAACTTCCGTGGATTCCGCTGGCTGCAGTCTATGATCTTTGCTATAGAGGAGATCAATAACAGCTCCACTCTTCTTCCGAACATCACGCTTGGCTACCGTATATTTGACACGTGCAACACTGTCTCGAAAGCTTTGGAGGCGTCACTGAGTTTTGTCGCGCAGAATAAGATTGATTCACTGAATCTGGATGAGTTCTGTAACTGCACAGGGAACATCCCATCAACCATTGCAGTGGTCGGGGCTTCTGGATCCGCAGTGTCTACAGCTGTGGCAGACCTGCTGGGTCTCTTCTACATTCCTCAGGTTATTATGTTAATTTTATTTTTACTAAAATAAGAAGTATGCATGGTAATTGCAGTATGAATGGACCCTTTTCACATTTCTCAGTAGTTTCTCAGTAGCATAAGTCGTCATAGTTGGGTAAACTTATAGCGCAGTGAATGGAAGAGTACTACAAATAATTGTTGTACAAGCCTATTTGCTGAAATAATAAATAAAAACACAGTGTGTGAGGTCACAAGCATAAACTACTGGTGGGTGTGGCTTCATGAAACACTGAAACAGTCGAAGCAAATGTGTCGAAGCTTTGAAATGTTTCGAAACGTTTCTAAATCTCTACAGTGACACCTAGTGGTCATTTTGTATGTATTGCTGTGGAGCAGCTTCAGCGCAGAAACATTTACACAAATTGAGGTATTAAACCTCACGTTGTAGAATTGAGAAGTGATTTAGGGAGCCGTGAGAGTTCCAAACTAGCATGCAGAGATAATGGGTTCGAATCCAGGGTGATGCAGGTACAGACATTAGTTTTTAAATGCTCTGCTCTTGTGACGTGTTTTGTTTTAACATTGGTCTGACATCCGAATAAACAATATTCGATACAAATATGTCTTGTTTTGATCATAAAAAATGTACATTATTAAAATACATCAAGTCACAATTTTTGAGTATTTGTGTCAGGATTTGAACTCGGGACATTTGCAGCACATTTACTCTGTGCACACGTACAGTCCACTAGGCTACATAAGATTTTTTTTGTGACCCTGTCAATCAAACGCAGATTCGCCAGGTCTATCGAAAATGTCAGATGCTTTGAATTGCTTTAGTCATGTGACCTGGGTGTTTCAAATTGCTTTAGTCATGTGACCTGGGTGTTTTTAATCGCTTTAGTCATGTGACCTGGGTGTTTCAAATCGCTTTGGTCACTTAACCTGGGTGTTTCGAACAGTGTTGCCAGATTGGAAATGTGAAAGTATCATACCAGAACCTCAAAATTATCGTATTTGGAGGAAAATTATCGCACAAGAGTCAAACAGAGAGTATACAGCTATTATATAGACAAATAGAGTTTTGACACAACGTGAAAATTACCACAATAAGTAAAAAAAAAATAAAAGAACATAGGCGTACCTTAGTGGGAAGGTTCATTGAAAACCTGCGTGTGTTGCCAGATGTTGAGGGATTCATTTTGCGGTACAAATATGATATAGAGGTAAAGTTGGTTTTATATTCGCACATTCGGACTTTCCCCTTAATAATATAATTTCATAAAAGTATTATTTGCAAACTCTAAATAGCAAAATCATATTAGCAGCCAATGACTATCAAAGTCCAACATTGTTCACAGTCAAATAAACAGTGTTACTGTTGTTTTGAAGTCATACTTGCATGCTAATTTCGATCGAATATTCAAAGTAACATGGTAAACAATATAGAGACTTCTAAATGAACGAATGTGCGAATATAAAACCAACTTTACCTCTATAAATATGATGACTACATGGAGCGCAACATAGTGCTGGTTGGCTTGAAAGCAGTGCACCCTCCCGAATTTTTAACAGTCTGAGGTGTGCACGAGCCCATCCAGAGGATCTGCAATGAGCCGATCTCGTGGCTTTGTTTTGATGAGATTAACTTTGGAAAAACACGTTTGCATGATGCATTTGAATGGGGTAAAAGGGAGAACATCAAGGGCAAACTCTCCTGTACTTCTCATCTTCCTTTTCAGCACTACTTTTTAAAACTTGACCGACCTCAACCTGAAAACGACTGACTGAACCACAGCCGTGCGCAGCAGGAATGTTAACTCGTGAGAGAGAACTATTCTCCACGTTGATTGGCTGAGAAGATGTAACGTAAGATGAGATAGAAACTAGTCATTGGATAGAAAACGTGTCTAACTCCACCTTCTCACAGACATCAGACACAAGATGCAGCTATCAATAAGTATAGAGGCCCTAAGATTACAATGAAACTCATTTTAAATGCCATAAAATTCTGAAATTATCGTACATTATAGGATTTTTTACATTATTAATCGTACATCGTACAGAGGTCGAAATTATCGTACAAATACGATAATTATCGTACGTCTGGCAACACTGGTTTCGAATCGCTTTAGTCATTTGACCTGGGCATTTCAAATTGCTTTGGTCACGTGACCTGGGTGTTTCGAATCGCTTTAGTCATTTGACCTGAGCATTTCAAATTGCTTTGGTCACGTGACCTGGGTGTTTCGAATCGCTTTAGTCATGTGACCTGGATGTTTCAAATTGCTTTGGTCACATGACCTGGGTGTTTCAAATCGCTTTAGTCACATGACCCGGATGTTTTTAATTGCTTTAGTCACATAACCTGGGTGTTTTTAATCGTTTTAGTCAAGTGACTTGGGTGTTTCGGATTATGTTACTGTGCAGTGATTCGAAACACTTGCATTTTGGGAACTCGACACTGTGTCAAAACATCAGTTTCGGGTCAGCCATCCCTAGCATAAACGCAAGAAACACTCTTGTCTCACTAGTTAAAAAAGCCTGTTCTCTGTATTTAAACATTCTTTGAAACATTAGTAATAATGTAAGTCAGCAAAATATATTACAATGTTCTAGTGGTATTTTAATATTTTAATGATTTTTTTTTATATTGTAGCTTTACAATCAGTTTATCGATTATAAAAATAAAACTTTCTATTAGGAACTGTGACCCATCGAAAAAGAGCTGCGTAATTAAACTGACATACAAACATCATTTCTTTATAGTTCATTTTTTCAAACTATCCCTCTCTTCTACTGTCTCTCAGATCAGCTATGCTTCATCCAGCCGCCTTTTGAGCAACAAAAACCAGTACAAATCCTTCATGAGGACAATCCCCACAGATGAGTACCAGGCGATTGCCATGGCTACCATCATCGAGCACTTCCAGTGGAACTGGGTGATCGCCATCGCCTCTGACGACGAATACGGCCGGCCAGGCATCGAAAAGTTTGAGAACGAAATGTTTCACCGGGACATCTGCATTGACCTCAACGTTTTAATTTCACAGTACATTGATGAAGCAGAGATTCGTCGCCTGGCAGACCGCATCCAAAACTCATCCGCCAAGGTTATTGTTGTGTTTGCTAGTGGACCAGATATTGAGCCGCTAGTTAAAGAGATGGTGAGACGAAACATCACTAACCGCGTCTGGCTTGCGAGCGAAGCTTGGGCCAGTTCCAGTCTAGTCGCCAAACCAGAGTATCTTGACGTCATGGGAGGAACCATTGGCTTTGCTCTGAGGGCTGGGCATATACCCGGCTTTAAAGACTTCTTACAGCAGGTCCATCCAAAGAAGTCTAGCCATAACGAATTTGTGCGTGAATTTTGGGAGGAGACGTTCAACTGTTATCTTGAAGACAGTCCAAGGAATGCTGACAGTGAGAATGGCAGTACGAGTTTCAGGCCGCTGTGCACTGGGGAAGAGGACATTGCCAGTGTTGAGACGCCATATTTGGACTACACCCACCTTAGGATTTCCTACAACGTGTACGTGGCTGTTTATGCCATAGCACAGGCACTTCAGGACATACTTACCTGCACTCCCGGGAAAGGATTGTTTTCTAATGGCTCTTGTGCAGATATTAGGAAAGTTGAAGCATGGCAGGTGAGCTATTTATAGGAAATTGTCATATAAACATATTAAAATGTTATTAATTACTCTTAAATTACACAATAAAATTTTATAAATTACATGTTGTTCCAATCCAGACCTTCGTTCATCTTCAGAACACAAATTAAGATATTTTAGATGAAATACAGGAGCTCTCTCATCCTTCATAGACCAGAGATATTCAAAATCTAGAAAAGGAATCAAAAACAGTCCATGTGACTTCAGTGGTCCAATTGGAGACCAATTCAGTGGTCCAATTGGATACTGTCACCATCACCAGCAATCTAGCAGTTGCAGATCGCTGGAGAACTACAAATCTGCCACTGATATGAACTACAAATCCCACCATGCACCACTCACACACACCAGTTCCAGTTCTCTCCTTGATTGCAAACACACAGCTGAAGCTTGTGAAGATTCATTACCAGGTCTATAAATTCACCTCACTTACACACACGTTGCCGAGTCTTGTTCACTTTTAGCATTACGGAGTGTCTTGCGGTCCCGTGTTTTTGACCTTTGTTTTGTTTTATTGTTTATGCTGTTATGCTGCCTTTCCTGACCATTTGCCCATTATTTTGACCACGTTCTTTGGATTACCCTCATGCTACAGTTTGTACCTGTTTGACTATTGCCTGCCTGACTACTCTAGATTATTAAACTGAATGGGGATCCTCATCTCTTTTGTCCCAGACTCTTACGTAACACATACAAAGCTCCAATAAAAATTTATTGAGCCAAAATTAAGCAAAAACTAATTTTTTTGCTTTTGTCTTCTCTTCTGCAAAAGGTCAGGGTGTGCATTTACTACGGACAATACAATGCATTGCCATTAGATTCAGAATCACAACATTCAAGTGCCATATTATTCGTAATAATAGCAGACCCTAATCTGACATGGAAAACAAAGGTAAACAAAGTTTTTTTTTTACAGTTTTTTGATGCACAAATGTGTTCTTGGAGCTTCGTAGGATTACACTTGAACCACTGAAGACACATTGAATGTTTGTACTCTTATTGGTTCCTTTTCTGGACTTGAAATGTTTTGGGACTCTTGCTGACTATCCAGGATGAGAGAGCTCCAGGATTTCATCTAAAATATCTTAATTTGTGTTCTCAAGATGAACGAAAGTCTCAGGGGATTGAAACAACATGGGGATGAGCATTTTATAACACAATTGCCATTTTTGGGAGGTCTAACCCTCTAATGCACATGCCTCCCTGTTCTATTTTTAATATTAAAAGGTTCTGAAACAACTGAGACACCTCGACTTCATAGACAGCATGGGGGAGAGGGTGCGCTTTGACAACGGCAGTGAGCTTTCAGCCAATTATACCATCATAAACTGGCACCGATCACCAGAGGATGGGTCTGTCGTATTCAAGGAGGTTGGTTATTACAGCATACATAACAAGAACGTGGCCAAACTTTCCATTGACAAGACCAAAATATTGTGGAATGGACGTCTAACTGAGGTAAGCAATTTACAAATTTATTAGCACTTAGATTAGAGGCAAGGTCATTTATTTAGACTAGCATTTACCTAACTAATGGAGCATGTTGGATTAGATGAGGTAATACGTTGTGTCTCTTTTCTCTACCAGGTGCCATTTTCCAACTGTAGTGAGGAGTGTGAACCTGGAACAAGGAAAGGAATTATTGATGGCGAACCCACATGTTGCTTTAAGTGTACAGAATGCTCAGATGGGGAGTACAGTGATCATAAAGGTTAGCAAATGTATTATGGGCCAGGAATAATTACAAAACAGTAAAATGACAACCACAAATGTTAGTCAATTATGTTGTGTGAATCATTTAAATACTCACCGCCAGGACATTTTACATCTAAAAGGAAAACGCATATGCAAAAACAAAATCTCTGGAGAGGGTTTGCGCTGATGCAAATTGCTTGGCAAGTTTATGAAGTAGCAACTTGGGCAAAATAGGGCAAAACTACAATCCAGTTTGCTAATTAATGTGGAAAGTTTGGCGAGTAATCCACTGACAATGTGTAACTTAAAGAACACAACTTCTTTTTTTTTTTTTTTACTTTTTATGCATTTAATCTATAGTACAGTAGAGGATAAGGGCCTAGCAATAATAAATAAATTAATAAATAAGGGCCTAGCAGTAATAAAATAATAAAACCTCTCGAGATTTAGGCCAAACAATAAATAAATAAATAAAACCATCTCAAGATTAAACTCATTAAATTTTAAAAAACAAAATTCTAAATAAAATATTCATGAATAAACTTATTTTCTAAATTAAGTCATTATGCTTTGAGAAAAACATTACATTTTGAGAAAAACCCAGTAAATTTTCAAGTATAAGTCATTATGTTTAAAAAAAAAAAAAAAACCCTAATCATTCATCATGAACAAAATAACACCGTTTTTTTTTTTTTTAGATCTGTGTATATACCAGAGGTGCACAAATTTTTTACATATGAAGGGCAAAAACCAAATATCATTGAGAGCGTGGGCTGAAAGTTAAAGTTGTCATTATAATTTCCTATTTTATTTCCTAATAATTACTTTAAATGGTATTAACTAATGCAGTATATACAATTTTAATAGTGGTGGGCCGTTATCGGCGTTGACGTGCTGCGTTAACGCGAGACTCTTATCAGGCTATAAAAAAATATCGCCGTTAATCTATTCTCAAAGTTGGGTTGGGAGCTGGGTCTATTCTACTCAAGCTATGATGACTTTCGCCTTGATATTTTAGTGCGGATGTATACCTGACCGGTGAGCCACCTGACAAAAAAGTGCCCTTCTGAATCAAATCAGCAGGATGCCCTTCTAGATCTTTTACTTACTTCAAAGACACTACTGACTACGCTTACATGGACATCTGTAATCTAGTTATTTGCCTTAATAGACAATAATATAATTAAGATGTTTACGTGAAGTGCTTTCATGTAAGAGTTTCCTGTAATTTTGGGTGACATTAACTGCAGTTCAGCAGTTTCACTTTAACTCACGAACATTTCATTCATGCCCCTGTGACAAACTGGGGTATTAGATGCAAATAAGAAGTAAGGACTGGTGAGAGTATGGTGGAATTTAATAACGCACGCCGAATGGAAAGAAAAAAACTTCCTCATTTCGCGATGTGTGTGCGTGTGTGTGTGTGTGTGTGTGTGAGCGCGTGCGCGGTCCTTTACTGACAGCCGCGTGTGTGGATCTTGTTGGAAAATATGGCCAAAAGTCCTACATGACGGTAATAGTTTGCGGCGTTTACTTTAATAATGCCACTAATATCTGCATACTCCACATGTCTTAATTTCATTTCTGTTTAGTTCAGTTATGACTTTAGTCAGATTAAGGTCATCAAAAATCGCTGTTTGGAGCTTATGTAGGCCTACAGTTCAACATTGATGTTTACCTGAATAAACAGCTAGTAAAGTTAAGTACATCTTATTGTACATCATTTATTTTCATCACCAATTATCATAGTAGAACAGTTTCTCAAGCAGTTTGTGATGCATTTTGGGAAACAGGAGATGAGCCCTTGGTCTATTGCGCCACCTGGCTTGAGAAACCCGTTCTCAAAGGCTTACTTTTAGTCATTATTTGGGTAGCACACATATACTGAATGCCTTCGGCAGAATTCAAATGAACCATTTTAATCTAGATTAATTCCAAGATTTCAGTGAGATTAATCTAGATTAAAAAAAATGTATCTATGCCCACCTATAATTTTGTAAATGATAACTTTTTTAAATAAATTATATACAATAAAAACATAAACAATTTATTACACAATGGAGTTCAATGCTGAATACACTAGTCAAGCAGAATCTGCCATTGCCTTCATTTGCTCACTGATGTCTCTGCATTGTCCTCTATTCGTCGGGTGACAGTATGTAAATTTTTTTAAAATCTGATTAATTTGCAACATTAAATTGAAACATTTAATTTCAATTAGCTTTTTGTAGCTTAGTAATAAAGCAAGCAAACAAATAAATTAGAAATTACAGTCTCTAAACCATCCCCATCATTATCCCTCTGTTTTCAGATGGGATGGTGGGTCAAATCAAAGGTTACTATGGGCCAACTTTAGTAGTTTGGCCATCTCTGGTAAAGATCATTTCAATGTGGTGATGTCATTGCCCCATGAACATTTCCTGCTTGTTTTTAAACTATTTCATAACTGTAACAAGAGGCAATTCAATCATAACTTCATGTTAAAACAACTATAATAAAATTATTTAGCATTATGTGGCTCTTTTTGGATTCTCGGAAGCTATAGAAATTAAAAATGTAAAACAGAAACTACGTTGGGACCATTGTTTTTGTTTACATCCTTCAAAATGGTCTATACAAGGGTTGGTTTTTAGTGGGTTGTTGCTTTATGGCATCAGTTTTCTAATTATTATTATTTTTTTTTCCGTTTTTTTCCACAGATGCCAGTGTTTGCGATAAGTGCCAAAACAACTACTGGTCTAACGGCAATCACACTTCCTGCTTTCTGAAGGAAATCGAGTTTCTGTCCTGGACTGAACCGTTCGGGATTGCGCTGGCCTTATTTGCAGTCCTCGGGGTTCTCCTAACAGCTTTTGTGTTGGGTGTTTTTGTGCAATTCCGTGATACACCAATTGTGAAGGCATCAAACCGAGAGCTGTCATTTCTTTTGCTTTTCTCGCTTATATGCTGTTTCTCCAGCTCTCTCATATTCATAGGCGAGCCACAGGATTGGACATGCCGGGTACGCCAACCAGCATTCGGCATCAGCTTTGTGTTATGCATCTCATGCATTCTAGTCAAAACCAATCGTGTCCTACTGGTGTTCGAAGCCAAAATCCCTACAAGTCTCCACCGGAAGTGGTGGGGACTAAACCTGCAGTTCTTACTAGTCTTCCTGTTCACGTTTGTGCAGGTGATGATCTGCGTGGTTTGGTTGTACAACGCTCCACCAGGAAGTTACAAGAACTATGACATTGATGAAATCATCTTCATCACCTGCAATGAGGGCTCCATGATGGCTCTGGGGTTTCTGATCGGCTACACGTGCTTGTTGGCCGCCATCTGTTTTTTCTTCGCGTTCAAGTCTCGGAAGCTGCCGGAGAATTTCACGGAGGCCAAATTCATAACGTTCAGCATGCTCATTTTTTTCATCGTCTGGATCTCCTTTATTCCGGCGTACTTCAGCACTTACGGCAAATTCGTCTCGGCTGTTGAGGTCATAGCAATTCTGGCTTCCAGCTTCAGTTTGCTTGCCTGTATCTTTTTCAACAAGGTGTATATCATTCTTCTGAAACCGTCGAGGAATACGATCGAGGAGGTGCGCTGTAGCACGGCGGCTCACGCTTTTAAAGCTGCAGCAAAAGCGACTCTACGACACAGTTCAGGCTTTAGAAAGAGATCCAGCAGTGTTGGCGGCTCCTCCGCATCGTCACCCTCATCATCCATCAGCCTGAAGACCAATGGGAATGAAATGGAGTCACCATCTACGCGGAGACACGGCTCTAAACCGAGGGTGAGCTTTGGAAGTGGGACGGTCAGTCTCTCCTTGAGCTTTGAGGAGGCTAGAAACTCTGTGAAATGATTGACAAGAACTGCTCTGTGCGTGACTGGTTTGTACATTCACTGCAGTGTAAATGTTGTTATTGGATCAAGGATGTGGTTGGTATTGTAAGCAGTGGTTGTGTTGCGCAATAGTTGAATCCATCGGCAAATAATATTTTTTGCTTAAAGTTTTCGAACTATTTTTTGTGGACAATGTGAAATGTGTATTGTTCTCTGATGAGTCACTGTCTTTCCCACATCCGGGAGAGTTACGGTGTGGAGAAGCCCCAAAAAAGTGTACCACCCAGACAGATGCATGCCCAGGGTGAAGCATGGGGTGGATCAATGATGGTTTGGGCTGCAATATCATGGCATTCCCTGGTTCAATATTTCAACCCATCTGCAAATATTTTTTGGCTTAAAAAAAGCCAGAACTGAAAAAGAAAATTAAACAAGAACCTCTCCTAGTCTCCTGTAAAACATGTATTTTTTTCTGATGAGTCCACCTTCACTGTGATTCCCACATCCAGAAGTTACGGTGTAGAGAAGCCCCAAAGAATCATACCACCTAGACTGCTGCATGCCCAGAGTGAAGCATGGAGGTGGATCATTGATGGTTTGGGCTGCAATATCATGGCATTCCCTAATTCAATAGTTGAATCCGTCTGCAAATATTTAAACTGAAAAAATAAAACAAGAACCTCTCCCAGTTTTCACTTTTTTGTACATAATGTGAAACATGTATTGTTTTATGATGAGTGCACCTTCACCGTCTTTCCCACATCTTGGAGAGTTATGGTGTGGAGAAGCCCCAAAGAATGCACTCAGACAGATGCATGCCCAGAGTAAAGCATGGGGGTGGATTTAGGCTACAATATCATGGCATTCCCTAGTTCAATAGTTAAATCGACTGCAAATTTTTTTTTTTGGCATAAAAGCCAGAACTGAAAACAAAAGATGAAGCAAAAACCTCTCCCAGTTTTCAGGACAATTTTTTTGTGAACAATGTGAAACATGTATTTTTCTCTGATGAGGTCACCATCACTGTCTTTGCACATCTGGGAGAGTTACGATGTGGAGAATCTCCAAAAAAAGCATCCCACCCAGACAGATGCATGTTCAGAGTGAAGGATGGGGTGGATCAATGATGGTTTGGGCTGCAATATCATGGCATTCCCTAATTCAATAGTTGAATCTGTCCGCAAATTTTTTTTGCTTAAACGACAGAACTGAAAACAAAAAATTTAAGCAAGAACCTCTCCTAGATTTTTTTGTCGATAGTTGGAATGTGCTTTGTTCTGTGATGAGTCCACCTTCACTGTCATTCCCACATCCAGGAGAGTTACTGTGTGGAGAAGCCCCAAAGAAGCATCCTACCCAGACAAATGTATGTGCAGAGTGAAGCATGGAGGTGGATTTGGGCTGCAATATCATGGCATTCCCTAGTTCAATAGTTGAACCCATCTCCAAATAATTTTTTGGCTTAAAAAAAGCCAGAACTGAAAAAGAAATGAAGCAAGAACCTCTCCCAGTTTTCAGGACTATTGTTTTGTGGACAATGTGAAATGTGTATTCTTCTCTGATGAGTCGACCTTCACTGTCTTTCCCACATCTGGGAGAGTTACAGTGTGGAGAAGCCTCAAAGAAGCGTACCACTCAGACAGATGCATGCCCAGAGTAAAGCATGGGGGTGGATTTGAACTACAATATCATGGCATTCCCTAGTTCAATAGTTGAATCCGTCTGCAAATATTTTTTTTGCTTAAAATCCAGAACTGAAAAAAAAAACAATGAAGCAAGAACCTCTCCCAGTCTTCGCACTAAGGACTACTAATCTGTCACAACAATTCCATTACTCAATAGCACAATAGTCTTTTGCATGCAATGTCTTTCATGAGCTATGTTTCCATCCAAAGATGTGAATTAGACTGGAATATCACAAAACATTTGTGAATAAAGCACGGTTTCCATCTAATGTGTTAAAGAGAACAAAATAGTACAAGAAAAATTGAGTTGCTGCAGTTGAAGAAGCCACTTTTGGTCTTTTTTCTTACATATTAAATGACTCAGAAGACAAAGATGAAACTCAATGAACATGCAAAGGAATGAAGGAAACTCAATGAATGGTTGTCACTTCTTTCTAATATATTACATTCATAAATGTTTGGGCCTCTTCGTCCACCCAAACCTGTCAATATCTGTAAAGTTTTTTTCTGCACATTTTCTAAATTTATGCACATGTTAGCATTGCCATTAAGCATTTTTCTATGCTATATTTCAACATTCGTATAAAAAAATAGGTGGATGGAAACATAGCTCTGTGCATTAATTATTTTCACTCTGTTTAAG
The DNA here is from genome assembly GCA_903798195.1 of Danio kyathit. NCBI lineage: Eukaryota > Metazoa > Chordata > Actinopteri > Cypriniformes > Danionidae > Danio > Danio kyathit. The sequence continues at coordinate 79,157,297 of LR812523.1, read as the reverse complement.
GCATCTGGGAAATGTCTTCAATGTAACACAGATGCAAAATAAACATTTTATTTCTAGTCCCTTATTATTGGTATGTCTCCAGTTTACATTTGAACTGCATCAAAACTGACTTCATTTGAGAAACGCATTTTAAATGTTATTTTAAAAGGATGTACAGTATTTATTACATAATATTTTTCCGAATATTTCTCAAGTGATAATTGTAGATTTTTCGCAGTATTTCCTTTTATATTTTTCTTCTAGAGAAAGTCTCATTTGTTTTAGTTTGGCTGAAATAAAAAAAGTAAAACTTCCCATTTCAATAATATTATTAAATCAATATATATTTTTCATTGGCTAAAGAACAAACCGCTATTGTGCTTTTATTCTTTTGTCCTCCAAATGTACTCCAAATTTCAGCATGCTCCAAGAAATAGATGAAATATAGATATCCTTATTTTATCAGCAATTACACAATTCCATCCAAAGCGAATTAACAAATTGATGAATATATTATAAAATATTCAACAGTTAAGACTATTGAACAGTTATATATTCTGTCTGGTTCTTGAAACTGATTGGCTGATAGCCGTGCTATATTCCCCGTACAGCCTCTTCCCCCTTGTGTATTACTTCGCCCACATAGAGTCACAGCAGATGAATAAACTCACTACAGTTTGACAAATATTACAGCTGTTGGACAACATAATGTACTTTTGAGGCTTTTTTAGTCAAGAATGCAGTTGTTTAGATTGCAACTATGCAGTTTATTTATAAGGATAGTGCCTATTTTAAATATTAGAATTTCAGAGCTACAGCGCGTCGGCATCCATCAGCCTGTCATACCGAGCAGAGCAAAGACGATTGACGTTCCACTCCAAGATGGCGACAGAGACTGCATAATAAGCCATTAGAGGAGAAAATCTCAGCGTAATTTCTTACAGCTGATCAAAACATTATCAAACTGGTGAGTGGCATTCTAAGTCGATCTCTCTCTTTTGTATGTTGCAGTGCTGTATTTATACCATAGTAATTGTAGTGTATTGAGTGTGAGATGGGACTCGCATATCAAGAATGCATGTATTTTGTGTAGGCCACTCTATAAATAACTGTGAGCTACTTTTTGGTTGGCCATCTGTTTGTTTCTAATGAGTCTCCTGTTTTTGTTACTGCAGACTAGTTCAGTAAAAAGAAAGAAAGAAGAAATGCCTGCATGTGTTAAGTGTTTTTTCTTTTCGCAAACACAACAATAACCTAGTATTGTTTGCTTTGCTTTGGCTTTTTTGGGGTTTATTATTATGATCTTCCTATTGCAACATAGAAATATTGGGAAATGTCTGTAGACTGATGGCATTTCATGTCGTTCAGCCTTATAATCATCACTTTAGACATTACGCTTGAGAATCATTCAAACACTAGCTCTAAAATGACGTTGGTGAATGAGTAATGGTTTCTACTGTTCTGACGTCAGCTGTAGATGTGAATGAATGGCAGAAGAAAGTAGTTCCTCATACAAAAGGATTTTAGACTCTCTGTGTCTGATTTTCTTTTTTATATACATGATTATGCTGTCGAACTGTTGTATAAACGCAATATCACACTCGTAGCAGTGCAATATGGCTGTATATTGTCACTGGTGGGACACTAAAGCACTCGGCCTGCAGCCTCGAGCCAACTCACGCCTCCCACTAATGCTGATATACAGCCATATCGCTACGAATGTGATATTACTCATACCTTGCTGAAAAAACAGCATATGCTGGTAAGGTATGTTTTGATGCTGGTTTCAATGCTGGTTTTGCTGGTCTCAATGCTGGTCTCAATGCTGGTCTTGCTGGTTTCAGTGCTGGTCTTGCTGGTCTCAGTGCTGGTCCTGAGTCTGAAAAAGCTCAGATGATGGTGTCAAGGTTTTGGAAGTTTCTGATTGGCTAATTGACAACATTTGAGTTAATTGGAGGCACAACTGTAGAAAAGTATTTAAGGAAAACCTCAAACACACTGCTTTCTTGTGTGACAACATGGGAAAATCAACAAGCCAGAATCAACAAAAAAGCCAGATTACAATTTGCTAAATTACACTAGGAAAAAGGCAAATATTTGGAGACATGTCCTGTGGTCTGATGGAACTAAGATTGAACTGTTTGGCCATAATGACCAGTGTTACATTTGGAGGACAAAGGGGAAAGCTTACAAGCCTAGGAACACCATCCCAACTGTGAAGTATGGGGGCGGCAGCATCATGTTGTGGGGCTGTTTTGCTGCAGGAGGGACTGGTCCACTTCACAGCATAGATGGCATCATGAAAAAAGAACATTATGTAGAAATACTGAAGCAACATCTCAAGACATCAGCCAGGAAATTAAAACGTGGCCACAAATGGGTCTTCCAAACAGACCATGACCCTAAGCATACTGCCAAATTAGTTAAAATGTGCTTTAAGGACAACAGAGTGAATGTTTTGGAGTGGCCATCACAAAGCCCTGAGCTCAATCCTATAGAAAATTTGTGGGCAGAGTTGAAAAAGTTTGTGCGAGCAAGACAGCCTACAAATCTGACTCAGTTACACCAATTCTGTCAGGAGGAATGGGCCAAAATTCTTTTAAACTATTGTGAGAAGCTTGTGGAAGGATCCCCAAAACATTTGACCAAAGTTATACAGTTTAAAAGCAAAGCTAAAAAAATACCAAGGAAATGTGTGTAAACTTTTGACTGTCTAGAAATTAATAAAAAATTATCTAAAAAAAATTCTCTTATTATTCTGGCATTTAGCAAATGTAAATGATTTAGGTAATGCTAACGGACCTAAAATAGTAAACGTTTAGTATGATTTACCATCAGACATTGGTTATAATAATAATAATATAAATGGTTATGTTCCTTTTTTTTAGTGTGTGTAAACTTCTGGTTTCAACTGTATGTATGTGTATATATATATATATATTCATTCATTTTCTTGTCGGCTTTGTCCCTTGCGGGGTCGCCACAGCGGAATGAACCGCCAACTTATCCAGCACGATTTTACGCAGCGGATGCCCTTCCAGCCGCAACCCATCTCTGGGAACATCCACACACTCATTCACACTCATACACTACGGACAATTTAGCTTACCCAATTCACCTGTACTGCATGTCTGTGGACTGTGGGGGAAACCGGAGCACCCGGAGGAAACCCACGCGAACGCAGGGAGAACATGCAAACTCCACACAGAAACGCCAACTGACGCAGCCTAGCCGAGGTTCGAACCTGCGACCCAGCGACGTTCTTGCTGTGAGGCAACAGCACTACCTACTGCGCCACTGCGTTGCCCATATATATATATATATATATATATATATATATTGTAAAGTAATCAACTTAATTATCGAGTAACCAAGACAAAGTAATTATACACGTAATTTAAATATGATTGTAATGATGTAACTGGTAATTAAGTAACTTCCCCTAAACTGCTTTTTGCTAGCCTTGCTAAACAAAACAGTTCCTAGAAGGGATACCACTGCGACCGCAAGTTATCAGTACTTGTTTATATTATGTATTAAATTTTCAATTAATAGTGTTGTTCAATTAACGTCTACCCCTATCCTAACCCTCACGGTAATGTCAGAACAGTAAATATACCGAGTATTATTCATATTATTTATTAAATTACCCATTAAATTGTATTTTATTAAGGTTTACCCCAACCCTTAACCACTGCCCCTCACAGTATTGTAAAAGTATGAATTATTTGTACAGTGTCACAAAAATGCTCAGCAAAGGTATCAGCGACAGAATGGTGTAGTGCTGTCTTCTACCAGCAGGTGTCAGAGTGCTCATCCTGCCTCCTCGCAGAGTCTCCAGCCAATGACGTCCCTTCCAGCGTCTGTATTTGCGGAAATGCCGAGTTTAATCCTTACAGCGGTGGGATTGGGCGGACGGTACAGCTGCTTTTACAGCCGTAAGTCTTTTAAACCTTTATTTAGAGTCTACTTTTTTTATTCACCATGTATTTGCGCTCTCTCTCGTTTAAAATTATTCAAGAAGTGTGTACTTAGCGTGTGGATAGTTAGCTCAGTTATTAAGCTAACCTTAAATCTCTAATTTATTGTCGAATGTGCGTCCATATTTCTAAATCACGCTGTCAAATAGTCCAAGAACTAGCTTTAACATCACTAATTAATACACAAATACTGTTTAAGCTGTGTTCAGAATTGAAGCCATGTCAAACAAGTTAATATTAGAAGTGTTAGCTACAAGTCACTTTTCCTAAACGAATGTACAGCTGATTTAGGAAAGTCTATATTTGAAACGTGATTTCAAGAAGTATTTGACCTAATTGTTGATTTTAAGAATATTAAACCAACGTTAACACGAAAACAACATATTAATGTGTGTTAGCTACAAGTCGCTTTTTCTATAGTTCATAATAGAGGTAAAGTTGGTTTTATATTCACATATTCGTTCATTTATGAAGTCTCTATATTGTTTACCATGTTACTTTGAATATTCGATCGGAATTAGCATGCAAGTATGACTTCAAAACAACATTAACACTATCTAGTTAGAGGGGAGAAAACACTTAACATGATATTGTTGACTTCATCTATGGATCTACGGCCCGTTCTTTTGACAATAGTTAGTGTTAGTCACAAGTAAAGTTTGACAGAAATGTGAGTTTCCCTGGTCGGTGTTAAGGTACGTTGAGCTGTTTCCTTATAATGGACTTATGTAGGGAGAATGCTTAAAGTGATATTTTGTTCACTTGATACACTAAAATAAAAGCTTGTTCTTTTATTGCCCGCATTTTTTAAATACATGATATACAGTTGAAGTCAGAATTATTAGCCCCCCCCCCTGTTTATTTTTTTCCCCAATTTTTGTTTAACAGAGAGAAGATTTTTTCAACACATTTCTAAACATAATAGTTTTAATAACTCATTTCTAATAACTGATTTATTTTATCTTTGCCATGATGACAGTAAATAATACTTGACTAGATATTTTTCAAGACACTTCTATACAGCTTAAAGTGACATTTAAAGGCTTAATTAGGTTAACTAGGCAGGTTAGGGTAATTAGGCAAGTTATTGTATAATGATGGTTTGTTCTGTAGACTATCGAAAAAAATTAGCTTAAAGGGGCTAAAAATATTGACCTTAAAATGGCTTTTAAAAAATTAAAAACTGCTTTTATTCTAGCCGAAATAAAACAAATAAGACTTTCTCCTGAAGAAAAAATATTATCAGACATACTGTGAAAATTTCCTTGCTCTGTTAAACATCATTTACGAAATATTTAAAAAGGAATAAAAAATTCAGAGAGGGGGGGGGGGGGGTGCTAATAATTCTGACTTCAACTGTATATTATGATATGGTACAGAGATTGAATAATGAAATAAAAAATGGAAAATAGCACTGTACAGTCTTCATTAATTCAGTCATATTATTTTTCATTAAAGTTACAAATGTACTTTTTGTTCTCGAATGTTTTAAAAACTCTCTTGAAATGCCTTTGAAAACACATGCAAATGATAAAGTTTCATTCTGTTATGTTTATACTTTGCAATGACGCCACAGATCTCATGTATTCTCAATTGTTGTGCTGATTAACTATAATCCCACCCAACATTGCATATCCTGCGATGTGACTATTGCGGACACACACATTGCGATATTGCTGCTGAAACGACATATTGTGCAACCCTGATTAATATACATGTGCTTTAGGACACAAACTATATTTTAAACATGATTTCAGGAAGTATTTGACCTAATAGTTGATTTTATGAAATGCTAAACCAGCGTTAACACGAAAACATTGTTAGCTGTGTTCAGAATTTAAAGCATAGCAAACAAATTAATATTAAGAAGTGTTAAGTCACTTTACCTACATTAATATATAGGTGCTTTAGGACACAAACTATATATTTAAACGTGATTTCAAGAAGTATTTGGCCTAATTGTTGATTTTAAGAATATTGAACCGATGTTAAAATTAAAATATTGTTAGCTGTGTTCAGAACTAAATATTTATCAAGCAAATTAATATTAAGAAAGGTTAGCAAGAAGTCACTTTTCCTAAATCCATACACAGGTGCTTTAGGACACAATATATGTTTTAAACATGATTTCAAGAAGTATTTGACCTTAAAGATGATTTTAAGAAATGCTAAACCAACGTTAACACGAAAACATTGTTAGCTGTGATCAGAATTGAAGTCATATCAAATAAATTGAAATTAAAAAGTGTTACATACAAGTGACTTTTCCTAATATTTATGGTGCTTTAGTACACAAACTATATTTTAAACATGATTTCAAGATGTTGTAATTAAGTATTTGATACAATTGTTGATTTTAAGAAAAGCTAAAGCAATGTTATGCGACGTAAAGCTTAATATAACTCAGTTATACATGAAACTGCTTATTCTGCTACCGAGAATTGAGGTAAAGTTGGTTTTATATTCGCACATTGAGACATTTTCCTTAATACTATAATTTCAGAAAAGTATTCTTTGCAAATTCTAAATAGAGAAATAATATTAGCAGTACAACATTGTTCGCAGTCAATTAAATTGTGCAATTATTATTCTGAAGTAGGGATGCAACGATTATAGATTTTGGTTGTACGATTATAGTCTGAGAAATAATCACGGTTTCACGGTTATTACAATTATTATGCATTTATTAATTTCAAAACACGACTAGATTAGAAAATCACATGAAAACCCCTTATATTTTTAAGTGTTGTTCATTGCTGCTCAGTGACCAAATAATACAGCACATATTAATATTAAAAACAAACAATAGTCCAATTGTTCTCTGTGCTTAACAATAAGTAACATTTTTGACATTTAAACTTAATTTTTACGCTGTAAATGAATAAAAAGGAGAATAAAAAAAATTGCATTTGTCTAATGCAAGGCTCGAAAATAATTTTTTTTTTACTTGGTAGCACTGGTGCTCCCAACATCAAACATTTAGGAGCACCAGAAAAAATTTAGGAGCACCCACCAAAAATGAATGAGCACATATTGTATATCAACAGATTTATTGTATTTGAAAACAACATCAATCAGAACTAACAAAAAACTGAAACTAACTAATTCTATTATGACTTATTGGTATTTGTGCAATAATTCCAAAATTAATGTTTAATATTTATAAAATATTAATGATGATTAAGATGACAATAATACTAACAATGTAGTACATTTCTCATTCTCATGCTGCCTTGAATGTGCTTAAATGTGAGTTATCTGCTATAAAAAGTCCAACTGTTACATTGACAAATAAATGTATGGTTTGCGTGAAGCAAAAATGAAGCATTGCAGTAAGAAATATACATTTTGCACTATTGTTTTTATAGGTATATACTATACCAAAGTCCCTATACTATAGTCTTTGACTATACTGTGTTAGATTTTACTTTTAGCGTCTATTTGCGCTGAACACGCAGTGAATGCAACGCATCGAGATTCGGGCCATTAAACAGCTGATCCACTCCGAGTTTTCCAGCACTCTCCGAAATCACTCGATTGATCTCGGCTGGCGAATTAACATTCTCTCGGATTAACATGCTCTCATCGCGCCATTATTTGTAACTTTAAAGGTGTTTGCAAACCTTTGTACTTTTTATTGCTTCTTCTCCAAACTTCAGCCGTTTGCAGTTCTCGCAGTCACACATCTCCTTGTCATCTCAACTAGGTGCGGCTGAAAAGCGTGAGCACGTTGCATCGCGTGCGCGTCCCTCCATTAGAAATAACCAATTTACACCAGTTTGCCTTAGTTAATAACCTTATTCATAGTTAATCCAGTGTGCATGGTTGTTAGTCTTTGTGTACAAACTAGCGCACAGTTGGCATACCTTTGTTTGGTTGCTGCAGTTTAGTTCTGTGTAGAAATGCGGTGTTGAGAAGCCTTTACGATTAATTAACCGTGACAAATTAAAGCACTGTTAATAGTGAAACCGGTTAATCGTTGCATCCCTATTCTGAAGTCATACTTGCCTTCAATTTCAGACCAAAGTAGCATTGTAAACAGTATAGTTACTATGTCACTGTTCAAAAATGAACAAATGTGCGAATATAAAACAAACTTTACCTCAATCTACTGATAGGGGTTGTCATCATTTGACCCCAACAATCAGTCATAATAATAAACAATGTCCTTTCTTATTCAGTAAAACAAAAAGTAGTAAACTCATTTAAATAGGGGTCTTTGAGACCATTAGTGTAAAGCAATCAACTTTTTACATTGTTTGACGTGGCACAGTAGGTCCTGTTGCAAAGGAAACAGATGATGAAATGCACACAACAGACCTAAACCAGTAAAGTGTGTCAACATGAAACCCGAGAAGTTGAGAAGTGACAGAAGCTATGCTAGAAGGAAAAAGAACTGTATTGTTTAGGGCGGTAAACCTGAGGAATGTGACTAGAGCTGACGGTAAGGAAAGAGATGTAATAGTTTATTTTTAACCTGAATTAATATTTTGTATTACAAAAGGCGTGTATTATGTTTTAGAGTATATATCACGTGCATGAAGATGGTTGAGTCAATGTCAAGAGAGTAATCTTCAGTTTACTTTGACAGCGAAGTTTGATAACGTCTAATAAATATAGAAATATTTTAGAGTTTTGATTTGTTTTACTGTTTGCTCACTGCATAATTCTCAAAAAAGCAAGATTGCTGGATGAAGGTGCTATTATGTATTTATATATAAACACCTTTAAAACATCAAACCTATATATTTAATGATTAATTTATGCATAAATAAATAATGTTGTGGATAATTCAAGCGTACGAACAAGTAAAAACAACACAATTGGTTTGTTTTACTCAAGAATTGATTTTAATTTATTGTTTATTCGCTACATAATCATCACTATTTAATAGTTTTGAAACGACTTCGCTGTTTTGCGTAATGATATGATCAGTAGCCAAAAAATACTATTTACTTTAATAAGGAAGATTAATGGATTAAAACATTAAATATATTCATCTGCATTTACAAATGCTTTATGGACTTCCATGTATTTATATTTTCTATAACATCGTAATATAATATTATATATAATATAATAATATTAATATATAATATATAATATAATAATATATTATATAATATAATACAATATAAAATTCCTGAAAATTTTATCTGTTGAAATTTTGAGTCCCTAAATAATCTTCATAGACCCTTTTTGTGTTTCTGAGTTTAAATGATCATAGATGGGTAAACTTAGAAAGCAGTGAAAAGGAGAGAACCACAAATAATTGTATTATTTATTTCATCTTGCATAAGCGTTAACTTTTTTTTTTGTAATTTGATGTAAAAATGTATAAATTATAGCTTTATAAATGTGCATATATGTTTAATTCTATTGGTTGATTCTTCCATTTCTATTATTTTATAATAGTTTTGTATAATTTTATAAACTTTTATGATATAACTGTGAATAAAGCTGAGTGTAATTTGTTCGCTGTGAACTACAGCTAAAGTGCTACAGTTAAACCTTGTTTCAACCTTGTTTTTATATTTTATTTTTAAATTAAACAAATGCATATTTGATCAAACATTAGATTTAGTATCATGCTGCTAACAGTGTTGTCTGTAATTAGTTACAAAGTTAGGTAAGGCAATAATAAGGTAATTTTTAGGTAATTTAATAAGTTATTTATAATATACTTGCACTTGATACTATACAAAACATCTCCATATAAATCAAAAACGTTTTAGGTTATTTAATTACAGTTATTTGTAATATACTTGCACTGAATACTATACAAAACATCTCCATATAAATGAAAAATATTTTAGGTAATTTAATTACAGTTAATTATAATATACTTGCACTAAAAACTATGCATAAATTCAACATCTCCATATAAATCAATTCAGAGAAGCAAAGTAATCTGTATTTTGCTGAATAATTCAAATTTATTACTATTTTGTAACTTTTTTTTAACTAGATTTAATTAGTTCACAACAATATAAGGTGTAAATTCAGAGACACAGATTATTTGTAAATGTATATTTTTGTTATTCAGATACTTTGCAAAGTCACTCAGTTTTCAGCTAAATTTTATTTTTCCGACAACTGCACGTGCTTAAGTAACAATGGACTTTTAATGTATGCCAATATATAATATGTATGGAATATGGTGCCATTTTTAAATTGGTGCTATTTTTAAAACTTTTAAAATGCTTTGAGGGGTTTTTCTGATACATACAGTGCTCAGCATAATTGAGTACACCCATTTTGAAAATTAATATTTTTATCCATTTCTCAGTGAATATAGGCAATGTGTTTTGGTGCATTTAAACAAAATAGATTTATTAAACGGATATTTTTATTACAATTATATTTTAGTCACCAAACATATTTAGAAATTGAAAGATAGTACAGTTAAATTCAAGCAAAATATTGCAAAAAACAAATAATTACAATCTACAAAATTTCAACAATTTTTCCTTTTTTTTTTTGCTTCTTGATTTTTCCTCTTTTTAAAATTTTGTATTTAATATTTTTCTATAACATAAATGTGGGTATACTAGTGTTTGGAGCG
>LR812523.1:79056773-79141773 GCA_903798195.1 Danio kyathit | reverse complement strand
AAGTGAACCTTCTTGTTTATCTGAAAAACAATGCTGAAGTCAGATATTCTGCTTTTAAAATGTACTTTCTGTGCTGGAACATCTGTCTTTGTTTTGGTTCCTTTAACCCGCCCAATGTCATCCAGTCAGGAAGGCTCTCAAAGAATGCGTCCACGACAGAAATGCGACCTTCGGTGGACAGTAACAGCCTCCGAAATGAGACGCAGATTTAGAGTTCCACATGAGGTGGTTATTAATTAGCAAATAATATAAATATTACAGATGTAACCATTATGTGAGCAGGTTACATTGTAACCCCTTGTCCTAACAACATGCTGACGTGACAGAAACATGACAGAAATTAAAATACAGCCATTCAGAAGTACAGAATAGTGCGCTCACTGCACTCCAACAAAATGGTAAGGTTTATAATCTAATTAATACATATTAAACCTCTTTAATATTATTAAATCTACATGCTGAATCACTTATATGTGTTGGCTTGCACTGAGTCACAGTTCTGAAGTTCAATTTCAAATAGTTTATTTTATTTTCAAGATCTGAGGTGAACTATCTGCTGCTGCTTTCATTAGTATGGTAATAAATGTCATGTAAAATGGCATTCAAACTCACATTGTTAGCATTTAACACTGAATAAAGCACATGAGGTGTACCTGCGGTGATCATTGTCATAGTTTTCTGTTGTTCAGCTGCAAGAAATAAAGCCATTTCAACTCCTTTTAGTATGAAAAATATATCGCGTGCCATTGCTTTTATATAGAAAACGACTTAAATCAGCCTTTAGGCTCGATAGTCAGGCACACTCCTATTGATGTCGTCAATCTGGCAACCTGGGCTTGCGTGTGTTTTGAACCAGGAGTGCAATACCTAGTTCAACCACTGGGTGTCAAACGTACATACCACACCTTTAAAATAAAGTGTGACCGCATTAACCTTATATTTAGTGTGAGAAGGAACAATGAAGTTGGCCTCATACTGCCCCGTACTGTTCATTAGGCCTAGAAACTGCAGTCAAATAAATGTTTAAGTACATTATTGCAGTTTCACAACAATGTAGGCTGCAGCATGCATTTCCAATGAGCCTCTGTTCAATATATGCTAAACATTACTATTCAAAACCAAAGTTGTGCATTAAACATATGCGCAAAACTGAAATATAGGATAAAAGATTTGCAAATAAAGCACTGTTTCCATCCAAGGAGTAAAAGAGAACATATTTAGAATATATGCTAAACGTGCATATGTTACTATTCAACCTTTTGGTATTTGCTAAATGAATCGATAACTCTAGATACAAATCTGAACCATGAAACTACAAGCCTAAGGGAAATGTGTGGGAATCTCGCAGCCACCTCTATGCGAATGTCAATGTTTACTTGTTACAGTTTTTTTTCCCTCCACAGCTGTTTGCTAATTTGGGCTTGTTTCCAAAGATGGGGCCCTGTAATTAATGTGTGGCCCCAGCTGGTGCTGTATTTAATGTCTGCACCTGGCTTGTGGGCCTTTCACTTACTTGCGGCCCTGCTTACATGTATGTTTATTTAGTTTTCTGATTGCTCTTCTCCACAGGAGGCTCTTTGAAGCTGACATTCGAGCCCTCGCTGACACTGGAGCAGGTAGAGATTGAAAACGCAGAGGTCATGGAGGGTCAGTATAAACCTTCGGACTGTATAGCCAGACAGAGCGTGGCTATCCTCATCCCTCACAGAAACAGAGAGAAGCACCTGCTCTACCTTCTCTACCACCTTCACCCTTTCCTACAGAGACAGCAGCTCCATTACGCCGTCTATGTCATTCACCAGGTAGGAAAACAGGCCTGACAGGAGCTCATACAATTGAAGTCAGAATTATTAGCCCTCCTGAATATTTTATCTTCGTTTGTGTTCAACAGAATAAAAGAAACTCAAACAGGTTTTGAACAAGTCGGTGATGAGTAAACGATGACAGAATTTTGCGTGAACTATCCCTTTAAGACCAGTTTTATGACCTTATCCTTTATCCTTATATCTTCTCTGACCTTAAATGGAGTATTTATTGCTTCTGTACCGTTAAACGTAAACGCCCTTTTCATATTGAAATGTGTAGCAAATGTTTGCCTATGGCTTTGCTGTCAAGTCTTACAGTTTGCACAGCCCCATCCTTAAATAACAGACTGTTTGCAAAGCATGCATTGTGACACTTTCACCAAACAGTCGGCCTGGAACTGAAATGAGAGAAACGCTGCAATTACACGCATCCTCATTATACAATAATAATGTGAATTTTTTTATTTATTTTTTTTTTTATATATTTTTTTTTGTTTCCTCCTAATATTGCATTGAAACTTTACGTAATGTAAACACAATACCTTGATTAATCAAATGCGTATAAGCTCAAAATAATCACATAATGGGCTCTATTTGAACTAGGTCTATCTGAACTAGGTGCAAAGTCTAAAGCACATGGCGCGAAAGCATTAAGGGTCTGTCTGAATCCACTTTTGCTATTTTAGGTATGGAAAAATACGGTTTGCGCCCGGCACATGGTCTAACAGGGTTGAGCTTATTCTCTTAATGAGTTCTGGGTGTGTTTTGAGCATAACGTGCATTAAACCAATCAGAGTCTCATCTCCTATTCTCTTTAAGAGTCAGTTGCATTGCGCCATGGCACATTTGCTATTTACATGGCCGACTTTGTAAGTGGAAACACTGAACTCTTTACTAGCGAGAAAACCGTTAAACAGAGCATCTGCATCGCAAGGATAAAGAACGAGTCTCCTCCAATCGGCCTCTTTACTTTCCCTTTACTTTACTCTTTACTCCTTAACTTTACTCCTTTACTTTAGTTGATAAGGAAGCTGTGTTGTACTCACTCCACTAAAGACGTTCATTAGCCTACATATTTAATTTCGTTTGTTAAGCGCAAAGATTTGTTTCAAAACTATTTCTAAATTCAGTTCTAATTTCCAGCAAACGAATAAATGAACAACAGTAACGAAGTGTGGAGTTATATCCAAACACACGTCCTGTTCTTATTCCCCATATGGTGATGCAGACGTCTCCAAAACCCGACAGGTGGACACATCTAAACTTTTTTTTATTAAAATAAATATAAATATGCATATAATAAGTAATACTGCTAATAAAAATAACAACATTATACAAAAGCAAATTGTCATGAATAAAAAGAAGGCATGGAGGCACTGGTTTTTATATTTATGTAGAAAATAATATATATATATATATATATATATATATATATATATATATATAGATAGATAGATAGATAGATAGATAGATAGATAGATAGATAGATAGATAGATAGATAGATAGATAGATAGATAGATAGATAGATAGATAGATAGATAGATAGATAGATAGATAGATAGATAGATATATATATATATATATATATATATATATATATATATATATATATATATATATATATATAAATTATTATTATTATTTTATTTATTTATTTATTTATTTTTGCCAGATGTATTTATTAACATTTTGTGCAGATAAAATATCATATACATACAAAAATAAGTAATACACTGTTCTGCTTTTTCACAATTAAGAACCAATGACCATCAGAAAAAACAATATAGTTATAAAATAACACAGTAAATGTAAAAATAAATAAATTAATAAAATAAATATATAAACAACAACAAAAAAACTAACTATAAAAGTAATAAATAAATAATAATAATAAAAAAAATAATAATAAAAAAATCTTTATTCCTCTTCTGCTTCAAGATTAATAGTGTCAATATAATTCAACAAAGGTTTCCATGTTTTGTAAAAAAAATTTAAAGAACCTCTTAATGAAAACCTAATTTTTTACTTTAAACTTTAAACACAAAAAAAATTCTTTTATCTGTCATATAAAGGTGGAGATTTATGTTTCCACTTAAGGAGAATAAGCCTCCTATCCAATAATGTGGTAAAAGCTACAACGTTTTGTATTGTTGAAGGCAAATTTGGCTCAAAAGGAACTCCGAAAAGTGCTGTTTGAGGGTTTGGAGTGGCTGATATGTTAAAAGTTTTTTCAAAAGTATCGAATATTTTAGACCAAAACACTGTCAATCTTGGACAAGACCAGAACATGTGTGTGTGATTTGCTGGAGATTGTTGACACCTATTACAAGTATTACTTCTATTTGGGTATATTTTGGCTAATCTGGCATTAGTATAGTGTGCTCTGTGAAAAATCTTGCACTGCATTAAACTGTGTCAGGCACATATAGAAGAACTGTGTACAAAATTGCGTATATAATCCCATTCTATTTCACTGATGGTGACCCCCAACTCTTGTTCCCAGGTATTCTTAGGTAATTCAGAGTAATCAGAATTCAAAGAATTTATTGACCGAAAGATGACAGAGACTATACCTTTTCTGTCTGAATTAAAAGAAAGAATGGTAGAAAATAATATTTTTTGTAACATTTTGTTCATATGTAAAGATATTTGTGTATTGCTGTACATCCTGTATGTATTAAGCAATGTGTAAGTGTTTGGACTCTCATAGGCGCAAAACTAACACGCTCTGCGCTGGATTTTAAAGCAGCTTCTAGTTAGTCAATAGCGCAGTCTATTTCAGTTCTTCAAAATAGCAACGCACCAACAATGCGCCTTAACACACCTCCTTTTCAGACCAGCACACCCATGAGTCCACAGAGTGGCGAAAATGGATTTACTATTTAAATAACGTGACACAAAACGTGAAAATTAGGGTTGCGCTTAAAGTCTCGCCAAACACATCTTGTGCTTATTGTGCTGTGGTGTATGATAGGACCCTATATTACGTGATCTACACTGATTTTAATTGGTGTCTACATGATTACTTTTCTGACCAAAATGTTTATTTTATTTTTTTAATTCATTTATTAAAAAAAAAAATCCACTCTTTAAAATATATATAATATTCAAACACAAATACATTATATTATAATCAACAAAGCTTTTTTATATCTGTGTAAACTAAAACAAAACCACACCTACTCTATTATCATTTCTCTTGTTTTATATATGAATATTGAAAGTAAAAATAGCCATACGTCTTGGTGAATAATCAAAATAATAAACATTGCATGTTTATGGGGGTGAAGAGATTTTCTCGTCTCACGAACATCTTTTAGTCCTTACTCTGGGTCAGTGGAAAAACATTATTTAGACACATGAATTTGAGTCCTTCTGGAAGTTACACTTTTTGGTGTTTATTTATATACATTTTTTAAGTAATAAAAGTGATTTCCTCTTCAATACACCAAGCAAAGTTTCTCACTACTGAATAACCATTACTGTGATTAATATGTTTAGTCAGATTTCATAACTATCTGATTTTACAGCGTAACGTAAACATTCGAAGAGGAAGTTTTGAATTCTGAAATGTTTTCATATTACAACCCGCCTTTTCCTCCCTCAGCATGACATATCTTTGCCAACAGTATTGACAGAACCACCAACCGATGCAATATATACTGCATCATAGAGTTTTATTTGAAGGAAATTTAAGGCTGGAGCTTGTGAAAGTTATGATGAATGCTTTTTTCCCCCCTTCCTTCATGTCCTGTAGGTTTTGTGTGATGTTCCCATTCTAGTTCTGCCAGTTCTGCCAGTACACCTGTCACTATGGCTGCCTGACTTATTCAGAGCTTACGACTATTGTTTTCCTTTTTAATTATAGTTCTTCGAGAGACGTTATTTATAGCAGTGCCAAATAAAACTTCTTTTGGTTTTAAAACAACTGCTGTCAGAAGCCACACACTGAACAAAATTGTGTTGAAAAGCATGGACTGTTATTTTTGCAGCTTTTTTAGCTTTGTTTTATGCAACATGAACACTTCATGTTTTTGGGAATAACATAACAAGGAGCTGTTGACATGGAATTGAACCAGATTTTGGTAAACACCCAAACAATACCAACATAAAAACTAAAAACAAAACAAATAAAATCTGAAAAATGAGTTCTGTGTAATAACAATGGAACAAAACAAGGAGAAAGTACTGAACTACTGAAATGTATTTAATACTTTAAATAAACGTGACGGAAGCTTAAAGACGCCTCTCATATGGAGAATGAAGTCGCATGCATTGCTCAGGTGTGAGTTTCTCACAGACTTCAACAGAGTGTAAAAATCTTGATGGTTCTGTGGGTCTCGGCTATCAAATCTGAGCTTTATTTTGTATTCTCTATGGATTCAAGTCAGATGATTGGCTGGGCCATTCTACAGCTTGATTTTCTTTCTCTGAAAGCATTTGAGAGTTTCCTTGGCTGTGTTTTGTATCATTGTCTTGCTGAAATATCCACCCTGGTTTCATCTTCATCATCCTGATAATGTAGATGTTGGACTGAAGCAGCTGATATTCATTTACACTGAGAAAGGGCAGAGGGTTGCTAAAGAACTGCTGAGAGATTTCAGCTGCTGTATGGGTTTTTTCCTGCCTTTCTACACCTCCCTTTCTTGTGTTCAATACCTTTTTCCCTGCATTGTTTCATTCTATTACACATAACCAGGGCCAGACGGAATCTGCGGATGCTTTTTGCTATTTTTGCGGAGAATTTTGGTAAAAATCTGCAGATTTCTGTGGAATAATTTTGGGAGTATCATAACTAAAACCTTAATATGTGAAATAAAAAATAATACCTTTTTAACTTTTATTTATTGTTTAAAATGCAAATCCAATTAGATTCACTTTATTTGGTAAACAAAGCAAGTCCCTCATATAATATATCTACTAAAAGACAGAAAATATGACTTTACAAACTGCATTGTACATAAATCAGATGAACATTTTCATATTAGTCAATAATATTACTGTAATTAATTTAAAAACTATATATAGATTTACACACATTTACTCAAGTAAATAAACAGAATTAATGATGGGCTAAAAATCTGCAGAAATCAGCGTGCACAGATTCCGTGTGGGCCTACACATAACTTAATTTGTGAACTAATTAGATTTGTTTTCTTTGCATATTTGGATTTCTTTGGTTGTTACCAACATCTGGTGAAAAGTCAACAGCACCTTTCGAAATAGTATTTTCCCCGCTGTGTATGGGAGGAGAGTATTAAAATGATATAATCTAAGATTAAGAGACCACTTGAAACACAAATGTAAGTGTTTAATAAGTAGTATAGATATATATTATTAAATATATATAATTGTTCTAGGGAAATGATCAAAAACAAGATTAGGATAAGCAGGGTTGTGGAGAGTTACTTTTAAAAGTAATTGCGAAAGTAATTAAAGTAACTAAATATGATACATTATTTTTAATGTATCGTATGATACTTACTTTAATGTAAAAGTAAGTTTTGATACTTTTAAATATGATAGTTACTTTTTAACCTCTTAAGGCCCAAGGTGTTTTTTTACATGCATTTTTTATTTCTCTTTGCTATTTGGGCTTATTGGAACCTAATTAGAATATAAATCCTCTTTTGATATGATGTACTTTTAGAGAAAAATGATGTCCATATATGTGGACTCGTGGTCCAAATTTACATAAAACACTTTTTCCCGAATGTTCTTTTAAGCATATTTAACATTGAATTTTTTTTTTAACTTGCTTTGACTATCAGAGAGTAAAAACAACATTTTTTCCCATTTTGGACAGTTAAAAATAGGGTTTGGGACATTTCATATGTTGCAAAACAGTTGCAGGATGACACTGTATGTCTATAACAAACTATAAAACATTACAAGTATTTTAAATAGCCACGTAAGAGCTAAAAATTTCCTGTCCACGTATGTCTGTTCTCGGGCCCTAGGAGGTTAAGGAAAGTAGTGCATTATTTTGCTTTTGCTTTACATTTTTCATCTGGACTGGGCTTGTTTGCTTGTAAGGATGTTTTAAAAACTCATATTTTTGAAAAATATAAAGCTTTTTTTACACCAAAGGTTAACTGTTGTGCGGGGAAAAAAGAAGAAAAAAAAACTCACATTCGCACAGTTTAGTTTTAGCTCAACTAAAATATTCTAAGCAATAGGATGCATGAAAAACATTCAACACTCTTCAGAAATGAATATCCTGAGTTTGCATTTTACAGTTTTTACTCAATTTATGGATACTGAATCTCTGTTTATGCAAGCGAGTTAAGTAAATTGTCGTTTGCATTTTAGCTAGAACTACAGTAAGTGTAATGTTAACAGATCATACACAACACATCTGTATTTAATCCTGATTTCTCTCAGCACAAGGACAGGAGAGCTGACAGTCAATAAATGAGAAAAAGTTACTCCCATGTATTCTTGGAAATGAAAAACCATTGTGTTACTTTACTAGTTACTTCAAAAAAGTAATCTGATTACATAACTTGGGTTACTTGTAGCCCAACATTACTCTATCGATCCTTAATATTTCAATAATAAACTGTTGAAACTAAAATCTCTAGGTTGCAGTGGTCAATTTACAGATGTTTGTGCTAAAAACAAAAACATGTCCTAAGCCATTGTGAAAAAACGTTAAAAATAATAATGCGTGTGTTTTTCTCTTGTAGGCCGGTGATGCTACATTTAACAGAGCAAAGTTATTAAATGTTGGCTACCTCGAGGCTCTGAAAGACTACAACTGGGACTGTTTCATCTTCCATGATGTTGATCTAGTTCCTGAGAATGATCATAACTTATACATGTGCGCTAAACAGCCGAAGCACTTAGTGGTGGGGAGGAATTCCACTGGGTACAAGTGAGTATTATAGAGAACTTCCACTTAACAGTAGAGCTGTGGTGAAAAATTAGTTTTTATCGATTCTGAGATTTCCAAAATACATAACTATTCTCTCGAATCGATTATGAGCTTAGTTTTTAGTAGCAGGTGGCGCTCTAGGACAGTTTTTACAGCAGATGGCACTCAAGGCTATTGTTTTTAATAGCAGTCGGCGCTCTAGGCTAGTGTTTAACAGCAGACGGTGCTCTAAGCTAGTATTTATAATAGCAGACGGTGCTCTAGGTTAGCTTTTAGCAGCTGGTGGCACTCTAGGCTAGTTTTCTACAGCAGATGGCGCTCTATAGGCTAATTTTTAGTAGCAGATGGCGCTCTAGACTAGTTTTTAACCACAGATGGCGCTCTAGGTTAGTTTTTTAAACAGCAGCTGGTGCTCTAGGCTAGTTTTTAATAGCAGACGGCGCTGTATGCTAGTATTTTACAGCACACTGTATTCTACGCTAGTTTTCAATAGCAGATGGCGTTCCAGGCTAGGTTTTAACAGCTGGTGGCACTCTAGGCTAGCTTTTAACAGCAGCTGGTGCTCTAGGTTAGTTTTTAACAGCAGATGGCGTTCTAGGCTAGGTTTTAACAGCTGGTGGCACTCTAGGCTAGTTTTTAATAGCAGCTGGTGCTCCAGGCAAGTTTCTTTGCAGCAGATAGCATTTTAGGCTAGTTTGTAATAGCAGACGCCGCTTTAGGCTGGTTTTTAACAGCAGGTGGCGCTCTAGGTTAGTTTTTTTTTCTTACAGCAGATGGCGCTCTAGGTTAGTTTTTTTCTTACAGCAGATGGCGCTCTAGGCTAGTTTTTTTTTACAGCAGACTACACTCTAGGCTAGTTTTTAATAGCAGACGGTGCTCTAGGCTAGTTTCTTTGCATCAGATAGCATTTTAGGCTAGTTTGTAATAGCAGACGCCGCTTTAGGCTGGTTTTTAACAGCAGGTGGCGCTCTAGGTTAGTTTTTTTCTTACAGCAGATGGCGCTCTAGGCTAGTTTTTTTTTACAGCAGACTACACTCTAGGCTAGTTTTTAATAGCAGACGGTGCTCTAGGCTAGTTTCTTTGCAGCAGATAGCATTTTAGGCTAGTTTGTAATAGCAGACGCTGCTTTAGGCTGGTTTTTAACAGCAGGTGGCGCTCTAGGTTAGTTTTTTTCTTACAGCAGATGGCGCTCTAGGCTAGTTTTTTTTTACAGCAGACTACGCTCTAGGCTAGTTTTTAATAGCAGACGGTGCTCTAGGCTAGTTTCTTTGCAACAGATAGCATTTTAGGCTAGTTTGTAATAGCAGACGCTGCTTTAGGCTGGTTTTTAACAGCAGGTGGCGCTCTAGATTAGTTTTTTTCTTACAGCAGACGACGCTCTAGGCTAGTTTTTTACAGCAGACTGTGTCCTCGGCTAGTTTTTTATAGCAGACGGTGCTCTAGGTTAGTTTTTAACAGCAGCTGGTGCTCTAGGCTAGTTTCTTTGCAGCAGATAGCATTTTAGGTTAGTTTGTAATAGCAGACGCCGCTTTAGGCTGGTTTTTAACAGCAGGTGGGGCTCTAGATTAGTTTTTTTTCTTACAGCAGATGACGCTCTAGTCTAGTTTTTTTTACAGCAGACTACGCTCTAGACTGGTTTTTAACAGCAGACGGCGCTCTAGGTTAGTTTTTTTTTACAGTAGATGGCGCTCTAGGCTAGTTTTTACAGCAGACGATGCTCTAGGCTAGTTTTTTTTACAGCAGACTATGCTCTCGGCTAGTTTTTAATAGCAGACGGTGCTCTAGGTTAGTTTTTAACAGGAGCTGGTGCTCTAGGCTGTTTTTTTTTTTGCAGCAGATAGCATTTTAGGCTAGTTTGTAATAGCAGACGCTGCTTTAGGCTGGTTTTTAACAGCAGGTGGTGCTCTAGGTTAGTTTTTTTCTTACAGCAGATGGCGCTCTAGGCTAGTTTTTTTTACAGCAGACTACGCTCTAGGCTAGTTTTTAATAGCAGACGGTGCTCTAGGCTAGTTTCTTTGCAGCAGATAGCATTTTAGGCTAGTTTGTAATAGCAGACGCTGCTTTAGGCTGGTTTTTAACAGCAGGTGGCGCTCTAGATTAGTTTTTTTTCTTACAGCAGACGACGCTCTAGGCTAGTTTTTTACAGCAGACTGTGTCCTCGGCTAGTTTTTTATAGCAGACGGTGCTCTAGGTTAGTTTTTAACAGCAGCTGGTGCTCTAGGCTAGTTTCTTTGCAGCAGATAGCATTTTAGGCTAGTTTGTAATAGCAGACGCCGCTTTAGGCTGGTTTTTAACAGCAGGTGGCGCTCTAGATTAGTTTTTTTTCTTACAGCAGACGACGCTCTAGGCTAGTTTTTTTTACAGCAGACTACGCTCTAGACTGGTTTTTAACAGCAGACGGCGCTCTAGGTTAGTTTTTTTTTACAGTAGATGGCGCTCTAGGCTAGTTTTTACAGCAGACGATGCTCTAGGCTAGTTTTTTTTACAGCAGACTATGCTCTCGGCTAGTTTTTAATAGCAGACGGTGCTCTAGGTTAGTTTTTAACAGCAGCTGGTGCTCTAGGCTGTTTTTTTTTTTTGCAGCAGATAGCATTTTAGGCTAGTTTGTAATAGCAGACGCCGCTTTAGACTGGTTTTTAACAGCAGACGGCGCTCTGGGTTAGTTTTTTTTTTACAGCAGATGGCGCTCTAGGCTAGTTTTTTACAGCAGACTACTCTCTAGGCTAGTGTTTAGTAGCAGATGCCTCCCTAGGCTAGTTTTTAACAGAAGGTGGCAATCTAGGCTAGTTTTTTTTTTTTGTTTTTTTTTTACAGCAGACGACGCTCTAGACTAGTGTTTAACCATGCACTAAAGAAGAGTGATTGTGTGTTCGGCTGTGTCATGTAATTTGGCCTTTATGACATGAGATTAATGTAAACAGCTCACTATAGACTCTAGCACTTCGCTTAAACCTTTCCTAACTTTATTAATGATTATTTTAGATTCAAGTGGTATTTGTAAGGAAGTGGATGCAAGCAGGTTACGGCTGTTTGTAAAGCACTCTGCCATCTGCTGGTAAAACTAAGCACAGAATCCATTCAAGACAGAATTGAGATGCACTTAAACACATTCATATGGGATCTCTTTGAAGTACAATAATAGAGTAAACTTTAATTCTGTAACAATTTATACAATGCAGATAGTGTCCAAGCAGCTTTATACAGATAAACAGGCAAACTATTTCAAAAGTTTCGTCAATGAGAAACAAGTTCACTAAAAGCATTTCCTCATGAATGCTGTATTTTTGGTTCGAGTCAGCTCATTGATGAATAATACAGTTCAACAGGAGTGTCAACTGTGAATCAGCTGTGAGTTGGACTGTAAAGGAAAGCAGTGACATTACTAGTTTAACAGCATTTTTCAGTAGTGAGTTTTCTGCCTGAAAAGCCCCTACAGTATGTACTGATAACACCTTAATCAGTCTGATCGGGCTTGATATAAACCTCCTATAATCTGATCAAGAGGGTATGTAAACACTTTATGTTAATGAAATGAATAAATGGGATATACTTTGCATTTGTTTGATTACATCCAGTGTTATATTTCACTAGGACTCAGAGTCTGATTATTTTAAGTGTTTTTCAGTTTGATTTTATTTATTTGTTTATTTATTTTTCCAGTCCAGTTGTTTCTCTAATGAATTGTGCTAGCTAGAAAACATATTTAAGCAGCTTGTACTTTGACTTTGACTCCTTTTTTATTACTGCATCTCCCTTTTCCATTGATATTTAGCAATACTGACTGTTGTTGTACCCCAATTAATTTCATAACTACACTTTTTAGTTAAAAAAAAATTAGTTTTATGCTCCAATTGTGCATAATTTAGTCATTTAATTATGTTGGAAATGAGTTCACCAGACACTTATGACTTTTTTTGCCCCTGGTATCCAAGACTCAGATACAAAGGATACTTTGGGGGCGTCTCAGCTATGACGAGGGACCAGTTCCACAAGGTGAACGGCTTTCCAAACTCCTACTGGGGCTGGGGTGGAGAAGACGATGACCTGAGGATAAGGTGAGAAAACTTTGAAGTGCATGCTTTCAAAAGTGCTCACTTAAATATTTTACACTGATTAAATCCATTGTCTGCTGTAAGTGCTGAACTAGGTCATGCGGCAGCTGTGAAGTCAGTTTTCTCTTATTTAGTTTGCATCCAAAGAGCGTGCATAACAAAAAAGTTTGTGCTAAGTGGCTTTTTTTTTTTTTTTTTTTTTTACAAAACCTCCAAAAATGCCAAACCAGTTTGTACTTTGTATGAAAAGGTATGTGCTTTTGGCTGAAGGGAAGTTTTAGCTCCTCTTAAGCCCTGGGTATGTCTACATACCTGTCAACCCTCCCATTTACCTGGGATTCTTCTGTATTTTACCTTTCAGTTCTGCTATAATCACATTTGAATATTTTCTCATATTTCTCGTCTTTCTATGAGGTTTCTGTAACATCTGCTCCTCCCTATGCACATAGATCATAGGACTTAGTATTTAGGAAAGAGTGCAATATTTTGACCAGTGTTGGGTAAGTTACTTTAAAAAATTATTGGATTGCAAATTACTGACTACTACTGGAAATTTGTAATCTAATTACATTACTAATTACTTCATGTAAAAAGTAATCAGATTACTTATAACTTTACTTTGAAGTTACTTTTAAATTATATAAAATATACCTGTAAATATACAAAATAAACTGCAGCTCTTTCATTCATTCATTCATTCATTTTCTTTTTGGCTTAGTCCCTTTAATTATCCGGGGTCGCCACAGCGGAATGAACCGCCAACTTATCCAGCACATGTTTTACGCAGCGGATGCCCTTCCAGCCACAACCCATCCATACGCTCTCATTCACACTCATAACCTACGGACAATTTAGCCCACCCAATTCACCTGTACCGCATGTCTTTGGACTGTGGGGGAAACCAGAGCACCTGGAGAAAACCCACGCGAACGCAGGGAGAACATGCAAACTCCACACAGAAACGCCAACTGACCCAGCCGAGGCTCGAACCAGTGACCTTTTTGCTGTGAGGCGACAGCACTACCTATTGCGCCACTGCGTCGCATGCAGCTCGTTCAGAAATGTAATATTTACTGAAAAACATTATGATGGGTTGATCTTAAAATTATTTCGTCATTCGCTTGTTCCAAACCTGTTTGAAGAAAACTGTAAACCTGTAATCATTGACTATTTCCATAGTATGAAAAAGCACTGCAGTATTTGGGTGTTCTGTGTTTGTCTGAGGTATTTAGGGCGTACTCACACTATGTACAGTTGCCTTGAACTGTGCCGAAGCACGCTTGTCCCCTCACAATATCATTTTAGTCGTTTGATATGCAGTGACACAGTCAAATAATTAGCAGAATAGATCCACAACTTTTGACTCATAAATTATCATAAAGTCCCTCGTGCTGCAGGTATTAGGAGTTTTGCTGAAAATGCAGCTGACATGCAGTGAGGGGTTTGCGTCTTTAATAAACCACGATTAATGATTAATAAATCCATATGAAACAGTCCCTTAAAAGTGACGTCGGGTCTTCAGTTTAGGCCTTAGGCGCGATTTGCACTCACATACAAGTGCACTACGAAGCCCAAGTGAACCGCGTTCTGTCACACCTCTTCCAACCAGGCCAAGGCCGGACAACTGAACTGCGCCTGAGCTCAATTCAGAGCACTCACACTTCTCAAACGAACCGGGAAACGTGACGGTTCGGATAGCATAGTGTGATTGCGCACTTAGGCCCAATCCCAATTCTACCCCTTAGCCCTTTCCCTTACCCCTACCCCTCGTTTTGTGCGTTCATGTGAAGGGGTAAGGGTGTCCCAATTCTCTTTAGCTTGAAGGCGTAGGGCTAAGGTCAAGGGGTATACACCCCTTCGACCGAAGATTTTTCAGAACCACACTAGAAACAAAGGAGCAAGAAAATTTCCCAGAATACACCAGCTACAGCGCCAGTTTCACTGCACCCGGAAGAAAGGAGATCCACAAATTAGTATTTTTTTGTCATTATTACAAATTTTTACAACAAACAAGCACATGTATTAATATATTCATAACCGCGTTCATGTTTTAGCTCAAGCCTTTAAAAAAAAGCCCTTCCCCATTACACTTGTTTTTAAGGGCCAAGGGGAAGGGGTAGGGATACAAAAATAGAATTGGGATTGGGCCTTAGTCTACTAAAATGTGTATATTCCATACAAAGTATGAAGCTGATTGGTCAGTTCTTGTCAGGTGATCCAGTTTTCAACTGCATGCGCCTGGAAATTGCACTTCCAATATGCGCATGCAACCCATGCGCCTCTATTAGAAATAACGAACTTGCGTGCGCAAACGACACGATATGTGAACAGACCCAAAAGCAAACTTCTCTTTAAATTCAGAAGATACCTTTACTCCCGATCATGCACAAAAATCCAATTTAGCCTGTTTAAGCTGAGTTGGGCCGCTGTGTTTTTGGGCGCCAGTGTTTTCTTTTGCAACAAGTATTGTTATAGAAATGCTTGAACAAGTTGGTGGTTGAGTTAAAAGCAGTCTAAAGTTCTTTAGAGACTGGACATAGACTGTATTTCACAGCAATATTTCTGTTTTTACGCACAATGAAATCAAAGTAATGTCTGTATTTCCACTTGAAGAAGCAACCACTCTCGACAGCAGCCATTTCAGCTTGTGTTCTCCAGCAATTTAAAAGCGCATGCTTATTAATGGGATTTAAAAGAAGCATTTTTTTCATCTAAAAACTATATTTGTAACATAAGTAACGCACTCACACTGACTTTAGTAACTAATCAAATTACACAGATTTAAAATGTAATGCTTACATTGCTGTGTTCCCCAAAAATGTAATTAGAATACAGTAACGCGTTACATCAAACTCTGATTTAACACACTGAATTTATTAGGTGGTACAAGATGCGTATGAGCAGTATTAATTAAAATATCAGCCTAATATTTCACTTAGTTAACATGAATGTTGTCAATTCTTACCCATTAAACACATTTTGTTTCATTTATACATTTTGGCAGTTTATAGCACCCTACATTTTTTTCCAGACGACTACAGCTCATACTGTAATATGACCGTAATTGATCTGTTTTAGCAACAGTAATCAGCAAAATATGTTTAATTTGGTTCAGTGACATTGTTTACATTCTGCTCTGCTTTATGCATCATGAAAACACTCTATTTATGCTTTTTAAAGTATATTTAGGGGGTTAGCACTGTCGCCTCACAGCAAGAAGGTCGCTGGTTCGAGTCCCTACTTGGGCCAGTTGGCATTTCTGTGTGGAGTTTGCATGTTTTCCCCGTGTTGGTGTGGGTTTCCTCCGGGTGCTCCGGTTTCCCCCACAAGTCCAAACACATGTGCTATAGGTGAATTGGATGAATTTAATTGGCCATAGTGTGTGCGTGCGTGCGTGTGTGTGAATGTGTGATGGGTGTATGGGTGATTTCCTGGCTGGAAGGGCATCCGCTGCATAAAACATATGCTGGAATAGTTGCCTCTGTTACACTTTTTGTTAATATTTATTATTATTTATTTAGAATATGCGTTTTCGAATTATGATTCCAATGCCTGATTGTTAAATTGTTAAAATGGCTATAAATAAATGAAATATACTGGGTTGTGGCTAAAAGGGCATCCGCTGCATAAAACATATGCTGGAATAGTTGGCAGTTCATTCCACTGTGGCGACCTCTGATTAATAAGGGACTAAGCTGAAAAGAAAATGAATGAATGAAGTATGTTTACCCATGCATGAGCACTGATGGATGAGCTCATTACATGTACACCTGCACCGCCACCTAGTGGACTGGTTCTGTCTCATCTTTGCACCTGTGCTGTTGTGTCCATATATGCAAGCTTATATGTTCATTGCTGTAATGCCATGTCTGAATGTTATTTCTGAATGTTGAGGATGTTAATAGATTTTTTTTTTCAGGGTGCAACTACAGAAAATGGCAATAGTGCGGCCGTCGCCTGAAGTGGCGCGCTACACCATGGTCTTTCACAACAGAGACAGCGGCAATCAAGTCAATAAAGACAGGTCAGTTTCAGCATTCACCAGAAATTGCAAGATTACTAAATTAATGTACTTATAAAGATGTAACATTGCTATTTTGGTTAAGTTGCTGGTTCCTTAATTAGAATAGTATCATGAACTAATTCCTACTTTCTTACTATATTTACAGTTGAAGTCGGAATTATTAGCCCCCCTGTTTATTTTTTCCTTAATTTCTGTTTAACAGAGAGAAGATTTTTTTCAACACATTTCTAAACATAATAATTTTAATAACTCATTTCTAATAACTTATTTATTTTATCTTTGTCATGATGACAGTAAATAATATTTTACTAGATATTTTTCAAGACACTTTGACTCTTACTAGGCAGGTTAGGGTAATTAGGCAAGTTATTGTATAACGATGGTTTGTTCTGTAGACTATCGAAAAAAATATAGCTTAAAGGGGCTAATAATTTTGACCTTAAAATGCTTTTAAACTGCTTTTATTCTAGCCGAAATAAATCAAATAAGACTTTCTCCAGAAGAAAAAATATTATCAGAAATACTGTGAAAATTTCCTGCTCTGTTAAACATCATTTGGGAAATATTTGAAAGGGGGAATAATTTTGACTGCAACTGTAAATTTTTATTTTATTTTTTTTTTGCAATGCAGGATGCAACTGTTACGCCGAACTCATCAGACATGGAAGAATGACGGCTTAAACAGCTGTTCCTACAAGGTTATGTCTGTCCATAGAGCACCGCTGTATATCAACGTCACAGTGGACATTGGACAGCCCGAGCAAACTCATTGAGCCCTGTTTCTGGATGGTGAAATTCAAGAGACAATTTGCATTGAAACGCAGCATTCACCAGTGCCTGTCGGATCTCATACTGGGTGTTCTTGCTCAACACCGTCTGCACTATGAGATCTGTCCATCTAAATCATTTAAGTTAGTATGGCCAGAGCTCTGATCAAAACACTACAATTAAGTATTACAGAAATCAAGTAGATTTTAAACAGAATGATCATGTGTAGCTTTCAGGTTTGGAATTAACCCTTGTGGACTGTTCAAAGTGCATTATGCTTGGGATGAAAACATCATCCACTAAATAAAAAATGTATTCGATTATTATAATTATTTTTAAAATAATAA
This sequence comes from Danio kyathit, assembly GCA_903798195.1. NCBI lineage: Eukaryota > Metazoa > Chordata > Actinopteri > Cypriniformes > Danionidae > Danio > Danio kyathit. Next base: position 79,123,899 of record LR812523.1, on the reverse strand, counting down.
CCCTTTAGATGTGCCTCTGCAAAAAAAAAGCATTATTTCTGGTTTTTATATGGAGTATAATGGCATGTTCTACTGTGCATTTAAAAACAGTTAGCTTGTTTTTGTTTACTCCATGTAGTTCTTAGAGCTGAGGTGCTTATTTAGATTTTCTCCGATTTAACGAGGTAAGTGCGCAAAGGTCTCTCTCTCATTCGCACACACACACACACACGACACTCCATATAACTCCATTTAAAAGCCAGATACAATCCATTTTTTTGCATTGGAACTGAGAATCAACAGTGAAAATTACACATCTGACCTCTTCCCAACAGGGAAACTACCAAAAATCAAGACTGCATAATTATATGCTAGAGCTGGGCGAGTAATCGAAATCGACATTCAAAACCTATAATCGATCTAATTTTCCCAGATCAGATTTTTTCAATAAGGCTCTGTGCACAGCTAGAGTTTTAAAGCCAACAATAAACTTTCGGTGTAAGCTTAATGTGACTATTTTCAATTTCACAAGGTTGATTTTACTGCATCGATGTTGTAATGTAATTGCAATACATTCAGTTAAATAGACGTACGCATTCATTTAGTAGTTCAAGCGTAAAACGAGATGAAAGACTGTGTAACCCAGTGATGGGCAAACTTTTTAGACCCGAGGGCCACATCAAGTTTTGCAAACCAAGTGAAGGGCCGCATGTCAAATCCTTAAAAAAATAACTTTTATTTATAGTGGCAGTATGCATGGAACATGTAATATCAGACTGAAACGTTTCACATTAACACACATTTTTTTAATAGTTATTATTGAGTCATGTTTACAAGTCAAATTAATTTGCACTGCTATTTATATTTACTTATCAGTCATCATAAAACAATAAAATAATCCCTTATAAATATAATAATAATAATGTAATAATTTTTACAGTGGAGAATAGAAAAGATATTGTCTGATAGAAAAAATCTCATATTAACACATTAAAAATTATTTAAATGTTTGCGTGAAAAATGCTGACTTAAAAACAGCAATACTTTCTTGGCATATTAGACACACCGCTTTGTCCGATATTGGTGAAGAAGTATTTTGTTGTGCATTCTTCCTTAAACACACGACATTCAGAGTCAATTTTTCTTTTTTTTTTTTAGTCATTAACGGTCGAGTGCATTCTATATCCGAGAGTGTGTACTAATTTTACTGGTTGCGCTAACTGTACCGCGTGCAATACTGCCATCAAATGGCGTTCCCTCGTATTGCATCATTAATTTACGAATTCTGAAACCAAACCGTTACTCAGAAGCAGCATTTTAAAAACTCCCTCGCGGGCCGGATGAAAGAGTTTAGCGGGCCGCATATGGTCCACAGGTCGCAGTTTGCCCACCTCTGGTGTAACCACTAGCGCCGTCAGTAGCAACAGGCTAGCGCAGAAATTCCATTGAAAATACTGGAAATGGAATTTAATGCAGTGCTTCCTGTCCTATCTGAGACCCACTTCATATCGTATATATCTAACAGGCAGTAAAGATCGCTGATCGCTTAAACGTGACAATTTTATGGGAAGACAGTTCACTGGAAGCTGTTGGGCAGTAAAGTCTAGATCGGATACACGGCCGGCCGGAAGTGCGATTATGCACATTAATATAGCAGCATTTTTTTCATGACGCTGTATAAAAATAATTAATATTTTTACAGTACTGTGATGATTGGGGGTAGGCGTTAAAAATACAATTTATGTCGGTGCCAATAGCCTTGTGGTTAGTGCGTCGAAACATGGCACCGAGGTGTTCACGGCGACCCGAGTTCGATTCCCGGCTCAAGCTCCTTTGCCGACCCTTTCTCTATCTCTGCTCCCCATACTTTCCTGTCTCTAAATCTCCACTGTCCTATCACAATAAATATATATATATACAATTTATTGTGTAATTTAATAGATAGCATAAATAATACATAATACTTGGTACAACTACTGTTTTTACATTACTGTGATGGTTAGGTTAACGGTTGGATTTAATAAATAATAATAATTCTTGTTAACTTCCGGCCGCAACCATATCCGATCTACATTAGCAACAACCCCACTGGGCTGCCTGGCTGAAAATTAAAAGTCTGTGTGCATATAGCCCATTACTTTCCCTATCGTGTGTGAAGTCACGTGACCTCGCTCTGTTATATTATTATATATTATGATTTATACTTATTATATTGTTATGATATTATACTACTGCCAAAGGCATGTGTACAGTCCGGCGCATACACGTGCACCTCTCAAAACAATGTACTTACACGTCACAACGATGTGCAGCACAAGCTTTGTGATTGGTCGGTGTGGTATCGGTGATGACGGTGGGCGGCGCAGAGAGCCTCGTTATAGGCAATGTGCGTTTTAATTTCAGTTGTTCAACATTGATGTTCAATAAATAATAGATAGTGTGTGTTTCCCTCAATTATTTTAAAATCAAGTAATCCACTCTACATTCAAACATCTCTTACTTGTAATATGCGAGCGTATTTACTGCACAAAACCTGTCAGTGAACTATGAGGGCAAAAACTAAATAAATAAATAAAATAATCGTTCATTAATTGTAATCGAGTTAAAATGTTCAATTAATCGAGATTTTGATTTTAGGCCAAATCGCCCAGCTCTATTACATGGTGTTGTAGCATTGCAATCAAAGAATGTCATTATAGTGGAAGTTAATGGGGCAAAAACAGCCACTAAAATAGCGAAGGAGTAGTAAATATGCCCAAATTTGTTGAGTTTTTAAAAACATTTTAAAGCGTTTTCCCAAATTATGTGTCCTAATAAGATTTGTTAGCAAAAATCTTTCCATTTGCTGAAGTACAGAGAAAGTTGTGTCCAAATTAAGACACCAAATCATCCAAGAGTGGATGAAAACATCCCCAACATAACACAAGGGTTAAAGATGGACCTCTAATTATGAAGTTATACACTGTATTCTGTTCTGCTTGTGTTCATGTTTATACATCACAGAATATGATAAAACATTTGTGAGCAACGGCAAATGGATTTGTTATAATGTCGGTTAAAATATTGACGTGAGTCTGCATGTTCTGCGATTGTTGATTCCCGCTGAACATGCTTCTGATATTTGTTTGGTGAAAATGAATATATATTTAGCAGGTGTTTGGGTCCAGTGATCAGATTTAAATCAGTTTCATTTCAGTGAAATGTAGTTGTAGATGGGTTAATTATTGTACATTGAGGCCCGAGCGGCTGTTCACTCATAAAACTGGGTGGTGTTTACTTTTAAAGATTTTATGATCGGAGGAAAAGAAAGAGGTTTGTGTTTACCTGGATTATACATGTATAATGATATCGTCCTTTCACATTTTGAGGATCACAGAGACTAAGTCACGATCAGAATGTGTCAGGATTTAAGAGCGTCCATCAAATAAAGTACATTAGAGACTGGAGTCTGCTTCAGTTTGTGTTTGTTTTACTTTTAGTAACACACATGGAAAAAATACCATAGTAATTTATTTGTAAGCAGTGTTTTTAAGCCATACTATATTAAAAGTGTATTATACTGAATATATTATAGTATTTACAACTATTTATTAATGAATGCTAAAGCATACTGTATTATTAACTATACTGAACTGATATACTGTGGTATACTTTAGGTTTTTACTACAATAATCTATATACGCTACCTGACCCAGTTGTAAGAGCAACAAATAATAACTTGACTTCTAGTTGATCATTTGGAAAAGTGGCAGAAGGTCGATTTTTCAGATGAATCATCTGTTGAGCTGCATCCCAATCATCACAAATACTGAAGAAGACCTACTGGAACCCACATGGAGCCAAGATTCTCATAGAAATCAGTCAAGTTCGGTGAAGGAAAAAATCATGGTTTGGGGTTACATTCAGTATGGGTGGGAGTGGGAGATCTGCAGAGTGGACGGCAACATCAACAGCCTGAGGTATCATGTGCTGCCCATTACATTACAAACCACAGGAGAGGGCAAATTCTTCAGCAGGATAGCGTTCCTACTCATACTTCAGCCTCCATGTCAAAGTTCCTGAAAGCAAAGATGGTCAACGTCCTCCAGGATTGGCCAGCCCAGTCACCAGACATGAACATTATTGAGCATGTCTGGGGTAAGATGAAGGAGGAGGCATTGAAGATGAATCCAAAGAATCTTGATGAACTCTGGGAGTCCTACAAGAACGCTTTCTTTGCCATTTCAGATGACTTTATTAATAAGTTATTTGAGTCATTGCAGAGATGTATGGATGCAGTCCTCCAAGCTCATGATGGAGTCAGACACAATATTCATTCTGTTTTCACTGCACCTTGACGTTATATTCTATACTGTACATTATTTCTGTTAAGTGACAATACTTTTGTCTAAGCAAAGTCAGACCTTACTGTCCTAATTAAATAATGAAAAATCAAGTCATGATCATATTTTATTTGAGTAAAATAAGCGTAATCTAGAGGCCTTTGCCTTTCATATAAGCCACTTCTGATACCAAGTGATCAACTAGAAGTCAAGTTATTATTTGTTGTTCCTAATACTTGGATAGCCGACAAGACTTTTGTCAAGTAGTGTGTTTACTGAATATACTGTGGTATTTTCAACCATTTGTTATTGAATGCTAAAGCATACTTTTGTATTAATAATAGCAAACTGATAAGCTAATAAATGCTATAGTATACTTTAGCTTTTACTACAATAAACTGTGGTGTATTATAGTACAATATACCCTATAGTAAACTACAATATTGGATAATTTGTTTATATTACCATAGCACTTATATAATTACTACAACAGATTAAAGTACTTTACTATAGTATGGTTCAAAAACACTATAGTATTTACTATAAATTACTACAGTATTTTTTTCATATGAGTACAATTCATCCAATGCAGAAACAATGCAATATGGCATACTCTAATAAGAGGAATTTAATGAATTCCAGCAACCTGATTGGTCGACAGGTCTAATCGTTTTCTTTATTTATATACTGTATATTAGTAATTCAGAAAACCTGGCGTCATCTTTAAGCATATTTCCTAAGTTTAAATTCTGTGGCACACTTTTTAAAAAGATCTGGGTCTTGTAACTAAATGTTTTTTTTTTAACTATGAAATAAATTAATGGGCAAATGTTTATGAATATTAATTAGAACTTTCCAAAAATTGGGTACAAATTGGTGTGCAATATTTAAATTTTTTTTTTAATGATTTTGAATAGCAGTAATGGCAGAAATTGTATGTTTTGTGAAATGCAAACTTATGTTAGACAAACAGTTATCTAACATAAAAAATTACCAAGCATTTACCCTTAATATATCTCCCATAACATGCTGATGAAAAGAAAATTATGGCATTTACGAAGTTAAACGCTTCATTTTGACAGATCTTTGTTGATCAAAGAGTCTTTCATGCCTGTTTTTGGTAACTTTTCATGGAGAGTAGTACCACTGTTGAGCTTTTTTGGCCAATTGAAAAAACAAGCTGGTTTCCTTATGTTAATACTGCAATAAAGATTGACATTAAATAAAGACATTTATTGTGAAATTCATTCATTCATTTTCTTGTCGGCTTTGTCCCTTGCGGGGTTGCCACAGCGGAATGAACCGCCAACTTATCCAGCACGATTTTACGCAGCGGATGCCCTTCCAGCCGCAACCCATCTCTGGGAACTTCCACACACACATTCACACTCATACACTATGGACAATTTAGCTTACCCAATTCACCTGTACTGCATGTCTTTGGACTGTGGGGGAAACCGGAGCACCCGGAGGAAACCCACGCGAACCCAGGGAGAACATGCAAACTCCACACAGAAACGCCAACTGACCCAGCCCAGCCGAGGTTCGAACCTGCGACCCAGCGACGTTCTTGCTGTGAGGCAACAGCACTACCTACTGCGCCACTGGGTTGCCTTATTGTGAAATATACAGGTTTTTTTTTAGCATTACGCAATACCTAATGATCTATGTATATTTCCAGTATTATAGTTACTTGGTCATATTTAATCCCGAGTATCTGATATGCATAGATGTTACCGACACCTTTCATTAAAAACATGGGGAAAAACGGGGTGATAGATTTGTAGAGATTTTTGGGTATGTCTAGGATTGATGCACATGCAGAATAGATTTCAGACATTTCTATAAGCCCGATAAACAGATAACTGAATCTGGAATCAAGTTAAATTGGTTGAGAGTAAAAGGGGAAGCAGCTGCGTTTGCCTTTATTTTTTGGAGTCCCTTTACAAATATCCATTGTGGTCTTCATTATTTGCAGCGCATTTCTATGTTGTGAGAATTTGCGTTCATGTGTGTTGTCAGACTTATGAAGATGTTTTCTATGTAAGTGTTTTTCTACTTGTATGGTTTTCTTAACTTGCAGGGCTTTTGAGCTCTCACGGCCACCGTACTTAATACCAGGTGTTGCCAGAAGGGATACAGCCGCGGACGGAAGTTAACGAACATTATGTATATTTTTTATTAAATTACCCACTAATTGTATTTTATTAATGTCTATACCCAACAATCATAGCAGGCCTTGTGCAAAAAACAGTAGTTATACCGAGTATTACTTATTAAATTACGCTTTAAATTGTATTTTATCGACGTTTAAGTTACCTCAACTCTAAACCCAACAATCATAGCAGGCCTAATGTAAAAACAGTAGTTACACCGAGTATTATTCATATTATTTATTAAACTATTTATTCGATTGTATTTTATTAACTCCTACCCAACCCTAAGAGTAATTTAAAAAATAATTGTTGTACATTGAAACAAATAATTATGCTATATTGATGTATATTGAGTATCCGCAGCTGTATCCTTTCTAGACTTATCGAGTACCATCGCAAGCTCCCGACACACACACGCACGCACATGTACACAAACTGGGTCGTTAGACTGCAAAAGTTACTAGAGAGGTCTTGATTTGCCCTGCATACAATTTTGAACGTTTTCCATTATCTGTTTGCCTCTCGTTGCCATGTTGGACCGTTTCATCTTTTATTATGTGTCGTGACACTCACCCGCAGAATATTTTTGGCTGTTTTTTGCTTGCCACGAACATAACACTAACTTTGACCCACGACCACTGACTGCTTGGAAGTCTGTAAAATTTTTATTATTTCCAGCCCGTTGTATTTCACATATTCTACGATTAAATCTGCATCCCCAGTCTCCAGAATGTACACACATTATTTAACTTTAATCTTTGCCCCAATGATTATTGAAGTTCAGATTTATTATACGAGTAATTAAAAATGTGTTGTTGTAGCTACGGTTAAAATGAGGAAAGTCGTAATTCTGAGGACAAAAATATAAAATGGTGGACTTGACTCGGACCAGGCGGAAACTTTTTTGTGACTTGAACATGTTTGGCTTGCAAATATCTGGAATAAGTATTTAACGATAATAATAATACATCCTTAAAGTGTTTTTTAAGACATCACTAAAACATTTTTAGATATTAGCAAATGTAGTAAATTTACTGATCCATTCTATCTATTCTTAAACTCTATATTTTTCACTCAACATTTCAGCATTTTTATTAATAAGGACAGGAAGAAGAGAAAACGTCAGATCAGACTGAATGAATTCCTGCATCTCTCCAGCAGATGGCACCCTCATGCAAATGTAAGTTCCTTAAATAATTCTTAAACACTATTATACACTCTGTTAATTTAAAAAGAAATATTATTTCAGAGTCTCAAGTAACTGTTCAGGACTGTTAAGGATACATTTTTTAACAGAGTTGATTTTGAAGACTTGTGGTCATGACTTATTTTGGAAATTATGTTCAAAAAGAGGGTAAATGTTAAGTAAAATGTTTTATATTCATGTAGACAAATACTCCAGACTAGGCATGGGCCGGTATAAGATTCTGACGGTATGATAAGCTTGGATAAAAATATCACTGTATCACGGTATCACGGTATTGTGATTACTGCTCTAAAATATATTCTTTTTAAATGTCTGGGTAAAACACTAAGTTTTTTCCCCTTTTATAATATTTTGGAGCAGTAAACGTGCCAGGCCAAATAATGAAAATGAATCATTAACGTCTGCTGTCTTCATTAGTTTCAAAAACACAGATTTATTTACAATTTAAAATGGCATCTTTGGATATCTTTTCTGCTGGAGATGCTGTTGTTAAAGAAAAAAAGTAAATAAAAAAATCTTACACATACCTTAGGAACAGTATTAGAGAAAATTTTAGCGGTATGAAAACCTTGACTTTTCCAAACCGCGGTATACCTTGAAAACGGTTATCGTCCCATGCCTACTCTAGACTTTGTTTCTATTATCTGGAAGTACACGGTGGCTCAGTAGTTAGCACTGTCGCCTCACAGCAAGAAGGTCACTGGTTCGAGGCCCGGCTGGGTCATTTCTGTGTGGAGTTTGCATGTTCTCCTTGTGTTGGCGTTAGGGTTCCGGTTTCCCCCACAGTCCAAACACATGCACTATAGGTGAATTGGGTAAACAAAATTGGCTGTAGTGTATGTGTGTGAATGAGTGTGTATGGTTGTTTCCCAGTACTGAGTTGCAGCTGAAAAGGGCATCCGCTGTGCAAAACATATGCTGGATAAGTTGGTGGTTCATTCCAATGTGGCGACCCCTGATGAATAAAGGGACTAAGCTGAAGGAAAATGTGTAGCTACCCGCCGGTTATTAAAACAGTCTACTCTTCCCAAATACTGATGTCCATGCATTTAGTTTATTGAACACCGTGAAAACTAAAAGGATAAACAAACAAACCAAATATTTTACACAAACACAATCCAAAGGACATAAAAATAAACAAATAATATACAAACAATGTCGTTTCATTTACCGTGTTGGCCTGATAACCAGCAGTAGAATAAGCAGGAGCATTTTACAGGTGCTCGTATTGAGATCTCACTATATTGTCCACACAAACTCTTGCAGGTTATATCAATCAAGACAGATCATGTGACCTCCAACTCAAGCCAACCGGAAACAAGAAAATTTATAACATAAACAAATAATTTCCAAATAATGAAATACAAAAACAATAAACAACCAAAAATACAAGCTGACCGATCAGCGTCAGCTACAAAATGAATGAATGATTCAACTTTTCTTCAATAATTTAACAGTACCATCAGTTTACACATTTTAACATCCCTTTTCCCCTGCCCAACAGCGGCAGCTACAGTAATTAGATGGTGCTATCATAAAGCCAATAAATACAGATAAATAATATAAACTCAATAAATACAAAAACACACATACAAAAAATAATAATAGTAACAAACAGTAATAATAATACATAAATAAAATAATTACACTTTTATCGTGCGTCTCACCACAGTGACCTTATTCATTCTCCAAAAATGCCCATCTTCTCTGATAAACATCCAATTTATCAAGTAATCTAGATGTCATTTTTTCATATGCTGCCACTTTCCCCAATTCTCTAACCCACCGGTGTCAAACTCAGTTTCTGGAGGGCCGCAGCTCTACACAGTTTAGTTCCAACCCTAATTAAACACGCCTGATCAAACTAATTGAGTTCTTCAGGCTTGTTTGAAACCTACAGGTAAGTGTGTTGAAGCAGGGTTGGAACTAAACTGTGCAGAGCTGCGGCCCTCCAGGAACTGAGTTTGATTTGTCTTCCAATCATAATACTTATTTGAATCCACTCAGACATCTTCACACCAGACGCTAACACGAATAGGTTTCCCAGTACATATATTCCAGGAGAAAACGAAAAGTAGCATCCAGAAACATCCTGAATATACAGCGCATCCGGAAAGTTTTTTATGTTACAGCCTTATTCCTAAATGGATTAAATTAATTTATTTCCTCAACATTCTACACACAATCCCCCATAATGACAATGTGAAAAAAGAGTTTTTGAAATTGTTGCAAATTTATTAAAAACAAAACAGTACAGTACATCAGTATTCACAGGCTTTGCTCAATACTTTGTTGATGCTCCTTTGGCAGCAATTACAGCCTCAAGTCTTCTTGACTATGATGTCACAAGCTTTGCACACCTGTCTTTGGGAATTTTTGCCCGTTCCTCTTTGCAGTGCCTCTCAAGCTCTATCAGGTTAGATGGAAAGCGACTGTATACAGCCATTTTCAGATCTCTCCAGAGATGTTCAATAGGATTTAGGTCTGGGCTCTGGCTGGGCCACTCAATTACATTCACCGAGTTGTTGATATTTTGGCGGTGTGCTTTGGGTCATTGTCCTGCTGGAAGATGAACCGTTGCCTCAGTCTGAGGTCAAGAGCACTCTTTAGCAGGTTTTCATTCAGGATGTCTCTGTGCATTGCTGCATTCATCTTTCCCTTTATCCTGACTAGTCTTCCAGTTCCTGCTGCTGAAAAACATCCCCACAGCATGATGCTGCCACCACCACGCTTCACTGTAGGGATGGTATTAGCCTGGTGATGAGCGGTGCCTGGTTTTCTCCAAACGTAACGCCTGGCATTCACTCCAAAGAGTTCAGTTTTAGTCTCATCAGATCAGAGAATTTAGTTTCTTATAGTCTGAGAGTCCTTCAGATGCCTTTTGGCAAATTCCAGGTGGGGAGTGGCTTCCGTCTGGCCACTCTACCATACAGGCCTGATTAGTGGATTGCTGCACAGATGGTTCTCCTTTTTCCACAGAAGAACGCTGTAGCTCAGACAGAGTGACCATCAGGTTATTGATCACCGTCTTTCAGGCCCTTCTCTCCCGAACTCAGCTTAGATGGCCGGCCATCTCTAGGAAGAGTCCTGGTGTTTCCAAACATCTTCCACTTACGTATTATAGAGGCCACTGTGCTCACTGGAACTTTCAGAGCAGCAGAAATGTTTCTGTAACCTTCCCCAGCCTTGTGCCTCAAGACAATCCTGTCCAGATTGATCCTGATCCAGACAATTCCTTTGTCTTCATGCTTGGTTTGTGCTTTGACATGCACTGTCAACCCTGGCACCTTATATAGACAGGTGTATGCCTTTTCAAATCATGTCCAATCCACTGAATTTAACACAGATAAACTCGAATAAAGCTGCTGAAACATCTCAAGAATGATCAGTGGAAACAGAATGTACCTGAGCTCAATTTAGAGCTTCACGGCAAAGGCTGTGAATACTGATGTACTTGTGATTATTTTGTTTTTTTTTATTTTTAATAAATTTGCAACAATTTCAAAAACTCTTTTTCCACATTGTCATTATGGGGTATTGTGTGTAGAATGTTGAGGAAATAAATAAATTTAATCTATTTTGGAATAAGGCTGTAAAATAAAAATGTGGAAAAAATGAAGCACTATGAATACTTTTCGGATGCACTGTACAGTCGAAGACAAATTATTCGCCCTCCCGGGAAATTAATAATTTATTTATTAATTCACAAGTGACTTTTAGGAAAGGAAACTTTTCTACAGTATTTCCTATTATATTTTTCTTCTGAAGAAAGTTATTTAGTTCCTTAATTTCAATTTTAACTTATCTTACTTCTTATTATTTCTTAGTTTGGCTGGAATAATAATAATAATAATAATAATAAAATACTAGTAAAATACTGCTATCTTGGCAAAGACAAATTTTCTTTATTAGAAATTATTTTTAAACAGTTTTAATAACTATTTTCATTAAACAGCACTTTAAATTAAATTAAACTTAATTGAAATGACTAATAATTTTGTCTTCAACTTGTATACTATTTATTTTTATTTTTTTCTATTGAAGACACATTGTTGCTAAATCCCAATGGGGAAATAAATGAATGGAAAAAACAAAACAGAGTGGAAAAAGTGGGCAGTTTGGTGCTCTATTACATCATGGACTGAGATTGTCTGACACAGGCATCCAATTGAATTCTCTCTTTGTTGTGTTCTGTCACATGATGCAGTTCCCCTATAGGAAGAACAGCCTTTGGCACATGGAGCTCCACACAACACACTGTCTGTTCTTGAGCCCGAAACACTTTAATCAGCGTTGCATTTTTTTTATGTCATATTTGAAAGGATCCCTTTTCTGCCTGTTCTAGGAAAAAACCATTAGAAGAATTTTGATGATTGATAAAACAGCCTTTGTAATGCATCAAAGAGACGAAGAGAGAAGTATATATTGTTAACATGTTTCATACAATTATTTCATTCCACAATTATATTATATCATTATTATGTATTATATTAATCAAACAACCCAGGCTCATTCTGAAAACGTATCCCTCTATACATTTCCCAAGAGCTACGTTTATTTGCAGTTTTTGTTTTTGCGAATCCACAGGAGGCTACTGTGTATGCTTTTTCAGATCTCAAATTTCTCTCACGAGTGCCATTCACGCTTGCTGTTCTCGCGAAAATCCACCAGAGGCCGCTATCGACTGACTGACCCACCCTTCTCCTTCCCTAAACCCAACCGACAGTGTTTTCGAAAGCAATCCAGAAAAAGAAAAGCCCTCGCCTGATTTTTACCTCGTTTCCAGATTTTACCACATTCTCACCCTGTTATTTACTTGTTTGTTTTATTTTTTGGCTTCTGTTTTTGTCTTATCTGCTTTCTGGAACCATTCTTGGCCAGATTCGAACCCCGTCGTTATGGTCAACTCTGCTTTGCATCTCAAATCTTCTGACGTACATGGTGAGCTACTGGTCAAACTGGTAAATCTGCGAAAAATCCGTCCACATGGAGGTAATCGGTCTGCTGGTAATAACGAAAAGGAATGGCATCATACCGCCCCGTAGCGTTCATTTTAAAGACGAAACGCAGCCATACATACCTCTGGCTACATAATTCGTGATCTCCAGAAATGTTTATAGGCCTACGTTTTCAGAATGAGCCTATGTTGTGATCAAAAGTGACCTTACAATATCAGAATTGAGATTTTAGACTTACTCTACACTCAAACAATAATTTTTGCAGCTTGTTCAAGCTACTTATTTAAAATGGGCTGAATCAACACCATTCTTGGTGTTTTTGGGACAACTTAATTGTTTTATGTTCAGTCCACTTAAATTTGTAAAAACAATTATGTTAACTTAATCGATTTGGGTTGGGACAACATGAAGGGGTTGTGTGGAACCCAGCATTTATTACAGTGGAAAGGGAACAGATATGGAAAAAAACAATGTTAGTTATTTTTTAAATTAATTCTGAATTACATTTTTAGCCCAAATGTTCAGATTGCCTATTTGATGACCCAGTGTTGGGTAACAACAACCTGTATTTTTTTAAGAGTGCTTCAATAAAAGTTTTATCCTTTAACATTTATGGAACGTTCTTCAATGTTTTTTTATCACTGAAATTTATATTAAAATTATTATTTTCATTAAAATAACTTCAAAAAAACACTCAAAGGTTCTTTGTGGAAACAGTGGCTTATTTAAAACAAATTGGGTGAAATATGGACAAACCCGAACATTGGATTAAATTTGGTCTTATACATTTTATTTAAAAATTAACCCAACAGGTGGTTTAGTCTGTGTCAGACCCAAAATTGGGTCAAAATAACCCAGCATTTTTTAGAGTGTGAGGAACATTTAACAGCTATAAAATTGTGGGTTCACAACTCCTTCATGTTGTTCCAACACAAATTAAGTTATCTTCATTGTTTTTACAAATTTAAGTGGATTGAACGTAAAACAATTAAATTGTCTGACAAAAAAAAAACTTAAGAATTGTGTTAATTCATTCATTCATAATAAAGGTGCAGTATGTAAGTTTGACACCCAGTGGTTGAACTAGGTATTGCACACCTGGTTCAAAACACACGCAAGTGCAGGCTGCTACATTGACAACACCAGCAGCAGTGTGCCTGACTATCGAGCCTAAAGGCTGATTTAAAGCTGATTTAAACCGTGTTCTAACTAAAGCACGCAATAGAAGGAATATTTTCCATATTAAAAGGAGTTTTTGTTCTAAACCTGAAATATTTATTTTATATAACAACAGAAAACTGACAATGATCACCCCAGGTACACCTCATGTGCTTTATTAAGTGTTAAATGCTGATAATGCGAGTTTGAATGCCATTTTACATGACATTTATTGCCATACTACTGAAAGCATGTTGTTAGTACACAGGGTTACAATGTAACCTGCTCACCTAATGTTTATTATGGGGTATTGTGTGTAGAATGTTGAGGAAATAAATGAATTTAATTCATTTTGGAATAAGGGTGTAACATAAATAAATATGGAAAAAGTAAAGCACTATGAATACTTTCCGGACGCACATTTTCATAACAGAATATCTGACTTCCGCATTGTTTTTCAGATTAACAAGAATGTTCACTTAACATGTTTCTGAAATATCTGCAAACATATTATGGTATTTTTATGCTTTAGAAGAGCCAAAACCTTACATACAGCACCTTTTTAAATAAATAGTTTGAATTTTTGCATGCATGTGATTCATAGGACATCTTAGGCCACATTCCTTGCGCGAATGCCACTGAGAATGAGCCTTTCGGACATGCTGTATAAACCGTTTTAACATGGCAGATTATAGATGCTGTTTTACTGGTGGCTCTTTTGTGTTGCTTCTGTCAAGGTTATTGCTCACGGTCAAGTTTGTCAGCCTATACTGTCCCAAATCCTCATATATTTCCTTCCTCTCTGATAACACAAAATGACTTCTTGCTGATTTTTTCTTCTTCTTTTCTCCACGTTCAATTCAGGTTTATTTTTATAGCTCTTGTCACAATAATTATTGTTCCAGCTTTACAAAAGGTGCACGTCATTTGTCAAAATCAGAAAAGTGTTGTGTATAGGCTGGACATTATATAGTCGCACTTAAAGGTCCAATAATGTTTTTTTGATGTCAGTATCAGTCTGTTATTCTTCAAGGATATCTATAAGCTAGTGTGCTCCAAGACAGTGATAAAATTTGCACTTCGAAGATATAAAACTGATATAAACATGTAAAGCAAGCCTAAATAGATGGACAGTTTTATTCACGTCACCTAATACTTCAGTTTCTCATCAAATCTTCTAACCAATCAAATGCTCTCTAGTATCTGACATGACCCGCCCCCTTCAGGACGCTTCACATTTGATGCGCTTAAGCTCAACCAGTCTCACTGGCAGAGCGGTGATAAAGCAAAACACTATTGGCTGCTTTATTAAAGGGGAGGAGCTACTCTGTCCCGGTCTCTCTTTGTTTTTCAGTTGAGATTACATCAAACATCGAATAAAAATGCACATTTTAAACCACTTCATGGGACCTTTAACCTGCAGTTATAAAGTCAGGGCCGGATTTAACTAATAAGCGAGGTAAGGGGCTGCTTAGGGCCCCAGGAAATCTTGGGGGCCCCAAAAAATACATGCAAGTTTCTATAAATTATGTATAACATAGTTCTCTATCATATTTTGTGTAGTGAGGGTCTAACAAATACAATTTTAAAGTAAGTATACATATGTGCAAATGTGTCCCCCACCCACAATCATGGAATGGCCCAGCAGACAAATTAGAAGATTTAGTTTTAAAAACAAAATAGTTTATTATTTGTAGTTGTGAGTTTATTTTTAGAAAACAAATGAGTTAAAATGTAGAGATTGCATTGAGATATGAATGCAGAAGACAAGATTAAGTGAAAAAAGAGAGCAAAATAAATAAATCTAAAAAAATGTATGGTAGGGGTGGCGCAGTGGGTAGCGTTGTCGCCTCACAGCAAGAAGGTCGCTGGTTCGAGTTCCGGCTAGGCCAGTTTGCGTTTCTGTGTGGAGTTTGCATGTTCTCCCCGTGTTGGCGTGGGTTTCCTCCGGGTGCTCTGATTTCTCCCACAGTCCAAACACATGCTCTGTAGGGGAATTGATTTATTTAAATTGGCCGTAGTGTATGTGTGTAAATGAGTGTGGTGTGGGTGTTTCCCAGTACTGGGTTGCAGCTGGAAGGGCGTCTATAAAAAAAATGAAGTAATAAATATTATTTTCTTTCTTTTTTCTTTATTCAACATAGGCTCTGTCAGGATTCTGCCACTCCGGTCTTGTTAGTTCTTGTTTTTGTGGCAGAGTTCAGACACTAGCTCCATCATGTCTTGTATGTTGTGCTTGGCTTAAGTTTTCTCGGGTCATTTTCTGTCATTGTGTGTCTCTTTTCGTTCTCAGCGCTGCAGTCTAGTTGGTTTCAGTTTCGGTTGGCGCTGGGATTGGAACATGCATGTTGCATGTGTGCATCTCGCTCCTTACCCCACCCCACTGAAGGTGACAGACTCATTCTGAAAACGTAGCCCTATATACATTTCCGGAGATCACGAATTATGTAGCCAGGGGTACGTATGGCTGCATTTTGTCTTTAAAATGAACGCTACAGTGCGGTATGACGCCGTTCTTGTTTGTGCTTACCAGCTTAACTCAGTATGGACGGCTTTCTAGCTGTTACCAGTTTGACCAGTTAGCTCGCCATGTACGTCAGACGATTTGAGATGCAGAGCGGAGTTGACTGTGATGACCGGGTTTGAATCTGGTGAAGAACGGTTCCAGAAAGCAGGTAAGACAAAAACAAAAGCAAAAAAATTAAATAAAAAGGGAAAAAACAGGGTGAGAATGTGGTAAAAAGCCCTGAAAATGTAAAAATCAGGCAAGGACTTTTTTTTTTGGATTGCTTTTGAAAGCGCTGTTGGTTGGGTTTGCGTAAGGAGGAGGGTGGGTCAGTCGATCTGTCAGTCAGTCGACAGCGGCCTCTAGTGGATTTACATGAGAACAGCAGGTGTGAATGGCACTTGTAAGAGAAATTTGAGATTTCAGGAAGCGTACACAGCGGCCTCTGGCAGGACTGTGGGGGAAATCGGAGCACCCGAAGGAAACCCATGCCAGCAAGGGGAGAACATGCAAACTCTACACAGAAATGTCTTGAATGTCCAGGACTTGAACCAGCATTCTTGCTGTGAGGCGACAGTGCTAACCACTGAGCCAACATCCACATTTATCAACAAAAAGAAAAGAATAGGAGGGAAAAGGAAATCTGCTAGTTTTAACACAAATCGGCACTCAAAAAAATGTTTTATATTCAATCAACTTAAATTTATAAAAACAATTAATCATTTTGTGTTAGAACAACATGAAGGAATTGGGTGGAACCCAGCATTTTTACAGTGAGGCATAAAAGTGCCTGTAGCTGAAAAAGCAACACTCAAAATGGCTAACAAGCCGTGGATAACGGGAACCTTGTGTTTTCCTTCTCTCATCGAGCCTGTAAAGTTCTTCAGTTTTTCCCCGCACACACTATGTCTCTCTCTCTCTTTCTCTAGCTCTAGCTCTCTCCATATCGCAGTCTCTCTCTTCCCAACGTCCTTCTCTCAGTCTGTTTTTGTTTTCCAAACAAGGTTCCCTTTACAGGAAATTGTGTATTCTGGAAGCATTCAGGAAGGCAGAGAGCAGGTTTCCTGTTGAAAAAAAAAACGAAGCGGAGGGAGGAAGAGCGAAAGCGGGATAGTTGGGGGAGGATGGGTGAAAGGGGTTCAGTAAAACGCTGGAAAAAAAAATAAGTGATTGGTCTCCCCTCCCCTCTGCCCTCCCTTTGACCAAAACTTCTGACATTTCAAAAATCCTCTCAACACTTCAACACCAGCAGAAATGAGCTCCTGAACAGCACCAGATGTAGACTTTTGACGGATTGGAGTTAGCGTTGATTTTAAGTAGGTAATCTGTGTGATTAGTTTTGGGTGAGTGTTTACGGGACAGGAGGAGGAGATGATGATGATGATGATGAAGTGACGCTGGGCGTTTACTGCTCCACTCCAGAATTCTTCGCCCACACACCAACTCTTTTGGTGGCTTGGTCAAGATGTGAGCGGATGATTTCTTTTGTTTTGTCACTGTGGACTTCCTGATTTTTTATTTTTTTTCCTTAAAGCACATTTTCCTCTACGCTTCGGGGCCAATGGTTGATTTTCAGGCCTGATCCGGATAAATCACTGAAGCCTGATGAAGAATAAGGCTGCCAAGCTCAAGTCCAAAAGGAAAGGAACTGACAATGCTTTCGGCTGTGACCTGAGTGAACATCTGCAGAGTTCGGGACAAGACGGTAAATTCCTCTTTTCCATACTCACTCCTCCTCTTGCCATTCATATAACGGCTGCCCCCTTTTTTTTCCTTCTCCTAAAGTCTCAGCAGTCATAATAAGTTGACTTTATTACGATCCCGCTCCAGTCTGGGCCTCTGCGTAAACATTAGCTACGTGTAATAAACCAACACCCATTTTAAAGAGGGTCTGCTTACTTATTTTTAGTTTATCTTTATTTGTGTGAACACTTTTGCTGTTGAACTGCATAATCTGCACGGCTACCAAATAAATCTGAAAGTTTAGCTTTGTTTAGTTGTGTCGTGGTGGTTGGATTTACAAAAACTCAAGACAAAGCTTTAAAGGAAAATAAAGAGCAAAGGAAATGATCAGAGGAAGAGGAAGGAGAGGAGGAGATAAAAAGAGGGCTGGATTTTAAAGACACACTCTTTCTTTGTGAAGTAAAAAGGCTGTGAAATATTACAGTTGTGTGTTGATGTGACTTTCTTCATTTGTTTAGCTTACAGACTGTATGATTTGGCTTATTGTGTGGTATTATGATCTGATAAATCTATCTGATGCTGATATAATATTGTGTTATTATGAATTACGGCTGGATATCAAGCATAACAGCAGATTTAGCTCTTCAGGCCTGATCCAGAAACAGCTTTTCCGATCCATAATCATATAATCAATGCAATTCTGATCTGGGAACAGTGTGATGTCACCCAGAGTTTGACAGATGCGTGTGAATTAACGGAGTTCATCTGAAGCCTACACTGTACAATATACACTTACTGGCCACTTTATTAGGTACAACTGCTCGTAAACGCAAGTTACAGGCTCACCAAAATTGGACAATAGAAGATTGGAAAAATGATGAGTCTCGATTTCTGCTGCGACATTTGAATGGTCGGGTCAGAATTTGGCATCAACAACATGAAAGCATGGATCCATCCTGCCTTGTATTAACAGTTCAGGCTGGTGGTGGTGGTGTAATGGTATGGGGGATATTTTCTTGGCACACTTTTGGGTCCATTAGTACCAATTGAGCATCGTGTCAACGCCACAGCCTACATGAGTATTGTTGCTGACCATGTCCATCCCTTTATGACCACAGTGTACCCATCTACTGATGGCTACTTCCAGCAGGATAACACACCATGTCATAAAGCGCGAATCATCTCAGACTGGTTTCTTGAACATGACAATAAATTCACTGTACTCAAATGGCCTCCACGGTCACCAGATATCAATCCAATAGAGCACCTTTAGGATGTAATTCGTATCATGGATGTGCAGCCGACAAATCTGAAGCAACTGTGTGATGCTATCATGTCAGTATGGAGCAAAATCTCTGAGTAATATTTCCAGTACCTTGTTGAATCTATGCCACGAAGGGTTAAGGGAGTTCTGAACGCAAAAGGGTTCCAACCCGGTACTAGTAAGGTGTACCTAATAAAGTGGCCGGTGAGTGTGTATACATCTGGGTTTTGTGATTCAGCTTTTTTTATGCATTATGGGAACTTAATCTTTCCTCCAACAACTTTTGATGTTGAAATGTGACATTTTTAATAGTTTGAAGTGATATTGTCTGAGTTGATGCTGTAAATTACAGTACTATACCTGGTAAAACCAGTACTTTTGTTATTTACCAGATTTATTTTAGTGTATTAATAATTATACAATATATTGTTTCAAACCACTAAAAGGTCAATAAAAGTCTTTTTGTTAAACTGCTGAGTTGAACTTTCAACATCAAAAGTTGACAAAGCAGAAATCAACATCCCATAATGCAATTTATAACCATAAATAAATGGAAACAAAATCCTGCTAATTACTAAATATGAAAATTGTTAAGTTAAATATGAATGTGTATATGCAGTTGAAGTCAGAATTATTCGCCCCCCTTTATTTATTTATTTTTTTTTAATATTTCCCAAATGATGTTTAACAGAGCAAGGAAATTTTCACAGTATGTCTGATAATGTTTTTTCTTCTGGAGAAAGTCTTATTTGTTTTATTTCGGCTAGAATAAAAGCAGTTTTTAATTTTTTTAAACATCATTTTGAGGTCAAAATTATTAGCTAAGCTATATTTTTTTCGATAGTCTACAGAACAAACCATCATTATACAGTAACTTGCCTAATTACCCTAACCTGCCTAGTTAACCTAATTAACCTAGTTAAGCCTTTAAAAGTCACTTTAAGCTGTATAGAAGTGTCTTGAAAAATATCTAGTAAAATATTATATACTGTCATCATGGCAAAGATAAAATAAATCAGTTATTAGAAATGAGTTATTAAAACTATTATGTTTAGAAATGTGTTGAAAAAAATCTTCTCTCTGTTAAACAGAAATTAGGGAAAAATAAACAGGGGGGCTAATAATTCTGACTTCAACTGTATTTACTTATAAGAATTATTCTTACATTATTGCTTTGAGACAAATTATCCATTGATTTTCGTTCATATTAAAGGGATAGTTCTTCCAACAATGAAGATTCTGCAGTCCTTCACTCGTTCCAAGGTCCCATAATGCAATTTTTAACCGTAAATAAAGTGGAAAAAATCCCTGCTAATCACTAAATACGGAAACTTAAAGTTAAATTCAGATTTTTTGTTTTGTTTTTGATCTGTCTGCACACATTTTGACCTTTGCAGCAGGCAGAAACATCATAAAGGCTCCCTAGATATTTATTGATAATAATTATTCTTACATTATTATTTTGTGACAAATCATCCATTGATTTTCCTTCATTTTAAAGGGATAGTTCCCTCAGAAATGAGGATTCTGCAGTCCTTCACTTGTTCCAAGCCTGTTTGACTTTCTTTCTTCTGTTGAACACAAAGGAAGATATTTTGAAGAAGTTGTTGGAGAAAACCATAATATTTTTGTTTGTTCCTACTATGGATGTCAGTGGCTGCTTTTCTTTGAACTATCAGAATATCTTGTTTTGTGTTCAACAGAAGAAAGAAATTCATGGAGGATAGTGAATGGTAAATTCTGAGGGAAAATGTATTTTGTGGTGAATTGTACCTTTAAGTTCTTTTCTACATACCACATACACCTTTAGTTTGCGTTATAAGAGTATAAAGTTTTTTTTGTGACGCTATATTTCCAAAGTAACATTCATTAACCTGTTTGTCCAATATGAAACAGCATCTAAAAACACTTTCAGGAGTCAAAGAAGAAAACCCAGAATACATTTAGTCTTAATTCTTGAATTAATCTTGCAGAAAGACCTATTTACTCCTATATATTTTACATTTCTGCTGGTTTAGTGGTTAAGAAGTCTTATGTGGACACCAATGCCACCAAAGACAGTCTTTACTTTGAACTCTCAGCATCTCCTTTTGGCTTTTACCAAATACAATGCATGAAAGTGCTGAATTTACTACCAATTCAAAGCAGAACTGTTCAATGAGACGTACACCGACTTCCTGTTAGTCAAAATGCGAGTTTTTCTTAGTCATCTTCCTCTTGATTGAACAATCCTTCATTCATCCGTCCTGCTGGAGGTCGTCAAGCTAAAATTCTGAACAGTAAATTATCTGGATTTTCCCGAAGTCCACCTTTGCTTTATTTTTAAAAAGGCTACGATGCGTTTTCTGTACTGTGCATCGTGTCGCAACATTTTTGTATTTACTTTTTTATTTAATCCACATGAAGAAAACGGCTGATATATTATTCTATTTATTATTTTATTTTCTAGATTTTAAGTTCATAATGTTTTCTGTGAGGTTATGGTCAGAGTTAAGGGATGGAATATACCAACTCAGGCTCACTAGATATACAAGTATTGAACACGTCACCATTTTTCTCAGAAAACATATTTCTAAAGGTGTTGTCTTAAAGTCTTCGCATGATGTTGGTAACAATCAAAGACAATGATCCAAAACACAGCCAAGGAAACTCTTAAATGCTTTCAGAGAAAGAAAATCAAGCTGTAGAATGGCCCAGCCAATCACCTGATGCGAATCCAATGAAAAATACAAATTAAAGCTCAGATTTGATAGACGAGACCCACAGAACCATCTAGATTTTTACACTCTGTTAAAGTCTGTGAAAAACTCACACTTGAGCAATGCATGTGACTTCATTCTCCATATGAGAGGCGTCTTTAAGCTGTGTCACCAAAAAAGTCTTTTCTATAAAGTATTAAATACAGTTCAGTAGTTCAGTACTTTCTCCTTGTGTCGTTTAATTGTTAATACACAACAAATTTTTCAGAATTTTTTTTTGTTCTGTTTTATTTTTGTTTGTATTGTTTAGGTTTTTACCATTGTTTGCTTCAATTCCATGTCAATAGCTCCTTTAGTATATTTCTCCCAGGAAAAAACATGATGTGTTCAATACTTTTTCCACCGCTGTTAGTGCCTTATGGGCCGTTCACACCAGACTCAACTTGCACAAATAACTCACAATATTTATGCCTAATTAGACACTTATTGAGTTTACTTGCTTCATTCAGTATGAAATTTACTAAATCGCTTCAATTTCATTACAAAATGGCTTGCATGGATTTTGTTGAGAGGTTAGTTTTGCTTTATGTGCTATGAAAATGGCTTGAACTCGTTCTGCGATGTGTCTAGTTTAGAGGTGGGCAAACTACGGCCTGTGGGCCATATGCGGCCCGCTAAACTCTTTCATCCGGCCCGTGAGGGAGATTTTAAAATGCTGCTTCTGAGTAACGGTTTGGTTTCAGAATTAGTAAAATAATGATGCAATACAAGTGAACGCCATTTGATGGCAGTATTGCACGCGGTACAGTTAGCGCAACCAGTAAAATTAGTACACACTCTCGGATATTAAAATGCACTCGACCGTTAATGACTGAAAATGAGTCAGGCAAAAAAAAGAAAAGAAAAATTGACTCTGAATGTCGTGTGTTTAAGGAAGAATGCACAACAAAATACTTCTTCACCAGTATTGGACAGAAAGCGGTATGTCTAATATGCCAAGAAAGTATTGCTGTTTTTAAGTCAGCATTTTTCACGCAAACTTTCAAATTATTTTTAATGTGTTAATATGAGATTTTTTCTATCAGACAATATATTTTCTATTCTCCACTATAAAAATTATTACATTATTATTATATTTTATAAGGGATTATTTTATTGTTTTATGATGATTGATAGGTAAATATAAATAGCAGTGCAAATTAATTTGACTTGTAAACATGACTCAATAATAACTATTAAAAAAAATGTGTGTTAATGTGAAACGTTTCTGTCTGATATTACATGTACCATGCATACTGCCACTATAAATAAAAGTAATTTTTTTAAGGATATGACATGTGGCCCTTCACTTGGTTTGCAAAACTTGATGTGGCCCTCGGGTCTAAAAAGTTTGCCCACCACTGGTCTAGATCCACCATGTCTTCATAGTCGCCCCTAGCTTTGTGAGATTCACCAACTGAAACTCTACTAGAGCAAACCCCTGATTTGTTCAATTTTCACCAAAGTTCAGATTTTTTAACTCAAGGGATTCGTGCTAATTACGTGTTATGCATGCCAAATAGGAAAACTCTCAATTTGCACCGTGTTATTTGTTCGAATCGCATCATTTGGGCCACCTCACCCTTTTTTACACTAATGATATTTGCAGGGACATATTATTGACGAATAAAGGATTATTTTTGTTCAGCACAACACCACAAATACCACAAAATAACCTTAGAGTGTCTAAGATTTCTCACTTTGTATGGTGTTGTATTTGTTTTTTCCAAAAATTAGATAAAAGCAATGTAAAATCAAGGTAAAGCTATGTGATTGTAGTGCACTTTTCTCTGATTTTGAGACACTATTGCTTGGTTTTAGCTCAGTGGTTTAGTGCTGCAAGAAGGATGTGTATCTGAAACGTACAGCAAAACATACCCCAAGTGATGCATTTCAGATTTGCAAAAATGTAGACAGCGCCCTCTAGTGGATGCGTCATCTAAAACGTGCATCAAAATGTAAAAATGTAGGCTAAGGCATGTTTTTCCAATGAGCCTGGGCTGGAATATACACACTGTAAAATAACGCTGGGTTCCACACAATTTCGTCATGTCGTCCCTCATGTCGTCCCAACATAAATCGATTAAGTTAGCTTAATCGTTTTTACAAATTGAAGTGGATTGAACACAAAACGATTAAGTTGTCACAAAAATTACTTAATAATTGTGGTTTCAACTCATTTGAAATAAGTAGATGGAACAAGCAGCAAAAGTCATTTTTTGAGTGCAGTTTATACCGTATAAAATCATTACGCTAAGGGAAAGTCTTTGTAAAACATGGCAACCCAACATGTGTGTATGTGCAGAGTTTTATTTACTCTGAGCTGGTCTCTCTTTTGTGTACTTAAAATGTTGTTTCATGTAATGTTCTATCATGCACATTTGGGTGAAGACTTCAGTTTTTAGAAAAGCGCAGATTAAGAAAGGGCAGAAGTGGACATCCTCAGATGCTGAATGGTTCATTTTCCCCCTTTAGTAAGAGAGATTTCTGTTATTTTACATCATTTGGAAAATGCTTTTATTGCAGACCCCTTGAATAGCCATGTTTTAAATTGTCTTCCAAATGGATCATGACCCAGTAAAGTGCCTGGCAATTCATTTTGTGAATAAAGTATTTTAATAAATACGTTTTGAGCCTATTTACCACATCTTCTGAGCAATGGATCTTGAAGCACCCTTTTATGAAATCTCCACCTGTAATAAGAACAAAACATTGTTGGAAATATCATCCATTAAATGATTTTATTGATTTATTTTTTGGTAAAGTAATGAAATAAATTGTATAATGTGAAACCATGGTGCTCATGAGGGCAAGATCAGTTAAAGGCTGTTGCTCGATAAACAGGCTTGCGTTTTTTTTTATAGAGATCACCCCTATTCCAGACCACCTTGAAAGATCAATCTCAGAAAGACAACAGTACACAGTATGGATTTTTGGGAACACACTTTTGAAAAGAGGGCTGGGAGCACAATCTCATTTGAATTTAAAGCGACAGTCACCAAAACGGCACAGTCTGCAAATTATTTGTGTGGTATTTTGAGCTGAGACTTCACATACACACTCTAGGGACATCCTATATTATGTCTTGTAAAAAGGGGCATGATACAGTATGGTGCCCGTTAAAGCTTACAGGCTTTCATATGTCGTCTGCCCATAGTTTCATCTGAGGTATTTAAGTGTTATTAAAGAGTATTATTGAGTATTAAGTGTATTAGGTGTTATTTAAGTGTAATTTAAGAGTATTATTGAGTATTAAGTGCTGTTTAAGTGTTATTAAAAAGTATTATTAAGTATTAAGTGTATTAGATGTTATTTAAGTGTTATTTAAGAGTATTATTGAGTATTAAGTGTTATTTAAGAGTATTGGAAATAGCTTAGCTTAGCATAGAACATTGAATCGGATTAGACCATTAGCATCTCACTCAAAAAATGACCAAAGAGTTTCGAGTATTGGTTGACTGAAACTGAAACTTTCTGAAAACTCTGGCCAGGGTGAAGATTTCCAAAACTCTGTGTGCAGTGTGGTGGTGTGGACCCTACAACCAGAGCACTTTTAGCTTAGCTTAGCATAGTTCATTGAATCGGATTAGACCATTAGCATCTCGCTTAAAGCTTGACAGTTCTGTATTTACATCGTGTTCTAAGGCTCTGTCCACACGAACACGGCTATTTTCAAAACTGCATTTTTTTTCTTTGTGGTTTCGCTGTTTGTCCACACGAAAACTGAGCATCGGGTGACTGAAACCGAAACTTTATGAAAACTCTGGCCAGGGTGAAGATTTTCAGGAACTCCAGGTACAATGTGGTCAAGTGGACAACACAACCAGAGTTTTCGACTCATGATGTTAGTGTGCTCGCTGTTTGCTCCTTTCTGATTGGCCAACATGGCTGGATTCACACCGAATGCTGAAGATGAGAATCAGGCAATAGGAAATTGACTATTGGAAATAGACTTTGATGGTTGATTGGTTGATAATTTTAGCTTTTTTTAATCTATTCAGTCAAGCTCCAGGTCTGGCGGAAGCACTTTTAGCTTAGCTTAGCATAGTTCATTGAAGCGGATTAGACCATTAGCATCTGGCTTGAAAATACCCAGTTTTGATAATTTTTCTATTCAAAGCTTGACTATTCTATGGTTACATCATGTACTAAGACTCTGTCCACATGAACACAGGTATTTGCAAAACTGCATGTTTTTTCTTTGCAGTTTCATTGTTTGTCCACACGAAAACTGAGTATCGACTGACTGAAATTGAAACTTTCTGAAAACCCCAGCCAGGGTGAAGTTATTCCAAAACTCTGGGTACACTATGGTTGTGTGAACACAAAAACCAGAGTTTTTGCCTCATTACGTCAGTGTGCTCGCTGTTGGCTCCTTTCTGATTGGCCAACATGGCTGGGTTCACACCAAATGCTGAAGATGAGAATCAGGCTATTGGAAATTGAGTATTGGAAATAGACTTTGACGGTTGATTGGTCAACGCAATCTCACAGAAATTTGTAACTTTTTGATTTAGTGGCTAATTTGTAAGAAATTCGTATGATCTAATTCGTACAATTTAGTCTGATTTGCTGATCACCCAGTGACGGTTGGGGTTAGGGGTGGGGTTAGGTGCCACGCCTTCTTTTTAAAATCGTACATTTTCGTATGACTGAACTCGTACAAATTTGTACAAATTAGCCACTAATCTGACAAAACGTAAAATACTTTTTTGAATCCATTCAGTCGATCTCCGGGTCTGCCGGGAGCACTTTTAGCTTAGCTTAGCATAGATCATTGAATCGGATTAGACCATTAGCATCTCGCTTGAAAGCGTCTAGAGTTTTGATAACTTTTCTATTTAAAGCTTGACTATTCTATAGGTACATCATGTACTAAGGCTCTGTTTACACAAACACGGGTATTTTCAAAACCACATTTTTTTTTTCTACACGATTTTGCTGTTTGTCCACACGAAGTATCGGCTGACTGAAACTAAAACTTTTTGTAAACTCTGGCCAGATTGAAGATATTCCAAAACCTGGAGTACAGTGTGGTACATAAGTTTTTGCCTCATGATGTTAGTGTGCTCACTGTTTGCTCTTTTCTGATTGGCCAACATGGCTGGGCTCACACCAAACTCGGAAGATGCAAATGAGGCAAATTCTGCACGTTTGTGGAGCTCTTGACTATTGGAAAAAGACTTTGATGGTTGATTGGTTGTTATTCTGCATGTTTTCGGAGCTCTTAAGTCTTGGAAATAGACTTTGACGGTTGATTGGTTGATAGTTTTAGCATTTTTCGATCCATTCAGCTGATCTCTGGGTCTGGCGGGAGCACTTTTAGCTTAGCTTAGCATAGATCATTGAATGAGATTAGACCATAAGCATTTCGCTTGAGATCATTTTTCCATTTAAAGCTTGACTATTCTTTAGATACATCGTGTAATAAGGCTCTGTCCATACAAACACAGATATTGTCATTTGCAAATTTTCTAAGCGGGTTCGCTGTTTGACCACACAAAAACGGAGAATCAGGTTACTAAAACTTTCTGAAAACTCCAGCCAGGGTGACGATTTTCCCAAACTCTGGGTACAGTGTGGTGGTGTGTACATTACAACTGGAGTTTTTACCTCATGACATCACCGTGCACGCTGTTTTCTCCTTTCTGATTGGCCAACACGGCTGAGTTCATATCAAACACTGAAGACATGAATTAGGCAAATTCTGCAGGTTTGCGGAGCTCTTGACTATTGGAAATAGACTTTGATGGTTGATTGGTTGATAGTTTTAGCATTTTGAAACAATTCAGCTGATCTCCGGGTTTGGCGGAAGCACTTTTAGCGTAGCTTAGCATAGATTGTTAAATCGGATTAGCATAAGCATCTGGCTTGAAAATATCCAGAGTTTTGATCATTTTCCTAAAGCTTGACTATTCTGTAGTTACGTCATGACGCGAATGAGGCAAGTTTTGCAAATTCTACGTTTGCGGAGCTCTTGACGATTGGAAATAGATTGTGATGGTTGATTAGTTGGTAATTTTAGCATTTTTAAAATTCATTCAGCTGATTTTTGGGTCTGGCGGAAGCACTTTTAGCTTAGCCTAGCATAGATCATTGAATCGGATTAGACCATTAGCATCTCACTCAAACGTTTTGATCATTTTCCTATTTAAAGCTTCACTATTTTGTAGTTACATCATGTACTAAGACAGACAGAAAATGAAAAGTTGCAATATAAAATAAAGTATAATATGAAATATAAAGATATATAGGTAACAATTTAGTTTAAGTAACAATTCACACTATTTACTACTGGCTTATTATCAAGATATTAAGTGTTTGTAAGTAATTAGAAAGAATGATCTTGTTTTATATCCCAATACCTAAACCCAACTACTACCTTCATAACTATTATTAAGCAGCTAACTTATCGTTAATTGATGGTTTGTCAATAGCATGAATAAATAAAGCGTGACCCAATTCTATAATATTGGACAAGTAGTTTGGAAAACGTGGTAAAGACAGAAAAGCCCTTTTTTTATATATATTATTTGTGTTACATGATAGAAAGCAGGAGATTACATGACTGACAAACTGGCTGCTAAACACGCAGTTGTTAAAATCCCATAATGAAGATGTCTGCTTAGTGTCCTGTAAACAAAGGCGCAACTTTAAAGCTTGCAGCTATCATGGCTGAAGGTATGGTTAGGAAGTGATGGAGCTGGGTGGGAGCTTTTCCAAAGGACTTTTAGAATAAGAGGAAGTGTCATAAGTAATACCAGCTGCAAGGCCTGGGTGTGTCAGGTTTCCTCTGAAACAAACAAACCATTTTTAACTTCCTGCCCAGGCCCACCTTCCCCACAATAAGCCTGACAGGATGAAGGAAGGACGGTGTAATAGTACTGTAGTCTACATGAGATGCTATACTGGAGCAAACTGAGAGAACACAAATCTACATTACTGTCAAAAACAAATATTTACTTAAAATGTGGTCACACTTTACAATAAGGTTGTATTAGATAATGTTATAAAATATATTTACTAACGTGAACATTATATTTTACTAAATTATACTAACATGAAAAACAATATATTTGTTAGACTTTGCCGCAATTTTACAGTTATTTACTGCAAAAATACCCAGTAAATTAACACATGCATTCTTTATAGTTCACTTCTGTAATATGCACTGCATTGTGGGTCATTTGAAAACTTTTACAGTAACTTACTGCCTATTAGAAATAATAAAAATATAGAAATATAATAACAATAAGTTATAAAATAATACTGTAAGAAATTTGCAGTATTGCACTTTAATCAAAGTAATTGTATCACAAAATGTATTTAAAATAGATTGATGAATGAAAATAACCTTTGTAAACCATTTAAAATGGATATAATAACAGTAAGTTATAAAAAATACCGTAAGAAATTTGCGGTATTCTACTGTAATCAAAGTAATTGTTTCACAAAATGTATTTTAAATAGATTGATGAATGAAAATAACCTTTGTATACCATTTAAAATGGATATAATAACAATAAGTTATAAAGATACTGTTAGAAATTTGTGGTATTCTACTGTAATCAAAGTAATTGTATCACCAAATGTATTTTAAATAGATTGATGAATGAAAATAAATTTCGTAGACTATTTAAAATGGATATGATAACAATAAGTTATAAAAAAATACCGTAAGAAATTTGCGGTATTCTACTGTAATCGAAGTAATTGTATCATTAAATGTATTAAATAGATTGATGAATAAAAATAAATTTCGTAGACCATTTAAAATGGATATAATAACAATAAGTTATAAAAAATACTGTAATAAATTTGCAGTATTCTACTGTAATCAAAGTAATTGTATCAAAATGTATTTAAAATAGATTGATAAATGAAAATAACCTTTGTAGACCATTTAAAATGGATATAATAACAATAAGTTATAAAGATACTGTTAGAAATTTGCGGTATTCATCAAAGTAATTGTATCACAAAATGTATTAAATAGATTGATGAATGAAAATGACTTTCGTAGACTATTTAAAATGGATATAATAACAATAAGTTATAAAAATACTAATGCACATGATCTCGTCACTTATTTGGAATTTTGTTAAATAAAATTCAATAGTAAACACTAAAAATAAAGATTTTGTACCCCTTGTGTAAAATGTAAATAAATGATGGTAAAATTACTGTAAAAATTGTGATACTGTAAAATTTTAATATGGTAAAGGGCATTTTACCATAAAAAGAAGTCTGCCGTAAGGCTATTTTACTGTAAAATTAAATTGTGGTAGGGCCTTGCTACTGTAAAACACATTTGCGCAACATAGGCTCATTCTGAAAGCGTAGCCCTATATACATTTCTGTAGATCGCAAATTATGTAGCCAAAAGTACGTATGGCTGCATTTAGTCTTCAAAACAAACGCTACGGGGGGGTATGACACCGTTCCTTTTCACGCTTACCAGCTGACCGATTATCTCCATATGGACTGCTTTCCCGCTGTTACCACTTATGTCCAGTAGCTCGACACGTACGTCAAAGGATTTGAGATGCAGAGCGGAGTTGAACGTGACGACAGGGTTTGAGTTCGGTGAAGAACGGTTCCAGAAAGCAGGTAAAACAAAAACAGAAGCCAAAAAATAAAATAAACAAGTAAATAATAGAGTGAGAATGTGGCAAAATCTGAAAACGTGGTAAAAATCAGCCGAGGGCCTTTCTTTTGCTGGATTGCTTTTGAAAACATTGTCGGTTGGGTTTAGGGAAGGAGGAGGGTGGGTCAGTCGATTGGTCAGTCAGTCAGTCGACAGCGGCCTCTGGTGGATTTATGTGGGAACAGCAGGTGTGGATGGCACTCGCTAGAGAAATTTGAGATCTCATAAAGCGTACACAGCGGCCTCTGGGGGATTTGCGAAAACAAAAACTGCAAAAAAAATGTTGCTCCTGGGATGTATTTGGCGTTCTCCAGAAATGTATATAGGGGAAGTTGTGACCGTTTTTTTTTTTTTTTCGTATTGTGATGCAGTTCCTAGAGAAACTGAATATTAAATGAGAAAACAGTGGGTGTGGCTTGTTTTTTCTGCTGTGAGCTGATTGGATGTAGTAAAGTATGCTTTTCATTTAGAGAGATCTGGAAAAGGGTTTGGGGAGAGTTATTACAACTTAACAGGCTCCTCCTTCTCAGAGTTTCTGTTTGTTGTCAAAACTGACAGCTGGAGGGGCGTGGTTAAGTATGTTAGCCACACCCAATACCTCATACAGATGTAATCTGAGAATTTAACTGAAAACAAAAAGGAAGTGCATTTTCAGATTTCAATTAAAGATTACAAGGGCAAACAATTATTATTTTTTTCTTAATGACATGCACGGATGCATTGTTCAGCACAAAACTAGCAATGTGAGCTAGTTTTGATTTCATGGGAAGTTTAATCTTAAAAACTGAAGCTTTTATTCCATTATTAATCCTTAAAAAGTTTTGCTACTTGATACTTCAAATGTTGAAATATGTCCAGAATTCTTGGCTAATGATACTTTTGGGAAACGCATGGCTGGTTTCTATCCTATAGGGAGGATGTTGAAATTTTGGATTTGTGTGCCAAGAGAATGCTCCAAATCAGTGCATTCAGTTTTAGGCTATATGAGTGAATATAACTCTTATGTGGAATGAAGTATTTACAGCAGATTTGGCACTTAAAATAATTAATAGTTTTCTGCATTTTGTGCTTTCCATTTATTTACGTTTGTGAATTGCATTATGGGATGTAGGGATGCAACGATTATAGATTTTGGTTGTACGATTATAGTCTGGGAAATAATCACGGTTTTCATGATTATTATGCATTCAATAATTCAAACACCACTAGTTTAGAAAATAAGATGAAAGCTTATATTTTACAGTGTTATTTAATGCTGCTCAGTAACCAATTAATACAGCACATAATAATATTAAAAACAAACAATAGTCCATTTCTCTCTTTGTGCTTAAAAATAAGTCAATGTTTTTGACATTTAAACAAATAATTTTACACTGTAAATAAATGACAGAACAATGAATAATTAAATAAAAATTTTAAAAAAGTAAAACAGTATTTGTCTAATGCAGAGCTTGAAATGAACTTTTTTTACCTGGTAGCACCGGTGCTCCCAACTTAAGAAAATGTAGGAGCACCCACCAAAAATGAACGAGCACACACTAAAAATGAACGAGCACCACTGCAAATTGTATATTAACGGATTTATTGTATTTGAAAACAACATCAATTAGGACTAACAAAAACCAGAAACAACTAATTCTCTGATGACTTATTGATATTTGTGCAATAATTCCAAAATGAATGTGTAATAATTATAAAACATTAATGATGACGAAGATTACAATAATACTAAAAAAGAATTACATTTCTGATTATCATTTTGCCTTGAATGTGCTTGAATGTGAGTTCTCTGCTATAAAAAGTCCAACTGTTACATTATGAAAAATAAATCTATGGTTTGCATCAAACAAAAATTAAGTATTGCAGTAAGAAATATTTATTTTGCACTATTGTTTTATATGCATGTCAATTTAATAAACAGAAAGAATGGACAAAAGAAAGTAAGAAAAGTCTCACTTCTGCACCTCTTTAAAAGTTTTGGTTTGATTTGGTCATTTTAAATGCTCAGTCTTGTTAGGAGCTGATCTTCATTTTTCTGTGTTTGTGGAATAAAGCAGGCGAGTCAGCCGACCCAATATATGAGGGGGGCAGAACAGGATTCTTGTGATGACCACCGGCGCCGTTCCTTGTCATGAGCCGCAGTTTCATTTTAAACTTAGTAAAGGCGAGCTTCTTTGGCGATGGTGTATACATACCTGTCAACCCTCCCGTTTTTCCCAGGATTCTCCCGTATTTTACAGTTCTATCCCGCTGTCATCCCGTAAAGGTATTTTACCGTATTTCTCCTGTATGTTTTATCTTTCTGAGAAGAGCCGATCCTTCCTATATGCAACCTATACCGCCGAACCACCAGGGGCCGCCCTTGCTCTTAAATGTGAATCGGTTCTGTGCTTTCATTTTATTTAGGCATAGAAACACTTTGAAATAAACATAAAAATGACGCGATTCATTTCCTTTTCATTACAGGCGCCATTGCCCCTATGCAATCCTCAAAACAGTCAGTTAATAGTTAATAGATAATAGACGCTGTTTCCCAAGCGGATTCTGTACGTACGTGATTTGATGCTGAGCTCAAGTGGACACTGGGTTTTGGGTGCGTGTTTGAACAGACATATACACATCATCATCATAATGATAATAATAATAGTAATAGCGGTTCATTCCGCTGTGTCGACCCCAGATTAATAAATGGACTAAGCCGAAAAGAAAATAAATGAATGAATGAATAATAATAATAATAACAACAACATCTAGACATGTCGATCTTGGTGGGTTTTCTTTTAAACACAACAAATTTTGTCTTAAATGAGCATAAACAGTTAGGAAAACAATCAAATGCTTTCATTATAGATCTGTGCAGTTTTAAAGTGACAGCTCTGTTATTTAATGTAATCAAACCAAAAAAATCTAAACGAGAGATTCATCCGCTGCTCTTTAATCAGAATGTTTATATTATACAGTGAAGAAAAGATGAGATTTGATAACTTGATTCTTTTTCTTTATAATAGCTAATAGTTTTAATGAGCTGAACTGTTTGCTAATTTATTTGCAGCTTTTTATAATGTATACTAATTATTAAATTCTTTGTAAATAATAATAAAAACGTATTAATGATCGTTTCAGACGTTTATTTACAATGAAACAGCTCCAGATGAACATATTTATTTATTTTTTATTTTTTTTATTTATTTTTTTTTTGGGGGGGGGGGGGGGGGGGGTATCCCTTATTTTTACATCCCAATGTTGACAGGTATGGGTGTATACAGTGTTAGATTTTACATTTAGCGGACGTTTGCGCTGAACACGCAGTGATTGCAACACATCGAGATTCAGGCCATTAAACAGCTCATCCACTCCGAGTCTTTCAACACTCTCTCCGAAATGGCTCGATTGACCTCGACTGGCGGATCAACAATCACCACATCATGATCGCTCTTATCGGCGCCATTATTTCTAACTGTAAGTGGGTTTGTAAACCTGTGTACTTTTCATGTACTGCTTCTTCCTTAGACTTCTGCCGTTTGCAGTTCCCGCGGTCACAAAAGCCCTGTCATCTCAACGAGGTGCGTCTGAAAAGAGTGAGCTAGTTGCGTCGCATGCGCGTCCCTCCTTTGGAAATAACGAACTTGCACGAGCTTGCCTTAGTTAATAGCCTCAGTCATAGTTAATCTAGTGTGCGTGGTTATTAGTCTCAGTGTACAAACTAGCGCACAGTTAGCATACCAGGGGTGCGTTTCCCAAAATCATCGTTAGCCAACTAATGTCGCAAGTTCCGTCGTTACAAAAATAGTTCGTTGATTTGCTGTTTCCCAAATCTATCGTTCCAACGAACATTTGCAAACTGCGTCGCAAACTTGAGCACTTGAAACGACACCTCTGGAGCTGTAGTTAGAAACATAGTTCCTGGCTGTGTTCTATTCCCACTTATCCCCCCTATGACCTATTCATTTAGAACATTCTAACATTCAAAGTTGAAATTATTAAAAATAAAAAAGCATTAAGTTAATCTCTCTTAGTTGTAATTTGCTTTCAAAGTATTTTTACAGTTCAGTTTTAGCGATCTTCATGTTTACAATTGTGCTCCCTTTGCAGAGCACTTTGAAAACATTGATATCATTTTGAACACAGCCTCATGGCGAAAGCTATAGGTATATTTAAAAAACGGAAATTATGTTACGTCTCCAAAGCTTGTGAATATAAAAAACATAGCATACGTTAATTCTTTTATTTTATAGTGGGTTATTTATTAAGTTTCTCTGCTGTATATGACATGGGCCTGTTGGTTAGAATTTTCGGTCCCACTTTATATTGTGTCGCTTATACCTGTGAACTTACAGGTACATGGTAATTAGATGTGTAAGTAGTATGTAACTACAGTGTATGTACACACGTTTACATAGTATTTACTTTTGTATTACTGGTGTAACTACACTCATGTAACAACCAACTGAATAGTATGTGTAAGTACAAATGTGTAACAGGACATTGGTAACAACAGTAGGAAAGTACACATCTGTAACAAGAATTATGTAAGTGCATTGTGTAACAACAATATGTACTTGCAGATGTTTTCCCACTTCCACACCTGTTTGCAGATCATGCACTTGTGAACACTGTATGGCAGAACTAATGCTGCATTAGAAGGTTTCACCTTGTGATAACAGTGTACTTACATGGTAACTCCACAGGATCTGTCCACTTAATATAAAGTGTAAAATGGTCACAAATTACTGCGTAACTTGTAGAAATATCTTCTATGCAACACTTTAATAACAGTGTAGTTACATGGTAACTCCACAGGAACAGTCCACAATATAAAGTTTAAAATAAAATTCATTTTCGTTTCGGCCTAGTCCCTTTATTAATCTGGGGTCGCCACAGCGGAATGAACCGCCAACTTCTCCAGCATATGTTTTACACAGTGAATGCCCTTCCAGCTGCAACCCATCTAAGCCGAAAAGAAAATGAATGAATGTATGAACAGTAATTTGTGACCATTTTACACTTTATATTGAGTGGATCCTGTGGATTTACCATGCAAGTACACTTGTATCACAAGGTGAAACCTTCTAATGCAGCCATACAGTGTTCACAAGTACATGATCTGCAAACAGGTGTGGAAGTGGGAAAACATCTGCAAGTACATATTGTTGTTACACAATGCACTTACATAATTCTTGTTACAGATGTGTACTTTCCTACTGTTGTTACCAATGTCCTGTTACACATTTGTACTTACACATACTATTCAGTTGGTTGTTACATGAGTGTAGTTACACCAGTATATACAAGTAAATACTCTGTACCAGTGTGTACATACACTGTAGTTACATACTATTTACACGTCTAATTACCATGTAAGTTCACAGGTATAAGCGACACTTAATATAAAGTGGGACCGCATTTTCTGCTGTGGTTTGCATGTGTCAAATTGTAATTTTTTTTTAAATAAATAAACAATATCTTAAATAATAATAATAATAATCATCATCATCATTAATATTATTAAAGTAAATATATTTATTATAAATCGCCTCATTATTTATTTATTTATTTATTTATTTATTTATTTATATGATTTATATATGATATTAAAATAGTGTTAGCTTTTGTAAATGATTTTATGTTTTAGAATAGAATATGTAATGTTCAACTTCTCAATAATATTAGTAAAGCAAACACAGGCCCTATATGTGCCATTTACATATATTTTAATTAATATGGAAAATGAGTGCATGTTTTTACCAAAACTAATATTGGATTTTATTTTAAATGCGTGTTTGTGTAAAACAATATAATTTGCACAAAGAAATGATGGGGTTGTTCTCTAAAGAAGTTACTCCACCCCGTTTAGAGCATCATTATGGGCGTTTTACATTATAACTAACGTGGTTCAAGCGAGGGATCTGCGACAGAGAAACTACGAGTTTTGGGAAACACTCGTTACTACATAGTTCTTTTGCCAAACGATGCATCGCACTATGATAGTTCAGCCACGAGTTACGTTGTTGTTTGGGAAACGCACCCCTGTTTAGTTACTGCAGTTTTGTTCCGTGCAGAAAAGCGGTGTTGAGAAGCCTTTACGATTAATTAACCGTGAAGAATAAAGCGCGGTTAATAGTGAAACCGGTTAATCGTTGCATCTCTAATGGGATGTTGATCTCTGTCGACTTTTGATGTTGAAAATTCAACTCTACAGTCTAACAAAGTGACTTTTATTGACATTTTAGTAGCTTGAAATATAATATAATGTATAAGAAATAATATAGAGATAGAAATAAGTCTGTAAAATAACAGAAAATGTACTGGCAGCTTATTACAAGGTTTTTGTAGCGTAATAAACAACACCAACCCAGACAATATAGCAGTGGTGTAAAGTACTTGAGTAAATGGACTTCGTTACTTTACTTAAGTATTTTTTTGGCTACTTTGTACTTGTACTGAGTATCAAAAATATAAGCAACTTTTACTCTTTACTTGACTACATTTGATTGAATATATGTACTCTTTACTCCACTACATTTGAACAGATGCTTACCGTTACTCATTACATTGTGATTGTGCACGACAAGTCGGCATCTTTATCTACCACAGCTAATTTGTTGAGTGGATGAGGCGATATCGCCATCTGCAGGGTGCTGAAGATACTGTATGCTATTTATGAGCTAAATCATGTGAACGTAATTTAGCAGCTTGCCTAATACCAGGTGTTTAATTAGCAACATGGCTACAGCCAGTGATGAAGCCGAAGCTTGATATGTATATGTATATTTATATGTAGTTTACTAAGTTGAAAAATAACACTGCTCGTCTTTGTTTAATTTTAATACAGAAAAAACATCTTAATCAATTGAAAAACTACTCAAAATAAAAATATTTCCCCCCTCTGGTGCTGAGAGATGAATCACATCAAAGTCAGCTCTGATTTTTTTACTACGTTTTACTAATTTTGTTTTTTTTTTTTTTTGATAAATTGTTTGTGCCTTTTTTGAACATTTGAGTTTGACTGAGACTTTTTGTTCTATTTTTTAAATATATTTTGTTCTGCCATTTTGAAACATTAAGGTGTTAAATTTAATTTACATATTAGGAAAATTAAACATTTCTTGGTGTTCTTTGAGCCTACATTCAGTATGAGTAAAATACTTAAGTTCTTTTAAAATCGGATACTTTAATACTTTTACTCAAGTCTTATTGGAATTGGTGACTTGTAACTTGTAATGGAGTAATTTTTACAGTAAGGAATCTGTACTTTTACTCAAGTATAGTTTTTAGGTACTCTTTACACCTCTGCAATATAGCACTTTAAACTATTAAAAATGTTCATAAAAGTTACTTTTTCCAACTTTTCAAGTTAAAAGTTGTTAGAAGAAAGATCAAGTTCCCACAATGCAATTCAAAAGTATAAAGTATAAATAAATCTTTTTAAAAATATAAAGATAAATCACAAAATGTGAAAAACTGCTAATTTACAGATATTTTTGGACAGTGTTAGGGTTCAGATTAAGGACACATGCAGCGCTCAACACAACAAAACATGACAATGGCTTTGACTGCAGTGTAGTTTGTCCAAGTGAACTCAAAATTGGCATGCAGCGTCTGTTATTGTTTGTGATGATGGTTGTGTATCTTGAGAAGCATTTTGATGACCGCCATTTTAATGGCAAGATGTCAAAAAAAGATAATCAGAAAATATCTGATTTATTTAGTTGTTTTTTTTTTGCCTATGTCAGGGTTGTCCAAACTCGGTCCTGCCAGGAAGTTTCTAGTATCTAGTAAGAGCTTGATTAGCTGGTTCAGGTGTGTTTGATTAGGGTTGGAGCTAAACTCTCCAGGACACCGGCCCTCCAGGACCGAGTTTGGACACCCCTGGCCTACGTGTATTAAAAGTGAAATTTCTGTTTTGGTTCATTGGCTAATTAACATCATTTGCATGTGTTATTTGAAGGGATAGTTTCCAGGTTGAGGCAGGATGGGCATCCGCTGTGTAAAACATATGCTGGAATAGTTGGCGATTCATTCCGCTGTGGCGACCCCTGAAAAATAAGGGACTAATCCAAAGGAAAATGAATGAATGAATTTGAAGGGATAGTTCAGCCAAAAGTGAAAATTCTGTCATCTACTCACCCATAATGAAGCTATTTTGAAGAAAGCTGAAAACCAGTAACCATTGACTTCTATAGTAGGGAATAACAAATATGGAAGTCAATGGT
The DNA here is from genome assembly GCA_903798195.1 of Danio kyathit. Lineage (NCBI taxonomy): Eukaryota > Metazoa > Chordata > Actinopteri > Cypriniformes > Danionidae > Danio > Danio kyathit. Next base: position 79,085,068 of record LR812523.1, on the reverse strand, counting down.
TACAGGATTCATTCATTAATTCATTTTCCTTTGGCTTAGTCACTTTATTCATCAGGGGTCGCCACAGTGGAATGACCCGCCAACTTATCCAGCATGTTTTACGCAGCAGATGCCCTTCCAGCTGCAATCCAGTACTGTGAAACATCCATACACACTCATTCTCACACGCACACTCATACACTACGGCCAATTTAGCTTATTAAATTCACCTATAGCTCATGGGGGAAACCGGAGCACCTGGAGGAAACCCATGCCAACACTGGGAGAACATGCAAACTGTACACAGAAATGCCAGCTGGCCCAGCCAGGACTCGAACCACAGTCTTCTTGATGTGAGGCGACAGTGCTAACCACTAAGCTATCGTGTCGCCCTGTTTGCAAATCAGAAAATTAATAAAAAGTTCAATCATGAAAGTGAAATCTCTGCAGCTCCTTGTTGTTTTATTGTGAAATGTGTATTTTTTCCTGTAGATATTTAGAAGCATTTCAGCATTGACGCCAACAACAACCACAAAACAACATCATAAAAGTCTAGAAAACCTAAGTGCTTTAATCCAAGTGTTCTGAAGCCAAAATAGAGCTTTGTCTGAAGAGAATAAAATGATATTTGCAGTAAAACTGAAAGACAGCACTCAAGTCTCATTCAAGACTCTCAGGCACCTCCGATTTTTAGAAATTCTTTCGTTTACTCACCCTCAAATCAAACTTAGATATTTTTAACAAATCTGTAAGATTTCTGTTCCTCCACTGAAAGTCTGTTCTGCCAAAATACAAATTAGGATGATAGATTTATATGAATCAGGTGGATTATTCAGAGTGTACTTGATCATAATATGATGAAAAAATTTAATTTATGCTTCTATTAAGGGTTAGTTCACCCAAAAATGCAAATGCTGTTATTAATTGCTCACCCTTATGTTGTTCCAAACCCCAGAAACCTTCATTCATCTTTAAACACAAATTAGAATATTTTTAGATGAAATCCTGGAGCTCTCTCATGCTCCATAGACTGCAACGGATCCACCAAAAACATTGTAAAACATTTTATATGACTTCAGTGGTTTAACTGTTATTATGCGAAACACCAAGAACACTTTTGTGTGGCAAAGAAAACTGTAAAAGCTTTGTTCACCTTTGTCTTGGTTGGGCTGGTGTTTACTATGAGTAATATGATGCTTTTTTGCGTGTTGCCTTGATTACTCTAATGGAAATACATAGTAAAATCCCACCCTGAACTGTTGCGGAGAAGAAGATAAAGCCAAACAAAGTAATTTTGTACTGGTTTTGGTGCACAAAAGTGTTCTTGGAGCTTCATATGATTACAGTTGAACCACTGAAGTCACATGGACTGTTTTGACAAGTCCTTTTCTGGACTTTGAACATCTTGATCCATTGCTGTCTATGGAGGATAAGAGAGCTCCAGGATTTCATCTAAAATATCTTAATCTGCATTCTGAAGGTGAACGAAGGTCTCAGTGGACTAAAACCACATGAGGGTGAATAATTAATAACAGAATTTTATTTTTGGGTGAACTAACCCTTTAAAAAAGCCTAAATGACATGAGTTGATCATATTGTGATGGAGAAGAATCCAGTTAATCCTTCTCATTCATATAGATCTATCGTCCCAATTTGTGTTTTGGCAGAATTGTGTTTGGACAGAAATCTCACAAGTTTGTTAAAATATCTTAAGACTTGAGGGTAGGTAAATTAAAGAAGAACTAAAAATCTTCGTTTTTGGGTGAACTTGAGGCTCAACCATAACAGGCATGAACTAATCCTTTACTTTGTTTTAATATATTTGAATGTATCCATAAATGTCCTGCCTTTTTTTTCCCCATCCAGTTCCTCACGTTCTGAAGACCTGTGCAGAGTTCATAGAGAAACATGGGATTGTGGACGGAATCTACAGACTCTCAGGAATCACATCTAACATTCAGAAACTCAGGTCGGACAGTTTTTTTTTTTAAACCCTACATGCATACAGTCAGTGTTTTGTGTAATTAGTAACTAGTTACTGTAAATAAATGACTTGAAATTTAAAGTAAATCAATTACTGTTCATTTCTGGGTAATTTAATTACAGTTACTTATAATGCATTTGCCTTAAATAATGTAAATACATTCAACAGTTGTGTATAAATCAGTTCAGAGAGAATGTTTAGCATAATAATTGTCATTTTTAACTAATATTGCATTCATCAGCAGGATCGCACATGCTTTAGAAGAGCAATTTTTGTTTTTACAAAGTTTTACAAATAAAGTTTTACAAATAAAGTAGGTTACATTATCCATCCTTAAGAAACAATGAATTGAGTGATGCTGTGTTCACACCAGATGCGGTATGCGCGAATAAATCCCATTTTTCGTGCGTTAATAGACGTGTAAATATAACTCGCTTCATTCGCATGTCAAATTCGCTTTATTCACGCATTAAATTCACTTCACAACAGATGTGGTTTCTTGTCATGGGCCGGATTTCTGTCTGCCCAGTGACTCTAGTTTCGTTGCTAAGTTCCTAACAAGGATTTTATTGAGACAGTAGCTGTGCTTTAAATGCTTTAGGAAGGCTGATAAACTGTGTAGATTCATTCGGCGCCATGTCTGAGTGCACTAGATCCTTTCAGAGGTGCGCCCAGCTCTGTGAGTTCATAAACTCCTCCAGAAACTTAACCTGGATGATGGAAGCTTTCAGCGGTGCTTCCGACTGAGCCGAGCCCAGTTTGATGAGCTGTTATCCGGTGTCTGCAGGAGGATTTTCCCTCGGGACACCAACAACAGGCACTACGTCATAATCACGCCCCTATAAGAGTAAGCTCCTGATTGGTTAACACTGCGCGAATATCCGCTGAAGTTCAGATTTTCCAACTTGCGTCAAACGAGCAAAACGCTCAATTCACGGCGCTTCATTTGTGCGAATCGTATTGCGCCGCAGGATGTTTATTTGCGTCTTTGCATTGACTTAACATTTAAATCACTCACGCTTGACGCTTCATCCGCATCTGTGAATTGAGATTTATAGGGATTTCAAGTAGTAGTAAATGATTTTTCACACATGGTAATTAGAAAAGTAATAAAAATACAATTTTTCCTAATGCACTTAGGAATTAATTGATAATTAAAATGTAATTAAATTTTTTTTAGTAACTTACATTTGCATTTAGTCATAATGCTTTTGTCCAAAGTGACTTACAATTGAGGAGGCATTCAGCGATAAATAAAGAGGCAATATATACAAGAAGTGCTAATTATACCAAGGAACTATTATTGCTCATAGAATAAAGTGCTAAAGTAAGGAACGTGGAGTATTTATTTGATTTTTTTTTGAAAGAAGAGTGTTTCTACAGGTGGTTTGTCAAGCCCACTCACCTGTGTGAAACTCCCTTCATAAATGCGCAATGTTTTTTTTTTTTTTTTTTTTTTTTTTTTTTAGATATTTAATGATCGTAAAGTGTTTTCTACAGGTGGTTTGTCAAGCACACTCGCCTGTGTGAAACTCCCTTCATAAATGAGCAATGTTTTTTTTTTTTTTTTTTTTTTTTTTTTTAGATATTTAATGATCGTAAAGTGTTTTCTACAGGTGGTTTGTCAAGCACACTCGCCTGTATGAGGCACGATTAAGGCGTACTAGCGCTATGTACAGTTGCCTTGAACCGTGCCAAAGCACATTGCATCTGAGCCAGAGCACACTTTCGTCATCAATGATGCGCTGTTCAGTTTAACAGAAGAGATTCGCTCTCGCTCAGCACAGTGGAGATGTCTTTAGTTATATCCTTTTAGTCGTTTGGGATGCAGTGACATGCAGTCAAATATTTCACCGAACAGATCAGCCACTTTTGACGCACATAAAAAAAGTCTTTGTGCTGCAGGAATTAGGAGGTTTCAGCAGTTTCAGTTTCGTGCAGCAAGGAGGGTTTTCATCTTTAATAAACTACGACAGTACGCGTTCATTGAACAGTAAGAATGATTAATTAATCCATATCAAACAGTCCCTTAAAAGTCACGTCTCGTTTTCAGTTTTGAGCTCAGGCGTGCTTTGCGCTCACACTACAAGCGTACCGCAGCTAAAGCCCAAGTGTACCGCTCTCTGGCACAACTCTTCCAATCGGGCCAGGGCTGGCCAACTGAACCGCGCCTGAGCCTGATTCAGAGCACTCGCACTTCTCAAACGAACTGGGAAGCACACCTGGGCACGGTTTGGATATCAAAGTGTGAGTGCGCCCTTAAGGTGTACTTACACTAGGCACGGTTGCCTTGAACTGTCCCTGGGCGCGATTGTCCCCCCTCCCCTGTCCCCCTCAGCCCGCATTCACACTGTATTTTTACCTTTCGAGCCCAAGCCCAAGCAAGCTTACGTCATCAATGATGCGACTGTTCAGTTAGGAAGAGAAGCACTCTCGCTCCGTACAATGGAGATTGCTTTAGTTACGTATATCGTTGTATATTATTTTAAGCCTTTTGATATGCAGTGACACGCAGTCAAATATTTTGTTGAACAGATCCACCACTTTTGATGCACGAAAATTTTCATGAAAGTCATCGTGCTGTACGCATTAGGAGGTTTGCTGAAGGTGCGACTGACATGCAACGAGGGGTTTGTATCTTTAATAAACTATGACAGTTCACGTTCAATGAAAAGTAAGAATGATTAATAAATCCATATGAAACAGTCCCTTAAAAGTGACATTACGTCTTTGCACTCACACTACAAGCGTACCGCGCCAAAGCCCAACCGAACCACACTCTGGCACACCTCTTCCAACCGGGCCAGGGCCGGCCAACTGAGCCACGCCTGGGCACGATTCAGAGCACTCACACTTGTCAAACGAACCGGGAAATAGGGGTCAAATGCTCTAGGGCATGGTTTGGATAGCCTAGTGTGAGTACGCCCTCAGAATTGCATAATGTTTTGAGGTTGTCATGTGGTAGCGGGTGGGGGTCTTGGTTTTGTTTACAGGGGTTCAGGTGATCGCTGAAGAGATGGGTTTTTATCAAACTTACCCAACGCTGCATGCATACAGTAGTTTAGTATGGTGGAAGTGTGTATGATACTTGACTTACAGCATTTTCTTTGTAGTAAACATGTGTTCCTCTCTGTGTGTGTATATTCAGACAGGAGTTTAGCTCTGAACTCTGTCCTGACCTCACTAAAGAAGTGTATCTTCAGGATATCCACTGCGTGGGCTCTTTATGTAAGCTGTACTTCAGAGAGCTGCCCAACCCGCTCCTCACTTATGAACTCTACAACAAATTTACAGTAAGTTTTGTGAGTGGGGATAAAGAGTGGGCTGAAATAGAATAGAATAGAATAGAATAGAATAGAATAGAATAGAATAGAATAGAATAGAATAGAATAGGATAGAGTAGAGTAGAGTAGAGTAGAGTAGAGTAGAGTAGAGTAGAGTAGAGTAGAGTAGGGTAGGGTAGGGTAGAGTAGAGTAGAGTAGAGTAGAGTAGAGTAGAGTAGAGTAGAGTAGAGTAGGGTAGGGTAGGGTAGAGTAGAGTAGAGTAGAGTAGAGTAGAGTAGAGTAGAATAGAATAGAATAGGATAGAATAGAATAGAATAGAATAGAATAGAATAGAATAGAATAGAATACATCCAAAACGTGATTTTTTTCTGCTTGTTCAAACAACTTGTATAAAATGAGCTGAAACATCACAATTTAAGATATTTTTGGGACAACTTAATTGTTTCATGTTCAATCCATTTAAATTTGTAAAAACAATTAAGTTATCTTAATCGGTTTGTGTTGGGATAACATGAAGGAATTGAGTGGAATCCAGCATTTTTTTTTACAGTGTAGAATAGAATAGAATAGAATAGAATAGAATAGAATAGAATAGAATAGAATAGAATAGAATAGAATAGAAAAACACATCTGAATCAGGTTAAGAGGTTTAGTTTTTTCTAAGTGTTTAAATGTCATTGTGTTAAATACCAAAAAAACTACAAGTTGCAATATAAATAAAACAATCAATCTTTCAGTCATGTAAATGAGGTTAAAACCTTAAAAACAACTGAATATAATACTTTGTTTTTCACTAATGTTATATCAAACATTAAACATGCGGAAATGTTTTCTGTAGGTGTACAAACAGTAGGATATATATTGAGATTGCATTGCAAAAAATGCTTTTCTTCAAATTTTTGTCTTGTTTCTAATCCAAATGTCTAAAAACTCTTAAATCAAAGTATTTTCTAGACAAGCATTGTCTTGTTTTAGGAAATAACATGTCAAAATTAGTTTTTCCACTAAACAAGCAAAAAAAGCTGGCAATAGTGTAAGCAAAATGATTTTATGTCAGAAGGAAAAACAAGATTATTTTGTTTGTTTAAGGGAAAAACTCACTTAATAAAAAATTTAAAAATCAAATTGTCATTCTGTCATATTTATGAATGATATGAATCTTTACAATCCCTATAAAGCAGGGATTCTTAACTGGTGGGTCACAGCTCACTAGTGGGCCTCAACGATCCTGCAGGTGGGCTGCGAGATTAAAATAACTCTCAATATTATACTATAATTTTTGGATTTCATTAATAATATGCTACATTAAAATGATCGAATTAATGCGCTTTCTTCTGCTCTCTGATTGATTACATCAAACTCGGCGCAAAAACAGCCTCATGATCGCGTCTGCAACTAGTACACATCAGTCTGTTCATTCACAAACTATGCGTGAAGTGAAAGTGTGTCTTTGGGTATTTTTGTGTGAACTGTTTAATATATACGCATAGTTGTCCGAATTAATGTACTGTGAGTGTTTTATAACGGACGCTTGCCCATACAGGAGGATCTAGAGAGGCTCAATGGTGTTTCTGCCACAGAATGTAAAATAAATAAATATCCCTTTTGACCTGTGGTTCTCTTCTGTGTATGTAATCTGTGTATGTTTTTAAAAAATAAATAAATACAATTATATATAATATAGTTTTAGTTTTATATATAATTAAATTTAAATAAAATTATATATTTTTTATAAAATGCTGATAATAGAAAATAATAGAAGGCACAACAAATTTATAATATATATTTGTTATAATAATATAATATAATATAATATAATATAATATAATATAATATAATATAATATAATATAATATAATATATTATTTGTTAATAAATAAAGGTTTAAATGAGCATTTCATACAAACATTTCAGAGAAAGTGTTAGACAGGTGGGCCTTCAAAGATTGGCTTCAAAAAAAAGGTTGAGAACCCCTGCTGTAAAGGATTCATTCATTATTTTCAGTTCAACGGGAAAACGATTGGCAGAAACATCCATTATTTTGCATTACTGCATATTTCTGTATGTCATTTTACATTTCTATCATAAAACATTTGTCAGATATGAAATATTTAGCTGCTTGTATCTTATCTCAAATGCTTACGCTGTTAAAGTCCTTTGTTTCTATACAGCTTTATACAATGCTGAATGTCAAAGCAGCTAAACAGCTTTTTGTTAACAGCAGAATATTAACAATAGCAAAATTATTATGATGAACAGTGTGATGTTTCATAAGTGTGAGACAAGTTTGATAAAGCATTAAGCAGCATTAAGTTTTTCAGATAAAGGAAAAGTTCTCTCAAAAATGAACGTTTCCTCACCACGTACTAAACATTTAGCTTTTTCTGTACTGTCCACTGCACTTTCTTACCGCTCTGATGTAAAAACAGTAGAAAACACTGTTCTCCAGCATCCAGGAATTATTGTTAATACATTTCTGTGTTTGTGCAAAGCATGCAGTGTCGGTTAAAGAGGAGCAGGAGCAGCTGCGGAACATCAGGAGTGCCATAAAAGAACTTCCTGAGTCACACTTCAGGTACAGTCCACCTTTTTATGCTGGGATGATTTAATATGATATAATAAAATAAAATGAAATACTCCCCCCCGAGGGTCATCTACAGTTGAAGTAAAAATTATTTGCCCTCCTGTGATTTTTTTTTTTCTTTTTCAAATATTTCCCAAAGTGAAGTTCATTTATAAACTAATTTCTAGAGGATCACGTGCTTATGATTGCTTGCGGCTGGTCCTGCATTATCCAATTTATGATTCACCAATCAGACGATTCCTAAGCCACTATAAATACCCTAAGTTCCATATAACAGCCATCTTCGTTTTGAAGAATCCCCCATTCCACCCCTACTCCTCCTCCTTTCCTAGATGGGCGGCACGGTGGCCCAGTGGTTAGCACTGTTGCCTCACAGCAAGAACGTCACTGGTTGTAGTCCTTACTAATCCAGCCGACGTTTCTGTGCGGAGTTTACGTTCTCCCCGTGCTCACGTGTGTTTCCCCCGGGTTCCCCGGTTTCTTCCCACCATCCAAAAACATGCAACTTAAGTCAATTGACTAATCAAAATCAGGACCATAGACATGCACCTAGTAAGTAGTTATATCTTAAGAGCAATCACTATCTGTTCATTAGCTACTAAAGCAGGGGAGTTCTCGAGATCTACCTGAGCTCAAACCCCCCTCTTGCAAACGAGAGAGAGCCCCGGGCTCGAGAATCTTATATGCTCAGGGCTCTCTACCAGGACAGCATGCCAAACAAGCTTTATAATCAATCATCAGCTAAGTGTGAACTCTTGAATGATGTTTAACAGAGCAAGGAATTTTCACAGTATTTCCTATAATATTTTGTCTTCTGGAGAAAGTCTTATTTGTTTTATTTCGGCTAGAATAAAACTATTTTAGGGTCAATATTATTATGATTAAGCAATATTTTTTTGATCGTCCACAGAACAAACCACTGTTATACAATGACTTGCCTAATTACCATAACTTGCCTAATTAACCTAGTTAAGCCTTTTAAATGTCACTTTAAGCTGTATAGAAGTGTCTTGAAAAATATCTAGTCAAATATTATTTACTGTCATCATGGCAAAGATAAAATAAATCAGTTATTAGAAATGAGTTATTAAAACTATTATGATTAGAAATGTGTGGAAAAAATCTTCTCCGTTATTGTATTGTTGAAGCATGCGTTAACACTTTCATTATATCATGTAACACAGAAAGTAAACTTTGACAGAATACAGTATCATAACTCTAAATATTTCATTTGTTATTGACTGACATTCTTGACATTGGCCTGATCTCTCAGCAGAAGTCTCCTTCATGAACCATTCACTCTTGTGAATCCAAATGAATTCTTTCCCATGAGTCATTTGACCTGTAGTTCACAAAAACATCATTACAGTACAACAGCCTATCTTACTGCTTAATTTCCATTGTGTATTGGAGGAGTTAACTATAGCTGCACAACATTTTCCAGAAACCATAGTAACTTTGTCTAAAACCCTTTGTTTGAAACACATTGGTTTAATAATACACAACTGCTGTCAAAGACATCCCACAGGAAGTGGTGTCACAACTTCTAACTTCTTGCACTACTATACTGTTGAATTCAAAATTATTATTGCTTTTGTAAAATTTTAGTTCTCTTTCAGATATTTTCCAAGTTATTTTAACATTTTTTTTAAAAACATAATACACTACAAAAAATGCTTTTCTTACTTAGATTTTTTGTCTTCTTTCTAGTCCAAATATCTATAAATTCTTATATCAAGAAGCATTTTCTAGGCAAGCAAAACATACTGTCTTATTTTTAGAAATAATATGCCAATATTAAGTGAGTTTTTCCTTAAAACAAGCAAAATAGTCTGCCAATGGGGTAAGAAAAATAATCTTGTTTTTTCTTTTGACATAAGATTATTTTGCTTATCCCATGGGCCGATCATTTTGCTTATTTTAAGGAAAAACTTGGGCCCTATTTTAACCATCCCAATAGGCCCTATTTTAACGATCTAGGCGCAAAGTCTAAAGCTCAGGGCGCAAAAGCATTAAGAGCGTGTCACAATCCACTTTTGCTAATTTAAGGACGGAAAATTCCGCTCTGCGCCGCAGCGCATGGTCTAACAGGGTTGATCTTATTCTCTTAATGAGTTACAGGTGTGTTTTAAGAATAAACCAATCAGAGTCTCATCTCCCATTCCCTTTAAGAGTCAGTAGCGCATTTGCTATTTACATGGCGGACTTTGTAAGTAGGAAAACTGAGCGCTTCCCTAGCGAGAACACAGTTAAACAGAGCATCTGCAGCGCGAGAATAAGAGAATGAGCCTCCTCATTCTTTACTTTCACTTTCACTATCTTCCATGGATAAGGAAACGTGTTGTGCACACAGACATCCATTAGCCTACATAATTAATTTTGTTTGTTAAGCGCAAAGATTTGTTTCAAAACTATTTCTAAATTCAGTTCTAATTTCCAGCAAATGAATAAATGAACAATAATAACGAAGTGTGGTCAAAAAAACTAAGTTATATCATACACATGCTATGCCCCGTATGGTCTAAAAGCTGACAGGTGGGCAAATCTAAGCGTGTTTTTAATAAAACAAATATAAATATGCATATAATAAATTATACTGCTAATAATAATAACATTATACAAAAGCAAATTGTCATGAAGAAGGCATGAAGGCAGTAGTTTTTATATTTATGTAAGCTAGAAAGTAATAATTTTTGTAATATTTTAATATTTTAATCCTTTAATTCTTTTTCATTTGTGATATTTGCGTATTGCTGCATATCCTGTGTGTATTAAGCAATGTTTCAGCGAGGAGCACATCTAACGTGCTCTGCGCTGGACTTTAGACCTCCTCTTATCTGGTCTATTAAACAGTCTATTCTAGTTTCTCAAAATAGCAATGCACCTTAACACACCTCCTTTTTAAGACCAGAACACCTACGGGTGCACATATGAGCACAAATGCATTTGCTATTTAAACAGCGCGGTGCAAAACGTCAAAATGACTCTTGTCGAGCTGAAACTAGCAAACAACAATTGCATCGCGCCTTGTGCCGCATTGCGCCGGGTGTATGATAGGGCCCAATATGTTTTGCTTGTCTAGAAAATTCTTCTTAATTTAAGATTTTTTAGATATTTGGACTAGAAACAAGACAAAAAAAAAAAATTAAGTAAGAAAAGCATTTTTTTGCAGTGTAGTGTTAACTCATTTTTATTCCCTAATTTATTTAGTTTTTACATTATATTTTCCAGTATACTAGTATCCAGAAGCTAATTGTACAGTAACTAATAGCTTTAAAGGCTTTGCTACACTGTAAAACACATTTGCATATGTTTCCATATTCTGTGGTTCACAAGTGTTTTCTTTTTATTTAATATGTTTTGAATTGCATTATGGGAGTTTTATTGCTGCGCTGTTGACTTTTGATGTTGAAAATTCAACTCTACAGTTTAACAAAGGGATTTTTGTTGACATTTTAGTAGTTTGAAGTAATATAATGTATAAGAAATATTCATATATAAAGAAATAAGTCTGTAAAATCACAGAAAATGTGCTGGCAGTTTATTAGAAGGTTTCTGTAGTATAATAAACAATACCAACCCAGACAATATATCACCTTAAACTATTAAAAATGTTCATAAAAGTCACTTTTTCAAACTTTTCAAGGTTAAAATTTATTGCAAGAAAGATCAAGGTCTCATATTGCAATTCAAAAGCATAAACAAACAGGGAAATAAATAAAAACATGATAATTTATGGATATTTTTACAGTGTAGGTTAATTTGGTTAACTAGGCAAGTTAGGTTAATAAGGAAAGTCACTGGACAACAATAGTTTGTTCTGTAGTCAATCAAAAAATAAATTTAAGGACCGCAAGCAGTTTTTAGACTATAATTAAAATAAGAAAAAAAAGTTAAAAAATAACAATTTCTCCAGAGGAAAATATATCATTGGAATTACTATGAAAACTTCTGGTATTTAACAGGATATAAATGTTAATGTCTTAATGGATGTATTTTGTTCTTTATTTCCCCAGAACGCTGGAATACCTCACTAAACATTTGGCATATTTAGCCACCCTCAGCCACCAAACCAACATGCATGCTCGCAATCTTGCCTTGGTGTGGGCTCCAAATCTACTTCGGTGAGCTTTATGTTCATTTTATTCACACATTATTCATTGTCTACTTCAGTGTTTCCCAACTCTGTTCCTGAAGGCACAGCAACAGTACACATTTCAACCTCTACCTAATCAAACACACCTGAATCAACTCATCAGAACATTAGAAGGGTTAGATTAGGGAGACCCAAAAATATGTACCGTTGGTGTGCTTCTAGGAACAGGGTTGGGAAACACTGCTCTACTTTAAACTGTTCCTATTGATCATCTCCTATAACAGGGCTGGGTTAGTCTTTTTATTATATAATAAATTACTTGCAACTCAGAAGACAATGCGATGCAATTTATAACATATAATCTATTATTATAAATAATATATCGTAAAAACTAATTATAATAATATAACATAATTAAAAATAATATAATAATACTGAGGCGACGCAGTGGCGCAGTAGGTAGCGCTGTTGCCTCACAGCAACTGGTTCGAGCCTCGGCTGGGTCAGTTGGCGTTTCTGTGTGAAGTTTGCATGTTCTCTTCATGTTCGCGTGGGTTTCCTCCGGGTGCTCCGGTTTCCCCCACAGTCCAAAGACCTGCGGTACAGGTGAACTGGGAGCATGTCAGGCACTAGAGAGCATTTAATTGGTCAAGATTTGATGAAAAACTCAAGTATGAGCTGACAAGAAAAAATCGTTGATTCATTTAGGCGGAAGTGACTTTAAGCTACAAGCTTTACATGTTTAAATCAGTTTTATAATTTCTAAACGTGAATTTTGTCACTGTTTTGGAGCCCACTAGCTTAGAGATATCCTTAACAGTGGCGGCTGGTGTTAAAAAATGTGTGTGGGGGGGGTGGGGGGGCGGGCTGGGGGTGTAGGGGGGGGGCGCAAACACCAGAAAAAAATCTAACTGTTGGTAAAGTAAGAGTGTAAAAGCCATTCTTCAGGTGATGTATCAAAAACTACAATATAACTAAAGCATACAATAAATGCAGCTCAAATCAGTTCATTTTAGTTCAATTTGGGTTTATTATCAGTAATGAAATAATCCAGATAATCAATAAACACGCACACACACATAAATGTTGCCTAATCACTGGCCAGTAGCACTACTTGAAAATAAATTTTGCTCTCCTTTATTTCTGGCTTGAAAATTTCTCAATAACCTTTTGGTTAAAGTCAGTCATCTCAGTCACCAGTCTCTTCTCTATTGACAGCATGGCCAATGCATTCAGCTTCTCTTGCGTCATGCTGTTTGAAACAGCAAACACGGAAATAGTAAAAGCATGACTTACATCACAACCTGCCGGCCAGCTCCGTTTGTCATGACAAGTGCTGGAAAAGCCCCGAATATACGCGCGCTCGCCATCACTTGACTACTGGTGAATTTGCAAGGAAGGTCGATCTGGTCCCAGCTCCTTGATTTTTTCTTCTTCATCCAAACGCCTTGTGAACGGATATCTTTGCAAAGATACAACAGAATTTTCCTTCGTCTCGAGAAATTGCATTCTGAGCTCTTTGATGAGAACGGTCCAATCACATAAGGCCAATCATATAAAAACAAATATGATTCGTTCTAACAACAAAAATGGGAGGGTTCGGGACGCAGAGCGCTGCGCCCCAAAGACAATTTAAAACAGGCCAATTAGAGCTTATCGTCATATCACGTGCATTGCAAAAGTTTGTGTACCTACATAGACACTCATTAGTCCAGCGCCCCGTACACATATGAAAAAATATTGTTCATACATTTCTTTTCAATAAATGTTAGTATGACTACAATAAATGTTAGAATGTTATAATTAAATCAATTTATTTTTTATATTTTTTTGATAATAAATATTGACATATTAAAGGGGTCTAACTTGAAGGGGGCGGCGCCCCAGCACCCTCTATTGATCAGCCGCCACTGGTCCTTAAGACTAACAGACTGAAACTAACAACTACATCTTTTATTTTAATTTCATGGGACCTTTAATGAGGTCTTTTGATATCCAAGTAGGCTTTATAATATGTAGGTTTTACAGTATAAAATATATTACGTCTATGGAGGTCCTCATAAACCACATATACAAGTGTGTGTGTGTGTGCATCTACAGTATATAGAAATATTTGACCATTTCCATGCTATGAATGAATTTAATTGTTATCTCTTCTTACCCTTGCTCTTCAAAAACATCTACAATCCTCACAGAAATAATTTCAACATAGGCTCATTTTGAAAACGTAGCCCTATATACATTTCTGGAGATTGCGAATTATGTAGCCAAAAGTACGTATGGCTGCATTTCATCTTTAAAACGAAGGTTAAGGGGCGGTATGACACCATTCCTTTTCTCGCTTACCAGCTGACCGCTTACCTTTCGTGTGGATGGCTTTTTCGCTGTTACCAGTTTGTCCAGGTAGCTCGCCATGTACGTTGGTGGATTTGAGACACAGAGCAGAGTTAACCGCGATTATAGGGTTCGAGTCTGGTGAAGAAAGGTTACAGAAAGCAGGTAAGATACAAAAAAAAAGCTAAAAAAAAGTAAATAAACAAGTAAATGTGGTAAAATCTGAAAATGTGGTAAAAATCAGGTGAGGGCTTTTCTTTTACTGGATTGCTTTTGAAAACTGTCATTTGGGTTTAGGGAAGGGGGTGGGTCAATCGGTGCTTTTTAAAACACTATTGGTTGGGTTTAGGGAAGGGGGAGGGTAGGGAGATCTGTCAGTCGACAGCGGCCTCTGGTGGATTTACGTGAGAACAGCAGGCATGAACGGCACTCGCGAGAGAAATTTGAAATCTGAAAAAGCATACACAGCACCCTCTGGAGGATTCGCGAAAACAAAAACTGCAAAAAACGTAGCTCCTGGGATGTATTTGACGCTCTCCAGAAATGTATATAGGGGTACGTAATCAGAATGAGCCTGGGTTGAATTATTTTGTATTTATTATCTTAACTGTTCTGCTTAATCTGCTACCATGAACATGCTTTTCTAGCTTCTCTTTTGTCTTTTGCTGTAGTTCTAAGGAGGTGGAGGTACCCTCCTGCAATGGAGATATCGCATTTCTGGAGGTTCGGATCCAGCAGTCGGTTGTGGAGTTCATCCTCAATCACACTGAGCAGATCTTCAACCTGGAGTTTCAGCCCTCAAAGGCTAGAGAAGGTACAGCTAGCATTCCATTAGCTATGAGTAGGCCCACTCGGAATCCGCACGTGCAGAAATCCGCCGATGTTTAGCCCATCAATGAGTCCATTTATTTACATGTGTAAATGTGTGTAAATTTATATTTATGCAGTTTTTAAATAATTTCAGTAATATCATTGACTAATAGGCAAATGTATATGATTTATTTACAATACAGTTTGTAAAGTAATATCTTCTGTCCTTGAGTAGATATATTATATGAGAGACTTGCTTTGTTTACCAAATAAACGGATCATTGTAAACATTAAATAAAATTTAAAAAGGTATTTATTATTTCATATATTAAGTTTTAGTAAAGATACTCCTAAAATCATTCCACATAAATCCGCAGATTTGTTTTTACAAAATTCTGTTCATAGCTAGGCCAGACAGAATCTGCGGATGTTTTTTTGCTGTTTCTGCACAGAAGTTTGTAAAAAAAAAAAAAAAAAAAAAAAAAAAGAAATAATAACGTTTATCTTGTATTTAAGGTTCACTATGCAAATCTAATTAGATATTTTAATAAAGTCCATTTAATGAAGTCTTTTGTTTAAAGGTGCTGTATGTAAGTTTGTGACTCTTCTAAAGCATAAAAATACCATAATATGTTTGCAGATGTTTAAGAAACATCCCAAGTGAACATACTTGTTTAACTGAAAAACAATGCTGAAGTCAGATATTCTGCTTTGAAAATGTTTTTTCCGTGCCGGAACGCTGTCTTTGTTTAGGTCAATTTAACCTGCACTATGCCAGTTTAGCCAATTATATTTCAGCACTCCGGGTTGCCTTGTTGGAAAACAGCGTATTTCATTCATTCATTCATAAAGGCTCTGAAAGCATGCGCCCGTGACCGAAATGGACAGTATCAGACGTCGAAATGAGACAGATTCAGTTTCACATGAGGTTATTAATTAGCAAATGATATAAACATTACGAACGTAAACATTAGGTGAGCAGGTTACATTGTAATCTCGTGTCCTAACAACACGCAAACAGCAGTTTGGCTGTTTGCACCAGACGAAACGCGACAGAAATGTAAATACAGCCTTTCAGAAGCACAGAATATGCACTCACTCACGAAACGGTAAGGTTTAGAATCCATTCAAACTCACATTGTTAACATTTAACACTGAATAAAACACACGAGGCTTACCTGAGGTGCACTGTCATAGGTTTCACATGTTGAGCTGTGAGAAATAGAAACCGTTTCTAATATCTCAATTCGAGGTGTTGGTTAAACTAAAACTCCTTTTAATATGGAAAATATTCCCTCTATCGCGTGTCGTTGCTTTTATTTAGAACACAGGTTTAAATCACTCGCTTCTGTACTCAATCTGGCATCCCACGCGTGTGTTTATTTTGATCTAGGAGTGCAATACCTAGTTCAACCACTGGGTGTCAAACTTACATACTGCACCTTTAATATATCTACTAAAAGAGAGAAAATATTACTATACTAACTGTATTGTAAATAAATTGAAGAAACATTTGGATATTATTCCATAACATTACTAAAAATAATATAAAAACTGAATAAATATATATTTATACCCTTTTCCATAAGTAAACAACAAGGTTGTATTAGCCAGAGTTAGATGATGCATTAGTTAACATGAATTATTAGTAATTAACAGCTGTTTTTGAGCAGAATTTTGTCTCTGAATGTATGCGTAATGATTTTGAACGGAGGAGCTAAAAACTTAATACATGAAATAAAAAACCTTTTATTTAAGGTTTACAATCAAAAACCAACCACTTGTTTAATAAACAAAGCCACCGCAGGTCTGTATTATTACACATCCACAGCCAACAGACAGATAATAATACTAGCCGGCAGCTATAGCTCTTTGGAACTCTCACATGGTCGCCCACAGAAGCTAAGCAGGCCTGCGCCGGTCAGTACCTGGATGGGAGACCACATGGGAAAGCTAGGTTGCTGCCGGAAGTGGTGTTAGTGAGGCCAGCAGGGGGTGCTCTGGGGGGGCCTTAGTGCCCCAGTATAGTGAAGGGGACTCTAGACTGCTCAGTGAGCGCCATCTTTCGGATGAGACGTTAAAATCTCTGTGGTCGTTAAAAATCCCAGGATGCATCCTGGCCGAATTTGCCCACTGAGACAAACCACAGGAGAGGGCAAATTCTTCAACAGGAGAGCGCTCCTTCTCATACTTCAGCCTCCACATCAAAGTTCCTGAAAGCAAAGATGGTCAAGGTGCTCCAGGATTGGCCAGCCCAGTCACCAGACATGAGCATTATTGAGCAAAAAGAAGGAGGCATTGAAGATGAATCCAAAGAATCTTGATGAACTCTGGGAGTCCTGCAAGAACGCTTTCTTTGCCATTCCAGATGACTTTATTAATAAGTGATTTGAGTCATTGCAGAGATGTATGGATGCAGTCCTCCAAGCTCATGGGAGTCAGACACAATATTCATTCATTTCCACTGCATCATGACTTTATACTGGACATTATTTCTGTTAAGTGACAAGACTTTTGTCTGAGTAAAGTCAGACCTTACTGTCCTAATTAAATAATTAAAAATCAAGGCATGATCATATTTTATGTTGGTAAAATAAGCGTAATCTAGAGGCCTGTGCCTTTCATATAAGCCACTTCTGATACCAAACGATCAACTAGAAGTCAAGTTATTATTTGTTGTTCCTAAAACTTGAATAGACAAAAAGACTTTTCTCAGGTAGTGTACACTGAAATTAATCATTCGTTACAATGTACTTACTGTGTTTTTACATTGTACTTATGATTGATTAAATACTGGCATGTAATTACATCTGTAATTTCATTTGTAATTACACCCCCACACACACACACACACACACACACACACACACACCACCAAACCTGTCCCTAACCTTACCTGTATAGCACCACAAGTATTCTGCAATACATTATGAACACAATAAGTACATAGTGTTTATTATTTGGAATCCAAGTACATAGTAGTTAAGGCCACCTAATATAAAGTGGGACTGAATTTAATATAAAACTGAATAAATATACATTTACACATATAAATAAACAGAATGAATCTGCAAGCGTAGATTTCACGTGGGCCTAGCTATGAGTAACTGAAGCAATAAAGATGCCAGCTTTTTGTTAGCATAGTCACTAAAGAAACAGATTCAAAAGTAATGTTTGAATGAGAGGAGAAGCAGCATTGAGAGGAGATTTTATTTGAAATGTACGCCATCTGGGTATGTTCTGTATCCACGCTGTATGAATTAAAACAGGATATACAGTAATTGGAAATTGCAGCTCATTTAGGTAATTAGCATACATTTGGGTTGAGTGCAGCCTATGCTCAGCGGAAAGCCATCCACAGTCTTCCACAGCTTGTGATAATTTGATCAGGGGACATGTGTTTGTTTTACCACAGCCTATTTAAGCTGCTCCATTATGCACTGAATTTATACTCACTCACTGAAGAAATCTGCCTATGAGTGCGCTGATTAGAAATAAAGTATGTAATATTAGTGCGAATGCAATTACATTCTTGAGAACGCAACACGGCTACAGTATCATTTTTCTTAAAGGGATAGTTCAACCAAAATTACAATTCTGCCAGTATTTATTCATCCACCATTGGTTCCAAAGCATTTTTTTCTTTTCTTGTTCTGTTGAACACAAAAGAAGATATTTTGAAGAATGTTGGAAACCGGTAACCATTGACTTCCACAGAATCAGTTTTTGCTACTATGGATATCAGTGGTCACATTTTTCAACATTCTTCAAAATATCTTTTGTGCTCAACAGAACCAAAACAAAATTAGATTTGGAGCAATTAAAGGTAAATATTTTATTATTTATTTATATTATTATTATTATTATTATTATTATTATTATTATTATTATTAGTTATATTATTAATATTATTATTATTATTTATATTATTATTATTATTATTATTATTATTATTATTATTATTATTATAGTTTTCATTATTAATGCTATTATTATTATTATTATTATTTATATTATTATTTATATTATTATTACAATTATTAATATTATTTTTATTTTTATTTATATTATTATTATTATAGTTTTTACTATTATTAATATTATTATTTATATTATTATTGTTATTATTATAGTTTTTATTATTTATATTATTATTATTATTGTTATTATTATTTATATTATTATTATTTATATTTTATTATTGTTTATATTGTTATTATTATTATCATTATTATTATTATTACAACAGTTTTTATTATTATTATTATTATTATGATGATTATTATTATTATTTCTATTTTAATTCTTGGGTGAGCTATCACTTTAAAGTAAAAACGTCCTTACAAAAATCTAAATTTACTAATATTTTGTAAAAAGGTTTATAATGTGCTATTCCTGACGACTGTGATGATGAAGTCAGGAAATGGGGCTTAGATTTGGAGTAGGGGTGTAAACACAATAGCATGAGATCTGCAGCCAAAAATGTAACGGCAAAACAATAGACATGTTGCATACAAAGAAGCAAACCGCTAATGGCTGCAAGCATGCAATTGTTGTTGAAGTGCTGAAGGTGTATTATTCACTGCGTATCGTCTCTAGCCAGTGTGTTTTGAAATTGTTGATTAGATACTGTATGATAAAAACCAACACAGGCTCATTGGAAAAAAATACCTCAGCCTACATTTTTGTGAAACCACAACCACAAAAATGTATATGAATATATGCTAGCCTGCAGTTTTTAGGTAAGATGAATGCTACAATGCAGTATAACGCTAATGACTATTGTTTTTTTTTTCACACTAATGATCATTACAGGAACATCTTTTTATTGAATAAAGAATCATTTTTGAGCAGAACCAAATAAATACCACAGGACAACTTAACAGTAGTTTGCTTGTCTTGTCTATCTCCATATGGACAACTTTTCTGGCGTGGTCAGTTTGCTCGGTAGCTCACCTTGTACAGTGTTGTATTTGTGAGTGTCCTGTGAAGCACGATTCCACAAAAGAGATAAAAGCAATGTAAAGTCAAGGTAAATCTATGTGTTCGCCATGCATTTTTCTCTTCCGTTTGTTTTTGAAACACTATTGGTTGCGTTTAGGGAAGGGTTTAGCTCGGTGATAACAAGCCCCTCATTTTTCATGGATGTATGCAAGAATGATGTGTTTTTAAAATGTATAACAAAACATACCCACAGTAACATATTTCAGATTTGCACAAATGTAAACAGTGCTCTCTAGTGGATTTGTCATCTGAAACGTGCAATGAAATGTACCCGGAGCAACGTATTTTGCATTTCGCAAACATGTAGGCTGCGGAACTAATTTTTTAATGCACCTGGCTGACAGGATTATTATCATTAAAACTTTTAAATACTCTATTAAACACTATCAAAAACGAATTTAGTGTTGAGCTAGACACCAGACCCAAAGAGACCCTGATGTGTTTATTCAAGATCGTGCTTTTTTTTGTGAAAAGTGTTTACTGCTCATGATATGCTAATACTTCAGACTGTGTTTATGGTTTTGTAGGCCATAACAAATTCGTCTCTCTAGCCAATGTGTTTTGAAAATGTTGAGTAGATACTGTATGATGGAAACCAACCAAGGCTCATTGGAAATGCACATCTCAGTCTACATTTTTGTAAGCCCACAAAAACGTATGTTTTCTTGCAGTTTTAGGTAAAATTAATGCTACAATGTAGTATGACGCTAATGACTATGGTTTCTTTTCACACTAATGATATATACAGGAATATATTATCAAGCTATAAAGAATTATTTTTACAATTATTGCACAAAACCCAAATAAATACCCCAGGACAACTTAACGGTGTCTATAATTTGTAATTGAATTCATTTGCTTGACTTGTCTATCTCCATATGGACAACTTTTCTGGCGTGGTCAGTTTGCTCAGTAGCTCACCTTGTACGGTGTTGTATTCGTGCTGCAGAGTGCTCAGGTTTGAGTTCTGTGAAGCACGCTTTCACAAAAGAGATTAAACAATGTAAAATTAAGGTAAAACTAAGTGTTCGCACTGCACTTTACTCTTACGTTTGCTTTTGGAACACTACTGGTTGAGTTTAGAGAAGGGTTTAGCTAAGTAGTTCGCTAGGTGATCTGTACAACAAGCTCTGCATTTTTTGTGGAGGTTAACAAGAACGATGTGTTTTTGAAATGTATGACAAAACATACCTAAAGTAACTTATTTCAGATTTGCACAAATGTAAACAGCGCCCTCTAGTGGATTTGTCATCTGAAATGTTCAACGAAATGACCCAGAGCAACATATTTGACATTTCGCAAACATGTAGGCTGAGGAATGCATTTCTAATGCGCATGGTAGATGAAAACAGGATTATTATCATTAAATGACACTAGAGAGAGAGAACCTGATGTGTTTACACAGGATTGAGCTCTTTTTAGTGTTCACTGCTCATGATATGCTAATACAGACTGTATGGTTTTGTAGGCCATAACAAATTCGTCTCTCGAGCCAATGTGTTTTGAAAATGTTGAGTAGATACTGTATGATGGAAACCAACACAGGCTCATTGGAAATGTGCATTTCAGTCTACATTTTTGTAAAGCCACAAAAACGCGTTTTCTTGCAATTTTTAGGTGAAATTAATGTCATGATGCAGTATGGCGCTAATGACTATTGTTTCTTTTCACACTAATGATATTTACAGAGACATATTATCGACGTGTATAGGATCATATTTACAGTTATTTCACAAAACCAAATAAATACCACAGAACAACTTAATGGTATCTATGAATTGTACTTGAATAAGTTTGCCTGACTTGTCTATCTCCATATGGACAACTTTTCTGGCGTGGTCAGTTTGCTCAGTAGCTCACCTTGTACGGTGTTGTATTCGTGCTGCAGAGTGCTCAGGTTTGAGTTCTGTGAAGCACGCTTTCACAAAAGAGATATAAACAATGTAAAATTAAGGTAAAACTAAGTGTTCGCACTGCACTTTACTCTTACGTTTGCTTTTGGAACACTACTGGTTGAGTTTAGAGAAGGGTTTAGCTAAGTAGTTCGCTAGGTGATCTGTACAACAAGCTCTGCATTTTTTGTGGAGGTTAACAAGAACGATGTGTTTTTGAAATGTATGACAAAACATACCTAAAGTAACTTATTTCAGATTTGCACAAATGTAAACAGCGCCCTCTAGTGGATTTGTCATCTGAAATGTTCAACGAAATGACCCAGAGCGACGTATTTGACATTTCGCAAACATGTAGGCTGAGGAATGCATTTCTAATGCGCATGGTTGATGAAAACAGGATTATTATCATTAAATGACACTATTAAAAACTATTTTATTGAGCTAGGCATTGAACCCAGAGAGAACCTGATGTGTTTACACAGGATTGAGCTCTTTTTAGTGTTTACTGCTCATGATATGCTAATACAGACTGTTTTTATGGTTTTGTAGGCCTTAACAAATTCGTCTCTCTAGCCAATGTGTTTTGAAAATGTTGAGTAGATACTGTATGATGGAAACCAGCCAAGGCTCATTGGAAATGCGAATCTCAGTCTACATTTTTGTAAGCCCACAAAAACGTATGTTTTCTTGCAGTTTTAGGTAAAATTAATGCTACGATGCAGTATGACGCTAATGACTATGGTTTCTTTTCACACTAATGATATTTACAGGAATATATTATCAAGCTATAAAGAATTATTTTTACAGTTATTGCACAAAACCCAAATAAATACCCCAGGACAACTTAACGGTGTCTATAATTTGTAATTGAATTCATTTGCTTGACTTGTCTATCTCCATATGGACAACTTTTCTGGCGTGGTCAGTTTGCTCAGTAGCTCACCTTGTACGGTGTTGTATTCGTGCTGCAGAGTGCTCAGGTTTGAGTTCTGTGAAGCACGCTTTCACAAAAGAGATGTAAAATTAAGGTAAAACTAAGTGTTTGCACTGCACTTTACTCTTACGTTTGCTTTTGGAACACTACTGGTTGAGTTTAGAGAAGGGTTTAGCTAAGTAGTTTGCTAGGTGATCTGTACAACAAGCTCTGCATTTTTTGTGGAGGTTAACAAGAACGATGTGTTTTTGAAATGTATGACAAAACATACCCATAGTAATTTATTTCATATTTGCACAAATGTAAACAGCGCCCTCTAGTGGATTTGTCATCTGAAATTTTCAACGAAATGACCCAGAGCAACGTATTTGACATTTCGCAAACATGTAGGCTGAGGAATGCATTTCTAATGCGCATGGTTGATGAAAACAGGATTATTATCATTAAATGACACTATTAAAAACTATTTTATTGAGCTAGGCATTGAACCCAGAGAGAACCTGATGTGTTTACACAGGATTGAGCTCTTTTTAGTGTTTATTGCTCATGATATGCTAATACAGTTTTTATGGTTTTGTAGGCCATAACAAATTTGTCTCTCGAGCCAATGTGTTTTGAAAATGTTGAGTAGATACTGTATAATGGAAACCAACACAGGCTCATTGGAAATGCGCATTTCAGTCTACATTTTTGTAAAGCCACAAAAACGTGTTTTCTTGCAATTTTTAGGTGAAATAAATGCTATGATGCAGTATGGCGCTAATGACTATTGTTTCTTTTCACACTAATGATATTTACAGAGACATATTATCGACGTGTATAGGATCATATTTACAGTTATTTCACAAAACCAAATAAGTACCACAGAACAACTTAATGGTATCTATGAATTGTACTTGAATAAGTTTGCCTGACTTGTCTATCTCCATATGGACAACTTTTCTGGCATGGTCAGTTTGCTCAGTAGCTCACCTTGTATGGTGTTGTATTTTTGCTGCAGAGTGCTCATGTTTAAGTGCAGTAAAGCATGGTTGCACTAAAGTTAAAAGCAATGTGAAATCAAGGTAAGACTATGTGTTCGCAGAGCACTTTTCTCTTACGTTTGCTATTGAATCACTATTGGTTGGGGTTAGTGAGGGGTTTAGCTCGATGGTTCACTTTGTAACAATCCCTGGATTTTCATGGATGTATACAAGAGTAATGTGTGTTTGAAACCTATAACAAAACATACACAAAGTAATGTATTTCAGATTTGCACAAATGTAAACAGTGCCCTCTAGTGGATCTGTTATCTGAAATGTGCAACGAAACATACCCGGAGGAATGTAGTTTACATTTTACCAACATATAAGCTGAGGCATGTATTTCCAATGCGCATGGTTGATAAAATTAGGATTAGTGTAATTAAATTATACTATTAAAAACAATTTTATTGAGCTAGGCTTCGAACCCAAAGAGAACTGGATGCGTTTACACAGGCTTTAAGCTCTTTTTAGTGAAAAGTGTTTATTGTTCATGATATGTTAATGCTTCACACTGGTTTTTATGGTTTTGTAGGCCCTAGCATGGCCTGTGGGGAGAAGTACGCCACCTTGCCTGCCAGCACACAGTGTGGGCCCATGAAGCTCATGAGTCTGGAAGAAGCCCAGGCTCGATCTCTCAGTCCAAACCATCCAGTAATGAGAGAAAGACAAAGAGAGAACAGCCTTCCAGACACCAGCACTGCTGCAATGTATCACACAGTAATCGATCTCTCCGACAGCAGGTACAGTATCATATACAGTAGGGCTGCACAATATATCGTTTCAGCATTGATATCGCAATGTCCACATCAGCAATTGTCACATCACTGGATCTGCAATGTCAAGTATGGTTATTGTAGATTAATTCACTATTCACTATTGATTATTATTTCTGTTAAACATATCACGTAAGCTTAAAACATTCAGGCACAATAAACAATAGCATTTGTTGCTTCAACAAAAAACAATTTAATTGTTATAGTGAAGGCTGCCAAGTGTCATTTTACATTAGATTTTTTTAAAAAATTGTGTCCAACTAATTACAGTTGCAATCAGAATTATTCAACCCCCTGATTTATTAGCCCCCCTGTTTATTTTTTCCACAATTTCTGTTTAACGGAGAGTAGATTTTTTCAACACATTTCTAATCATAATAGTTTTAATAACTCATTTCTAATAACTGATTTATTTTATCTTTGCCATGATGACAGTAAATAATATTTTACTAGAAATTTTTCAAGACACTTCTATACAGCTTAAAGTGACATTTAAAGGCATAACTAGGTTAATTAGGTTAACTAGGCAGGTTAGGGTAATTAGGCAAGTTATTGTATAACGATGGTTTGTTCTGTAGACTATCAAAAATATATAGCTTAAAGGGGCTAATAATTTTGACCTTAAAATGGGTTTTAAAAAATTAAAAACTGCCTTTATTCTAGCCGAAATAAAACAAATAAGACTTTCTCCAGAAGAAAAAATATTATCAGACATACTGTGAAAATTTCCTTGTTCTGTTAAACATCATTTGGGAAATATTTAAAAAAGAATAATAAATTCAAAGGGGGTTCAATAATTCTGATTGCAACTGTAAGTCTTACCAGACAAATATAAAACCCCTTATTTTTCTCATTTGTATGTTTTTTTTACCCCTAGAAATCTGGTTGAAAGTTAATTTTAGTAATTAATTCACATGCACTCCACTATAAAATTACCTCAAACACTCTGAAATAATAAATTCTTCACAAAAAGAGTTATTCAATCCATCTGGTGAAATATATTTAATATCACAAGGTATTTCACTGAAAAAAAATAATGCAATGTAAATATTTCCAATAGTGTGCAGCCCTAATATACAGTCAAGTCAAGTGGAAAAACTTAGGACACCCAACTGATTTTAATATACATAATAATAATAATAATAATAATAATAATAATAAAAACTACACTCAAAAAATGTTTTTGTTGCTTGTTTAAACTACTTATGTACAATTAACTGAATTAACACAATTCTTTAGTTTATTTTTGGACAACTTACTTGTTTTATGTTCAATCCACTTAAATTTGTAAACAATAATTATGTCAACCTAATCGATTTGTGTTGGGAGATCATAAAGGAAATGTCTGGAACCCAGAATACCCAGCAGACACACAACATCATAAGACGCTAATATCAGGTTAGATTTAGGTCGTGATGTCAGGTGACCAAAATTCAATGTCTAGCCAGCGTCTAAGGACAACTTTATTTTGACATCCAATAACGACGTCAAATGACGTTGATATTTGGTTGATTTTAGGTTGTGTTAGAAAGTGACCAAAATCCAACGTCAAGCCAACATCTTAAACCAACGTCATATTGACATCAAATACTGACATTTATTCGTCAGGTATGGCAACCAATATCCAACGTCTGATAGACGTCATAGTGGTAACGTCCACACAACGTCAAGCTGTAACATCATTAGACGTTGATATTTGGTTGAAATTAAGTTGTGTTTAAAGTGACCAAAATCCAATGTCAAGCCAACATCTTAAACCAACGTCATAATGACGTCAAATACTGACATTTATTCGTCAGGTATGGCAACCAAAATCCAACGTCTGATAGACGTCATAGTGGTAACGTCCACACAACATCAAGCTGTAACATCACTAGACGTTGATATTTGGTTGATTTTAGGTTGAACGTTGGACATTGATGTCGGCCTGATGTTGGGTTCTGACGTTAACCTAATTTTCATTTCTAAACAAAATGCAACGTCCCCACAATGTTGATGTCATGTTGAAGTTTTGTGCCCGCTGGATATGGTCTTTGGGAGGTCTTAACATTTGGAAGATGAAACCTCAGATGAACAACATCACATGACCTCTCACACCGTGACGTTATTTATTTAGCAAAGATAAGTCAATGATTCAGATTCTTATTCTTACTGAATTTAATTATTGCTAAAAGTGCATTTACACACTTTTAGCAGTAATTAAAGCCCTGTTTTTCTGTCTCACCAATCATTTTGGAGGAGTTTTGGAGATTGTTTTGGACAGCATTTCAGTCAGGATGAGCCCTGGACTTTGTTGATGACGGTGAAGTTTTGCGTTTTCGTCTTCTTTAGTTGTTGTGTTGTAGATTTGCTGCTGTTTTGGGGGTCATCGTCTTGTTTAGGTCTTAGTTTTGACTCAGCTTCAGCTTTTATTGTGAATAATGTTTTTATTCACAGACAACGGAAGCTCCACACCAACACACTGATCAATCTTCTACTGATCATACTATGTTGTTTATCTGAGTTTTAACTTAAAATTTTTTTTTTTTAATTATGCAAAGAGAGACACAAATTGCATGATACAAATCAAATACAAAAAAAAAAAATAAATAAATAAACAAAGTTATATAAAAATAATATAAATTTCCAAATTTTAAGACCTGTCAAACATCAGACCATT
The DNA here is from genome assembly GCA_903798195.1 of Danio kyathit. Taxonomy (NCBI): domain Eukaryota; kingdom Metazoa; phylum Chordata; class Actinopteri; order Cypriniformes; family Danionidae; genus Danio; species Danio kyathit. The sequence continues at coordinate 79,057,706 of LR812523.1, read as the reverse complement.
TTTTTAATCTCCTGATATCATGGAAAATGTTGACTTTACTAACTTTAGGGGTGTACTAACTTTTTCACATGACCGTGTACTCTATATTTTACATTTCTTCATTACTCATCTTTCCGTTGCATTCTGAGACATTAATAAGCCTTCTCCTGACACAGAAGAAAGTTCTCAGGAAAATCTAAGAAGTGGAAGTCCATCTTCAGTCTCGGACGATCTGTCATCGACTCTAAAGGGAAACTGAGTCGCAATGGGAGTGTGTTTATGAGAGCCCAAAATTCCTCAGGTAATAAAGAAAGAAGGTTTCAGTCATTATTCAAAATGCCAACAGAACATTTCAGGCCACCTATATCAGCCAGCAGAGCAACAATAAATAGGTTTCTTCTATAGAATGTTGCAGAAATAAACATTGTGCGAAATACAGGGGGGTTTGGGGGGATTGACTCCCCCTAATTAACGTTTGATCTACTCTGAAGGACGCCAGCCCTTTAATATTGAGACATAGTTTTCCCTGATCTGTATCTTAAATTATAATATTCAATCATTCATTTTCTTTTCGGCTTAGTCCCTTTATTAATCTGGGGTCGCCACTGCGGAATGAACCGCCAACTTATCCAGCACATGTTTTACGCAGCGGATGCCCTTCCAGCTGCAACCCATCACTGGGAAACATCCATACACACTCATTTACACTCATACACTACGGACAATTTAACCTACCCAATTTACCTGTACCGCATGTCTTTGGACTGTGGGGGAAATCTGAGCACCCGGAGGAAACCCACGCGAACACAGGGAGAACATGCAAACTCCACACAGAAATGCCAACTGACCCTGCCGAGGCTCGAACCAGCGACCTTCTTGCTGTGAGGCGACAGCACTACTTACTGCCCCACCGCGTCGCCTAAATTATAATATTAATAATTAAAATAATAGATA
>LR812523.1:78694273-79051773 GCA_903798195.1 Danio kyathit | reverse complement strand
GAAGTCAGAATTATTAGCCCCCCTTTGATTTTTATTTTCTTTTTTAAATATTTCCCAAATTATGTTTAACAGAGCAAGGACATTTTCACAGTATGTCTGATATTTTTTTTTCTTCTGGAGAAAGTCTTATTTGCTTTATTTCAGCTAGAATTAAATCAGTTTTTAATTTTTTAAAAGCCATTTTAAGGTCAAAATTATTAGCCCCTTTAAGCTATATTGTTTTTCTGATAGTCGACAGAACAAACCATCATTATACAATAACTTGCCTAATTACTCTAACCTGCCTAGTGAACCTAATTAACCTAGTTAAGCCTTTAAACGTCACTTTAAGCTGTATAGAAGTGTCTTGAAAAATATCTAGTCAAATATTATCATATTATCATGACAAAAATAAAATAAATCAGTTATTAGAAATGAGTTATTAAAACTATTATGATTAGAAATGTGTGTGAAATTGGGGTAAAAAATAAACAGGGGGGCTAATAATTTTGACTTCAACTGTATGTATTTATAGGGGGGCTAATAATTTAGGAGGGCTAATAATTCTGACACATATATGAGTACACCCCACACAAATCTCTCATATAACTTAATATTTTCTATAGGACGTTTTTACAATATTTTATTTGTGTCTATATATTAGTTTAGTCAGTACTGAAGCCAAATCTGGAGCTTATCTAACAAAATAACCTATAATAATGGTTAAAAAATTAGTTGCCCAAATTTATGTTATAGAAAAATATTAAATAACATTTTTAAAAGTAGTAAAATTCAAGAGAAACAACAAATATAAAAAAAAAATTGTAATTTGCTTGAATTTAAATGTATTATCTTTCCATTTCTAAAGATGTTCTGTGACTAAAATATTATTGTAATAAATAAATCTGTTTTGTTCAAATGCACCAATATATATTACCCATATTCACTGAGAAATGGATGAAAATATTCATTTTCAAAATGGGCTGTACTCATATATGCTGAGCACTGTATATCTGAGTGTGTGTGACTCGGGTGTGAAAATAGCTGTATGTTTGTAGCATTTCATCTCTTTTATTTATTTATTCACTTCCATTCAGATGAAGACAAAGCAGCAGCAGTAGAAGGAGCCAACGGCATGTTCATCCCAATTCACAAGTCTCGAACCCTGGGCTCAGATATCAACTACCTGAATAAAAAAGATCCAAAATGGGAGTTGGATTCTCAAACGGCTTCAGGAGGATCCCTGAACGAGAAACGAGAAGGAGCATCGAACGTCTCTTCCTCTTCTTCATCACCATCATCATCTTTATCTCCATTGCAGAAGAGTCTTCCAGAACAGCTGAAGGTTTTCAAAGGTGACGAGCGCAGCGGCTGCCAGCCCACGTCTCCTAAAAACCGCCGTATGCTGTATTCTGGATCCGCCAACAATGGATCCTCTAGACCGTCTTTTCCAGGCAGCCTGTTTCCACTGGAATCCTCGCCACGGCACCAGCGCAAGGCCCTCAATATTTCAGAGCCGTTTGCTGTGTCTGTGCCATTGCGTGTGTCTGCGGTAATTAACTCAAACAGCACCCCCTGCAGGGCACCTGGGAAAGAGCGGGACAGGGGTTTAGGAGGACTCTTTAAGCCCACTAAAGAGGCAGGACCTCTGGAAGGCCATCGCAGGGAAAGCATGGGCACTGCTGGATTGTGTGGCGCTGGAAACTTCAGCTTCACAGACTGGGAGACGGGACTGGCAGGTCGTGCCATCGGTTCTGGGCACAGAGAAAACAGCAGCGGAGGCAGCGGATGCAGTATCTATAGCAACAGCAGCTCTTTCCCCATGGAAAATGAGGAGCAGAGTGGGGAAAGGGATTTTACAGATGCAATCGCTATGGCGACAGCAAAGAGTATGACGATTTTAGTGTGTCTGTGTGACGTATTTTTAGGTTTAAGTGAAAAGGTCATCCGTTAAATGTAAAGTATACTTATATAGAGGGTTATTTCCCCTTAAAATTAACATTTATGTGATCATTTATGAAGCTTCATGTCGTTCCAAGCCCATAAGACTTTTGTTCATCTTTAGCACCCAAATTAAGATATGTTTAGTCAAATCTGAGAGAATTCTGGCCCTTTATTACACTCAAAAAGGTAGTCGCTTAATCAAAGTTTTCTAAACAGACACACACACACACACACACAAACACACACACACACACATACAAACATATATACATATACAGTTGAAGTCAGAATTATTCGCCCCCTTTGAATTTATTATTCTTTTTTAAATATTTCCCAAATGATGTTTAACAGAGCAAGGAAATTTTCACAGTATGTCTGATAATATTTTTTCTTCTGGAGAAAGTCTTATTTGTTTTATTTCGGCTAGAATAGAAGCAGTTTTTAATTTTTTAAAAGCCATTTTATGGTCAAAATTATTAGCCCCTTTAAGCTATTTTTTTTTTTCGATAGTCTACAGAACAAACCATCGTTATACAATAACTTGCCTAATTACCCTAACCTGCCTAGTTAACCTAATTAACCTAGTTAAGCCTTTAAATGTCACTTTAAGCTGTATAGAAGTGTCTTGAAAAATACCTATATATATATATATATATATATATATATATATATATATATATATATATATATATATATATATAAATAAATATAGCTTAACATATATGAGTACACCCCTCACAAATCTCTCATTTAAATGATAATAATTCATTCTCTATATGAAGGTTTACAATATCATAATTATAATCTTATAATCTTATCTAACAATATAACGGTTCAAAAATCTGTAGCCCAAATGTATGTTAGGGAAAAATATTGAATACAAAATTAAAAAAACAGGTTGTAATTTAGATATATTTAAAATATATTTAGAAATTGAAAAATAATACAATTAAATTCAAGCTAAATATTGCATCGAAATATATTTCTATCCATTTCTCAGTGAATATAGGCAATGTATTTTGGTGCATTTAAACAAAACAGATTTATTACAGATTTATTTATTAAAATAACATTTTAATCACCAAACATATTCAGAAATTGAAAGATAATACAATTAAATTCAAGCAAATTATTGAAAAAAAAATTACAACCTACAAAATTTTTTTCATTTTGTTGCTTCTCTTGATTTTTCCTCTTTTTTAAAATTGTATTTAATATTTTTCTATAACATATACATTTCAGTAGTTACTAGTACAATACTAGTTTTTGGACAATTATCGTTAAGTTATTTTGTTAGATAAGCTCCAGATTTGGCTTCAGTACTGACTAATCTAACGTACATGCACAAATATAATATTGTATAACTTCCTATTAAAATATGAATTTAAAAGATAGATTTGTGAGGGGTGTACTATATATATATATATATATATATATATATATATATATATATATATATATATATATATATATATATATATATATATATATACAGTGCTCAGCATATAAATTGACCATTTTGAGGGATGTAAACAATAACAATAGTTCTAATGTATTTCCTGTTTTACATTTTTTTCTAAACCTTACAAGAATCAAAAAGCTCCACATATTGATAAATAATTTTATGATAGCTGTTTTAACCTTAAGTTATGATTGAATACTCAACATATATGAGTACACCCCTTACAAATCTCTCATTTTAATTTATAATTACAATATTATATTTGTGTCTATACATTAGATTAGTCAGTACTGAAGCCAAATCTGGAGCTTATCTAACAAAATAAGTTACAATAACGGTCCAAAAACTAGTACAGCCAAATTTATGTTACATGTTAAATAAAATATTTGTAAAAAAAAAAAAAAAAAAAGCAAAATTCAAGAGAAACAAAAAATGTTGTTGAAATTTTGTAGTTTGTAATTTTTTCTTCAATATTTTGTATAAATTTAGATGAATTATCTTTCTATTTCTAAAGATATTAAGCAAAATAATAATATATACAATTATATATAATTAATTTAGTATATTTTAATAAATATTATATATTAATTAATTTTAATAAATATCTGTTTAATAAATCTGTTTTGTTCAAATGCACTAAACCATATTACCTATATATTTATTGAGAAATGGATAAAAATATTTATTTTCAACATTGGGTGTACTCATTTATGTTGATATATCTTATGTTCATAGGTTTATACACTTGATCAGTATATAGTGTATCATTTTTCATCAGAAGTCTTGGATTAAACTGTTCAATTCATGGAGATTTATAGTTTGATCTCTTTTATGAGTGTTGGAAACACACACTTTCAGTGGAGAGACAGAAAATCCTTCAAAAAAATCTTTATTTGTCTTCTGAAAATGTATTTGGGGTTTGAAACAACAAAGTAAATGATGAAAGAATTTTCATTTTGGTGTTTACAATACTTATCCTTACACCTATATATTCTTTGACTCTTTCATTATCATATAGATTATTCATGTGAAGTAAAAGCAATGCTGTGTTGGAATATTCTCTCATATCCTAGCTTAGACCATCTGTAAGGAAAGCATTTGAAAGATTGTGGTGTTTTAAAGCATTGCATTGAGCCGAATTCTGACCAGCCCAGCACAGCAACACCGCCTCAGCCAATAGTGTGTGTGGTTTTGACTGGGACCGTCAGATATCTTACTAATGGAAGATGGGGAAGGGTTCGACAGTCACATTATTTTTGCAAATTATTCACTGCATCTTTGAGTCGTCTAGCAGGACTGATTAATTAATCAATTTATCTGTATTTTATCAGGCAAGGATGCAGAAGTGAGAGAGCTGATAGCCACTGTGGAGAATTTCCAACCTCAAGCGTCATCCGAGACTAAAGCAATAGGGGAAGAACTGGAAACCACATCAACAAAACAGGAAATGGCAAAATTGGACAAACTGGTATGATATGAAGTGATAAAACACACATGCAATTTTAGAATTGCCCCCCTGCATTTTTAATCAAATCCAAGTACTGCGGTGTATATAAGTAATTTAAATGTAAAATTGGCAAAGATGAAATAGCAGTAGCAGTGATATAATAATAACGAAACCTGAGAGATTTCTGTGCTTTTATTAAAAGTCCAAAATAACCAACGCTTTGGTGCTTTTATACACATTTATCAATGCATCAAAATGTAGTAAAAATGGATGATCATCAAATGAGCTTGCTTGACAAGCAAGAAAAAAACAATAAAAGTCTACATTTTCATGTAACACTTCTTGTGATATTCAGAAGTCATTTGGAGAATTAAAGATATGGGTTATTATTGGAGAGACAGGTTCATCAAAAATATGTGAATCGTGTTTAAAAAATTAACAAAATAGTCTTGTCGCCTATTTAAGTTTTAGGAACAACAAATAATAACTTAGCTTCTAGTTGATCATTTGGTATCAGAAGTGGCTTATATGAAAGGCAAAGGCCTCTAGATTACGCTTATTTTACCAAAATAAAATATGATCATGCCTTGATTTTTAATTATTTAATTAGTACAGTAAGATCTGACTTTACTCAGACAAAAGTCTTGTCACTTAACCGAAATAATGTCCAGTATAGAATATAAAGTCATGGTGCAGTGGAAAAAGAATGAATATTGTATCTGACTCCCATGAGCTTGGAGGACTGCATCCATACATCTCTGCAATGACTCAAATCACTTATTAATAAAGTCATCTGGAATGGCAAAGAAAGTGTTCTTGCAGGACTCCTAGAGTTCATCAAAATTCTTTGGATTTATCTTCAATGCCTCCTCCTTCATCTTACCCCAGACATGCTCAATAATATTCATGTCTGGTGACTGGGCTGACCAATCCTGGAGCACATTGAGCTTCTTTACTTTCAGGAACTTTGATGTGGAGGCTGAAGTATGAGAAGGAGCGCTATCCTGCTGAAGAGTTTGCCCTCTGCTGTGGTTTGTAATGTAATGAGCAGCACAAATGTCTTGATACCTCAGGCTGTTAATGTTGTCATCCACTCTGCAGATCTCTCGCACGCCCCCATACCGAATGTAACCCCAAACCATGACTTTTCCTTTACCAAACTTGACTGATTTCTATGAGAATCTTCTGCAGTATTTGTGATGAGTTCAACAGAAGATTCATCAGAAAAATCTATCTTCTGTATAATGTAAAAATGTACCTTCCAAATGATCAACTAGAAGTCAAGTTATTATTTGTCGCTCTTCCAACTGGGATCGTCAACAAGACTTTTGTCAGGTAGCGTAGGTTTAAATCGTCATTAAGTAAGTCATTTTTGGGTGAACCATCTCTTTAAGCCGCGTTCTTCACTCAAAACATTATTTTTCCTGATTGTTCAAACTACGTATTTAAAATGACAACTTATTTGTGTCATGTTCAATCCACTGAAACTTGTAAAAACAATAAAGTTAAGTTCATCAATTTGTGTTGGGACAACATGAAGGAATTGTGTGGAACTCAACATTTTTTACAGTGTTGGGGGTGTTTACACTGTCTTTACACAACATCATTTTCAGCCAAAAACTGGAAACGTTTAATTCAGTTACAAAGTGTTTTTGTGATTGAAAATACACAAATCTGCAGACAGGTTTCAAAAGTGGAAATCTTTGTAAACTCATCTATTGTCGTGTACGAGTAAACACCCAAAAACTAGAGTCTTTGACAATGATGATGTCATTTGTAATTTTACTTCACATTACAGCGGAGACACAATTTTAGAAACACACTCATAAAATTCCCTTCTGTTGTTTTCTCGGGGGTATGCCCACTGTTATTTAAAGTGTGTTCCACTTTGTCAAGTGAACAAGGGAAGTTTACATGAACATCCTCGATAATTGTTTTAACCATAGGGAGCGAATCAGCTTCATATGTCCACTCTAGAACCTATATGTCCCAGAAGTGATGCCACAACAGTGTAGTTTTCAAGTGCTCAAGGGTTTAGAGCAGAGGTGTCAAACTTAGCTCCTGGAGGGCCGCAGCCCTGCACAGTTTAGTTTCAACCCTGCTTCAACACACTTACCTGTAGGTTTCAAACAAGCCTGAAGAACTCAATCAGTTTGATCAAGTGTGTTTAATTAGGGTTGGAACTAAACTGTACAGAGCTGCAATCGTACTAAATTGTACTAATGAGATCGTATGAATTCACAAGAATTAGCCACTAAATCAAAAGGTTATGAATTGCCATGAGATTGTGTTGGTTTGTCATGTAAAAGTAGCCCTAAGTCTAATTTATACTTCTGCATCAAGGCCACGTATATGCTCTGGCACAGCCTTCGCGCAGTCACATAGCCCTTGCCGTGGCTGACGCCAATGCTGATGCGCATCTCTCAAAAGATGTTACTACATGTCGCAATGACTTGTAGTGCAAGCTCTGTGATTGGTCAGCTTGGTAGCTGCAACCAGTGTGGGCAGGACAGAGAGCTGCGCTAACCTGTTGAAGGGAGTGTTTAGTGTCGAGTCTCGTGAAGTAGCTCTAGATGGAAACTTGTTGCTTTGTGTTTATCTTATGATTAAAGTTGTTGCACCGGTTTCCACCTCTGAATGAGCAAGTTTTAGATACTAGTACATTAAGGTAGCGCTCCGAATAAAACAAAACACCCGTGAAGAAACTCGACACAGAGGAACATAAAAACCTACTGCCAGCTAGCATTTCGGAAGTGCTATTGCAGAGCAACACAAACAGCACGCAAAAGTATAAATGCACGACTATGCGCAAGGCAGGCACCATGGGTCACTGCGATCACTCAATGCAAAAGTATAAATCAGCCTGTAGACAATTGTGGCATCAGAAATAGTACTGGAACAAATGTCTTCAATTTTCTATCTTTTTTGTTTTGTTTTTGTGTTTGACAGGAATTAATCGACAAGGTGCCTTCATCTGGGATGAATGACAAGGTTTCTATCACTGAGGTGAAAAAAACAAATATGCCAGATGACCAAGTGAAGCCCAGCATCACCAAGATAACTGGAAATCAGGACAACCTCAAGCTTAGTGCTCAAGCACGGCGAAGTAGTTTGCCCTCAAACACTGTTTCATCAAAGGGACTGTTTATAGACCTCACCAAAAACGTAATGTTTGATCACCCTGGTGCTACTACATTTAATTCTGTCATGAAGCATATGCCTGAAAGATTGCTGTCATGTGACGGAGGCTGGAATTACTTGGATAGTGATTCTGACAGGACGGAAAACAAGTCACAAAACATTATAACAACCAGTCTACAGCTTTCCCCATTTCTCCACCTAAAGGAAACAGATATTCTCCAAGATGCAGAACCGTGCAGTGAAGAGGAACTCAAAACAGATCTTTCTGAAAAAGACAGTGACTCGAAAGATAACACAAGTGTCGCTGTAAAATTGGATCTTCACACTGATGAAGAGTCATTAGCAACAAATGACATTTGTGAGAAGGAAAATAAGAAAGTAAGTGATGAGCCCAGGAAACTTGACTTAGCAGGCAGAATCAAGGGAAATTTGGAAAGGCTCTCAACTTGTTTAAATGAAAAGCATTTGACGTTGGAAATTCAAGATGATGTGGACACTTGCGGGAGTCATTTGGATCAGGTTGAACCATGGGAGGATTTGTGTTCTACCCAACAGTGGGTCACCAGCCCTCTTCACTCTCCAAAGCTTGAGGATCTGTTTCCCACACAAAGAGAGACTACGCCATGTCAGGAAGTTCACCGCCAAGTTCTGAATAAACCAAACTCAGATGAGTTACCCAACAGCAAGAATCCTGAAGCTAAAGAACCAGCTGCGCTTGATGAAATTGCACCAACTCAAACTGAAGCTGCTGTGACGGCAGAACTCGGAAACTCTGACTTCCTAACAGGAAAGAAGAACGCAGACACAGATGTAGCTTGTTTTGCGCAGATAACGGAGCATTTTGACCGCGATAAGCTCAAGTTTGAAGGAGCCAAAGACGACATCAAACTGGAGATTCCACAAGTTAAACAACTGAAGACATTCAATGATCCAGAGGAGACTACTCGACTGCAAAACATGAGCAAATCGAAGCAGAAACGCTCTTTTTGCTCTCAGAGATTTCACCGGCAAGCATCCCATGAGTTCAGCATTACGGAGAAGAGTCAAGGAACCGGTAAACCTAAACTCAGGCCATGCTCTCTAAATCTGGATTTAGGACATCAAGGTTTCAGAGATATCTCAAATTGCCAGTATCTGAATAGTGCAAAAAAATGGATGACACCTGAAGCCAAGGATGGCAGTTCGTCTCTAGAATTGGAGCTATTCCTCAGTGCACCCAAAGCACCAATGCGTCGTAACTCCGCGCCAGTTAGCGTATCATCAGTCCGTACTGCGTTCATGATCAAAACTTGCCAAGCGAAAGCCGTTCCTGTTATCCCACCAAAAATACAATACAGCCACATACCTCATACTCTACCTGAGAGGAAAAATGCTGAGGAGAACACTGATCAGGTCAACAAAAGCACCCCTGAAAAGAAACCCACCAAAAGCAAGTTGGGAAAAGCAAGTTCTTCGTTTCCCCTTCAGAAGGTCTACAGGGATGATCGGCAAAACACTGAACCTCCATCAGGCATTCAAAGACACAAGTCCATGAACAGTGCCACATGCAATGAGAATTACAAGCCAACATCCATTCCAGATCTCCCGGTGTTGAGAAGGAAACGTTCTGCAAATGGCGACACGTTTATGGACCGTCCCAGACCAGAGCGCTCGTCGCTTCTTCAGAGATCATCTTTCAGAAATCGTCCAAGACCTCAAAGTCTCATCTTGTTCAGTCCACCGTTTCCAATCATGGACTACCCTTCGGTAGGAGATGATAATAAGCAAGCCTTATCCCCTATTAAAGCCGAAACATCACCATTTGACGCCTATGCAAATGAACTAGCTGAAAACCTCAAAACTACTGAAGGGGTAACCTTGCGGAATAAAATGACCTTGCCTAAGAGTGGACAAAGGCTTGAGACCTCGACCAGTTGCTTTTATCAGCCACAAAGAAGGTCGATGATATTTGACAACAGAAGTAATAGGCAGATTGAGTAAGATAGGACTGACCTGTCATCAGTAGTAATGACTAGTAAACGTCTTGCTTATCAAATGTGACCGAGTGTCGGTATACTCTAGAACACATGGCGTGATGCTCGGAAATCAAGGTGCCATTAAAGGGATAGTTCTCCCAAAACTGAATATTTACTCACCGTTTACTCGCCAGCGGCACGGTGGCTCAGTGGTTAGCACTGCTGCCTCACAGCAAGAAGGTCGCTGATTGCCTTTCAGGCTGGGCCAGTTGGCATTTCTGTGTGGAGTTTGCATGTTCTCCCAGTGTTGACGTGGGTTTCCTCTGGGTGCTCCGGTTCCACCCCGGTTCCTGAGTGCACACAGTACTGTACAGAGACTTTCCGAGCGGCATGTGCTGAGAAAAAAGTTTGAGGGGGGGTGTGAGTTGGTAGCGATTGCGAACTGAAGACCAGGGGGCACTTTAGTTCAATTTTGAAGGGCACCTTTTTTCCACGAGAAAAAAGGGAATGTGCATGTGAGGTGTTTCCAAGTACTGGGATGCGGCTGGAAGGGTATCCGCTGTGTAAAACATATTCCAGAATAGTTGGTGGTTCATTCCACTGTGGCAACCCCTGAAAAATAAGGCCCTAAGTTAAAGAAAAATGAAGGAATGTTTACTTGCCCTCAAGTGGTTGCAAACCTTCAAAGCAAATACTATAGCACAGTGGTCCTCAACCTTTTTATCACCACGGACCAGTCAACGCTTTACAATTATACCGCGGACCAGGGTGGGGGATGGGTGGGTTTGTAGGATGCTAGGTGACCATCAACTGTTTTCTCAGAGAATGACAAGCTGACACAACATTGCTGCAGCTCTGATACACGTTTTATTTATGGAAAAAATGACAAAGCACTGCAGTGTTTGGGTGTTCTGTGTTAATGAGCTAAAGCTAATCAGTCAATTCTTGTCACATGACTCGTGGTATTCACTGGATGCGTCAGGAAGGCACAAGTGCGTCACACCGCTTGCACGCACACCTCCATTGGAAGTAACAAACTTGTGCGAACTCTAAAAAAGATGCAATATGCGAACGGCCCCTAAAAGGGCGCCATCATTTGCGATCTCCAGCAGTTGATCTTCTTGCACAGCCATGCTGGATTCACCTGATTTGTTGACAAATGGGTTGCTGATCCATTCCTTGGTAGTTCATGGGTCCTTCACTGGGCCTTTTCCCCTTAGCAAAGAAACTTTCCAAAGACGTCTGTTTCTCACTTATTTTGCTTCTTGTGGGTTACATTTTGATGCTCATATGACCGAGATGTAAGCAAGAGAATACGTTAAATTTAAAAATAAAAGACTTTTCAAAATAAAAGATCGTTCAGCCTCAGATAATTAATAAAATGGAAATAATTATTGATATCTTGTGCGGCGCGGTGCCAATTGATCCACGGACCCGTACCGGTCCGGGGCCCGGTGGTTGAGGACCACTGCCATAGAAGTCAACGGTTAAAGGTTTCCAATGTTTTTCAAAATATCTTAACTTTTGTGTTCAACACAAGAAACCTCAGAGATTTGAATCAAGTAATCGGTGAGTACTTTTTGGGTGAACTATCTATTTAATCCTGATAATACAAAAGTATTAAGCTTTGTGTAAAATTCTGCTGCTACTGCTGTTAGATTTATATTGGATATTGTTTATATCTTTCCAAGAAAAAAACTGAAACCTATGGGAAACTGTATATGTAAATACAGACTGTACAGGCACATCTCATTTTAAACTGACTCCTCTATTGCCTTTCTATGGAAATCGTGGTCCTGATTGGAACATATTATGTTTACAATAGCATTTATAAGTTATATACAAATCTACGTGAGGAAATTGCAGTAGGTGAGCAAGCCAAAGCTTTTAAAATAGCCCAAAAATTGAGTAATTCCAAATAAAACCTAATGTTTATTTATTATTCCATAGCATCTTGTTTTGTCAAGTAATGCAAAACTGTTCTCCCAAGTCTGTTATAAAGTTAAACAAATCAATAATTAAGAGTAAAGTCCAGTGATTTGAAGATAGTTTAAAGGTCAGTGCTCTTGAATAATTCAAACATGGTCTCAAGTTGCATTTTCTCTTAAGTCGATACAGATGCTGTAACATTTTCAACTATTGATTACTAAATGTTATCAAAAATTATATTAAGTTTTTAAAATGAGAACATGAAAACATCAGTGTTTTATGAAAACCGTAAGGCAAAGACATTTCGACAATGTATTTTAAAGACAAGGACAAAGATGAAAGATAATGAAGCTGTCAGTTATGGTAATTAAAAACACTAACCTTGTAATATGTTTTTGTATTCACTCAAATTGGATTTACTGTATGTATTCCATTCTTAACTAAATAAAAAAAGTACTGCACATGTAACATGTACACTCTGACAAGCATTTTAATTGCCATTATGTTGTTTAATAACACTGTTATTTTTCTTTTACCGTCATTTTCTGTGATATATTTGATATAGTATTGGTACATGGGGTAAGTTGTGTCACTTGTTGAGTCAAATATAATTTTTTTAAACAAAAAATGATTCAGAATGCCTGCAAAAATGTTAAATGATTTGCCCCCAGTGTAAAATGTCACCCTATATAAACTGTGCACACAAGACAAGCTTAACTATTCATTATATTTGAATAGCAAAAATAGCATTTAAATAGTATTTGTATTTCCTGTAGTTGAAGGCAATGCAAACTATTTTGAATAGACGATCATCTGCAGCTTTCTCTGATGTGTCTGAAACACTTCAGTTCAGACTACAAAATTTACATTTACCGTCAATAAGTTGCAGTAAATTATTGTCTGTCAAATGTGTAATTGACTACCATTTTGAGAGGAATAAAAGGCTTAATTTAACCCTTATGTACTGTTGGGGATGTTTTCATCCACTCTGGGGTGATTTTGTGTCTTAATTTGGAGTGATCTTTGGTGACAAATCTTATTTTGACACATATTTTGAGAAAATGCTTTGAATTTTTTAAAACTCAACGATACACTCTGGGCAAATTCACTACCCTTCTGTTATGTTTGGGATGAAAACACCCACTAAATTAAATTGCTGTAAAAATGCATCAGATCAATAATTTTTCAATTTTTTCTTACAATTTAAAAAAAAATGTTTCTGTTAATTAATCTGTTAATTAACTTCAGTCTTGATCAAAACTACAAAATTGTTTAGAAAATTACAGGATTTAACTCTTTAATTGCCAAATTCCCAACTGATGTCACGGATTTGGTGAAAAACACACAAAATGACGTATTTTCAATATAAAAAGTAATTGTGGACTGGATTTTTTTCCCTTTTATCACAGTCATGGACATGTGAATGATAAGTAACAACATTGGCTTTGATGCATTTTTTTTGATTGATTTTCATTTTTTTTCTCCAGAATTTACTGTTAGGGGCTGTTTTAGCCCTATGACTTCCATTATAACCAATTTTTTTATTATTACTAAACCATGACACCATATAATCATGCATTTTTGATTGTTGGTGGTTTTCCCTGTTGGTAAAATTTTTAATTTTTACCGTTGATCATCAGTTGGCATCAATAACCCTTTAGATGTGCCTGTGTTTCTGGATTTTATCTTGAGTATAACAGCAAATTAAAGTGTGTGTATGTGTGTCTTTGAGAGTGTGAGAGTGACTTTTGCGCACTTACCTTGATGTGTCTGAGAAAATCAAAATATGCATCTCAGCTCTCAGAACTAGGAGTAAATAAAAACAAAGACTGTGTGTTTATGCGCCATTAAACGTGGTTATAATTGACCACCAACAGTAAATTAGGGAGAAAAATTTAAAATCTAACAATACATCAAAGGGAATGTTGTTACTAATCGTTCACATGTCCAAGACTGTGATAAAAGATTAAAAAATCCAGTCCACAATTACTTTTTATATTGAAAATACATCATTTTTGTGTGTTTTTCACCAAATCAGTGACATCATTAGTGAACTTGGCAATTAAAGAGTTAAATCCTGTAATTTTTAAAAACATTTAGTAGTTTTGAACAGGACTGAGGCTGATAAACAGATTTATGCAAACAATTTAAAAAATATATTTATCTGATGCATTTTTACAGCAGTTTAATTCAGTGGATGTTTTTATCCTGAACATAACACAAGGGTAGTTGATTTGAACAGTCCACAAGGGTTAAATCTTCAGAGCAAAAAGATTAAATGGTTTTACTCACCCATTTACAATCATATATGAGTATATGTATGTATATATCAGCATAAATGAGTATACACCTTTACAGATCTCTCTTTTAATTTAATATTTTCTATAGGATGCTTTACAATAATATATTTGTGTATATACATTAGATTAGTAAATATTAAACCAAAATTTAAACCAATTAATAAAACTAATCCAAATTAATATGTTGGGGAAAATAGTACATGCAATTTTAATAAACAGGAAAAATCAAGAGAACTTTAAAACATATAAAGTTTAGTTAAAAATCTGTTGGCAATAACTTGTATGAATTTAAATGTAATATACTGTAGTTACATAGTAACTAAAGTAATATATTTAATTTAATTGATTTAACCATTTTAATAAAACTTTAAATGTTTAAATGCATTTAAATGCTCAAATGCGCTAAAATATATTGGCTATATTCACTGAGAAATGGAAAAAAATATTCACTTTGTGTACTTGTTTATGCTGAGCCCTATACACACAATATATATATATATATATATATATATATATATATATATATATATATATATATATATATATATACAGTTATAGTCAGAATTATTAGCCCCCCCTTTGAATTTTTTTTTCTTTTTTAAATATTTCTCAAATGATGTTTAACAGAGCAAGGACATTTTCACAGTATGTCTGATAATATTTTTTCTTCTGGAGAAAGTCTTATTTGTTTTATTTCGGCTAGAATAAAAGCAGTTTTTATTTTTTAAAATCCATTTTAAGGTCAGAATTATTAGCCCCTTTAAGCTACATATTTTTGATTGTCTACAGAACAAACCATCGTTATACAATAACTTGCCTAATTACCCTAACCTGCCTAATTAACCTAGTTAAGCCTTTAAATGTCATTTTAAGCTGTATAGAAGTGTCTTGAAAAATATCTAGTCAAATATTATGTACTGTCATCATGGCAAAGATAAAACAAATCTGTTATTATAAATGAGTTATTAAAACTATCATGATTAGAAATGTGTTGAAAAAATCTCTCTGTTACACAAAAATTGGGGAAAAATATAGAGAGGGCTAATAATTCAGGGGGGCTAATAATTCAGACTTCAACTGTCTATGTAAATATACACACACACACACTAAACAAGTAGTACCATATATGAGCACTATATACACAATATATATATAAATATACACACACTGTGAGGTTGACAAACCGAAAGGCTCGTATTGGGTTCTCGATGTATGGTAAAGTGAGAAAACGTCAAAATAAAATGATGGCACTACTCGCTGTTGTAACGTGCAAAGTGATTGGTTTATTTAGTGTACGAAAGTGAAAACCAAAATAACCCTAAAACCCAGCAAAGTAAAAAAATAACCAAAAATAAAAGAACAAATAAACAGCAAACAAACCTATGATATACAATATGTACAACCACTATATTATACACAGGCAGGTCACAAATTGCTCACGGCACCACAGTAGCTCGCTCGCCAGGTTAACTGACCCTGAACTTGAGTTTGGGGCTGCCTTTTAAAGGCGAAGCCCCTCCTCTTTGACATAAACCAACTTATACTTATTAAAAGGTAAGTATAAACTAGGGCTTTGCAATTTGGGGAAAATATTTCGATATTTTGATTTCGATTTGATTTGCAATTTCATTTTGTAGTCAAGCTTCAGCTCAATATTCTGTATTATAGCTTCTTACTGCTAAAATGCTGTGAGTGTTAGTTAAAAATAGGAACTAAAAAGATATTAACTTAAACATTTATTCACATTTTTTTTTAAATATTCAGAAATGAAACACTCATTTTTCTCTAGAGCAAACAGTAAACACAAATAAAATGACCTTACCTTTCTGAAAACTATTTGAACTCAGTGTAGCTTATTATAAAAACAACAATAAAAAAATTATTATAAAAATACAGAACACTCAGCAAACTAACATGGCTGAAACAACTCTGAAATTGTACTTTGCTGTTGCTTGCTACTAGATTGAGCGTCACTGGCAATACTTTCAGTTGACTTTAGCAAGACACTCATTGCTCAATTGGCGTAAGACTATCCCACACAGACGGCAGTCACGCATTTGCTCTGAGCAGGGGAAATTAATTAAATCAAATCGTGTTTGCGATTCGATTTTGAAAAACGAACAGCCCTAGCATAAACATCTGTATACAGTATGTTCATAAGTTCACTGTATAAAACACATTAGACACCAAACAGTCATAATTAAAGTATACTAAAATATATAAACACACACACACACACACACACACACACACACTAAACTAGTAACATTCTACTACACATCTACATACATAAACACCACACACTAAACAAGTAGTAATTGTAAACATATTTTGGACTTATGTTTATTTATAAATGAAGTGACTGTATGTGATAAAGCAGTCTTGAAACACCAGAGTAAATGTAGATTTCTATAGAAATGCACTGTTAAGAAGAGCCTATTATAAACAAAGACTTCCTTTACTCATGCAGCCAAAATCCTTCGTGGACATTTGAGTGCAGAGCAAAAGCCAGCTACTTTTGTCCAGCTGGACATTTTATGGAAAACACTTGCTAAATGCAAAATATAGAAGTTGCTTTGTCTTAAAACAAACATGCTTATTTCATAAAACAATAAGAGTGAGTGATAACGCCTGCAAATCAATTCATTCTGTGGCTCCGAAATTCAGAGAAAGCCTGTCTGTAATTCCTACTTTTTTATTTTATTTTATACATTTATAAAATCTAGCTAGCCACTTGAGTATATACTGTTGAGATATTTAGACACAAACAGCATTAGGAAGAATTCAACACTGACTGAAAATGAATGCAAACAGTATCTTCTAAAAATTGTGGCGAAGCATGATACATATAAAAAAACAGTTGCTTGGAAACAACAACAATGTAGAGTCACTGAATGACCTGCAGCAACCAATACACCTCGTTTCCAGAAATATATAAATAAAAGTATAAACTTAGAGTCAATACTTTGCATTCTTGCTTTGCTTTAAGAGTTCTTTATGCTTTGACTAATGTACTTCTTGACTCATCACGGATTTTGATCTTCATTTGTACCTGCAAAAGTTTTATAAAGTCAGTTATTAGAATGGTTCACAGCTAATTCCAATAATTTCACTAATAAATCAGACTGCATATTTGTCATCAAGTCATATCAATTATAAATATAAACACAGGCATCAGAAACTATCAAGTATTAGAGCAATTCCATCCAAATGTCAACCATGCCATGAAAACAAATAAGTTTTCACCAAAATAGCGAAACCCTTTCTAGGTTTTTTGTGTAGACTTGTATTTGACAGTACTGTTTAATACTCAAAAATGTCTCTGTCAATGTTTTCAAACAATTATATTTGATTTAAGCTCACACAAGTGGCAATTTCACATCTGCCACATCCATAACGGAAAGATATCACATTCACAATCAAGCATTTTCCTCATAAATGCAAAAAATGTTAAATAAAATCAATGATTTTTGTTCTATAGTGAGCCAAATCTTATCCTTTTGATTAGCATTGTTTCTTTTGGGCTTAATTCACAGAATTTATACAAAGTATATTGTATACTGTAAACTCACATACTTTTTTTAGTCACATCTGTAACACATTTTTATTTTCCTTATTTAAAATATGAAATATGTTTACAGATTGATATTTTTATGATCCCATAACTCTGTGGTTAGTTATTTTAAAAAATACAAAACAGTTTTTAATTTAATACTTTCTCTGTGTATTTATGTTTAGGTTTTTACTAAAAATGTCACATCCATAATGCTGGAATTGCTCATACTGTAGTTATAAATAGATCATAAAGCATACACTGGAAATTTGAAATACAAAACAAAATACCTGCTCTAACATGAACTGAAGAGGATCGTCTGGTCTATCAAAAACCAGTTTCTCTGTGATATCCTGAAATAGCACAAATAAGTGAAATACAATTGAGTTTTATACTTTTAAAATGACATTTGTAGTCAGTCAGCTCCTTTTCTACATTTATAATTGTAACACGTGTAAACGTTTATTAAAATAAAGTGAAATAATTCAATAGTTTAACGCAGCTACATTTTTAGGAACTTCTATTAGTGCTCCTTCGCCATTTTGTGCAAAGCAGTTCTTCACTGTCTACCATTTTCTTCGTAAGAAAATATATCAGTAGCAGCAGCTTTGTTCTTTCTCACCTGAAATATTTGAAGGATATTATGAGTCTCCATATAGTCAACAGAGCGTTCATAAGGGTCCGTAGTACGAACGGTCTCCGCACTTTCGGTGATAAGCACTTTTTCTGATGTGTCAAAGTCTGCCATCTCACAAAGTTTACGCTAAAGTCTTCTTTAGCATACGATATACACAAAAAGTAAGTTGCGAAGTGTGCTTCCGCGAAGCATTACTACTAACATACTCAAGCAGTTAGCGTTCGCTCTCTAATATCAAGTGCTTTACCTCTATTTTAAAATAAAGACTAAAGTTTATGTTTAGTCCGTTTAACGTTAGTACACAACCGGGACCGCGTATCTCGAATGTATCTACAGCAGGGGATTGTTTTTGAAATGTCACCCTGTAACCCTTAGCAACTGTATACAAAAGGCTTGGATGATGTCATTGGGCATAGTTTCCCGGGACAGCGCCTTTGATAAAGATTCGTGGGGGGTCTAGAAAACGGTTATTTGGAGAGAACAAAACTACCGTCGTGTGGACGAAATGTTATATCTGCTGTTAATGCCGGTTTTAAGCGCTATTTTGGGAGAAAGTGCCTCAGAAGACTTCGGGCTAACGTTTACAATGCGCCTGACAAAGAGAAGGAGGGGCTAAACCGCTGTTTCTAGGTTGCAAGTCGTCCTCAGCTGACACCTCGGCCTACAATGGGTGCATTTTATGTAGGGCAGACGGTGTGCGTGTCCCCCGGTGAACCTCTTGGTAAAACGCTGCTGTTCATGTTTACAACCGAAAGGGGGAACTCCATATCAAGAAAAGCGCGCAAACGGACCGGAAACCTCATACTAAGCGGGATGATATTATGGAGGAGAGGGATTGTTACATGTGACGAAATATTTACGTGTGCCAAGGTCGAACCGCTCCTTTATCATAGTAATATACAGAATAGATACCCACGAATTGGTTTGTTCTATGTAAACATGTCTCTTTGATATTTGCCATCAAAGGTTCCTGCCGGGACGTCGTAAATTATAATTATAACGCTGCCAGACATCATCATATTCGAGATATATGTAAATTACTCTGTTCATTCATATCACTGAGACACGTTTGCGCGATTACGATTACTAGCTCATTTTCAAACTGTAGTGTATATATATATATATATATATATATATATATATATATATATATATATATATATATATATATATATATATATATATATATATATATATAACGCCTGAAAAAAAATCACTTGGGCTTGAAGGTTGATTATTCCTCGTCTAGACTACAGACGAGCGCGCGCGCACACACACACACACCTGTCATTGTCTAGACTGGGGGGAGTCGGGAGGAGGGGGCACTGCTCAGTGTAGCTGGGGACTCGTGAACCACTATTGCATTATTTTTTGTCCGTCACAACGGCTCTGTGAACGTATTGGTGAACAAAAAACTTCGGTGTCACTTTTCACGATCTGATTGGCCAGCAGTGCCGTCAGCAACTCTCCTTACGTTTCCTTGAGGTCAGCTAGGGACGTTAAAAAATAAATAAATGAGAAAATAGAAATGCGTAGAAAGTAAAAGGCACGGTGGCGAACAATCTAGCTTGTTGGTCCCCAAATCTGACGGGCAGCGTCATCATCCAATGTGGGCGCGGATATAATTTGGAGAAATTTATTGACATCGTCCTTAACCAATCTAAAGTAGGCTATCTATAAATGATCAACATGCGGGATTCTCGGATGACTGGCCTTTTGGTCGTGGATGGGACATGGATTTCGCGGAGTTTAATTCGCGCTTGTTAGACCAAATAACGTTCAATTCGTGCTAATGTGTGCACTTGACCACGCTCAAGAATCAAGGGGGTGAAAGCAGAAACTCCTCCAAAGGGGACCTTCGACACACTCAACGGTGCACTTGTACAGTTAGGAAACTGAGGATGCGTAGTGTCCATGCTGGTTCAAACACAACAATCGCGACAAGGCAGAATAGTTTCACTTTCAGAGCCACAATGGAGCCAGTTTCAGCGTTCCTCGCCGCGCGGAAGGGAGGGCGTGCGGCTCACCGATTGGGGTAAAGTCATGTTGAACGATTTATATCACAACCTACGTGCTTCAAGAAAGTCCATTCTGTTCCAATCGCCAGCAGAAAGGCGTGGCTGCCCAAAATCTTCGACGAATAGTGAAAAAATGGGAGGGCACGAGCGAGCTGCGTGATGTCCTCTCCGAAGGTAGGCTGCAGCGTGTGTTTATTGATGAGATGAAAGAAGATGGAAGTGAGAAATGAAACAAAGTAAGGGACAATATTAATAAACTCAGTCCTTGCCTGGGGAAAACCGGGGAAGCTGTGAAGCGCTGTAGCCACTGGAGAAGAAAGACCCTTAAAGCAGCAGGTAAGAAATAGGGAGAGGGAAGGGAGGGGGAGGGTACTTATACTATTTATGTTAGGCTATTTATAAGAGTAATAGCAGTCATTCCCTTGATATGAGCCGGGAAAAAACTTAAGCGTCAAGCATAAAGTAATAGCTCAGTCGCAAGACTTTACTCATTGTTCATCAGTGTTTTATAAGTGAACCAGCTTTAAAGAGGAAAAAGCAAACTTGCTAGTGAAATTACATTTACTTGCGAAAGAAACCCCAGGATCTCCATTCTGAAGTTTTCCCAGAACATCTAGTGCTTGTCCGAAATGTGAAACACAACAAAAAAAATTGACTAAATGTTTGTCTGGAGTGACGTCTCAGGTAGAATGACCATGTAATTCCTCGCTCGGTCACTCATTTTATACTTGTTTAAGCAGTTGTCGGGATTTGAAGACTTTGTTTGTACTTCTTATGGGTTGTATTCTTTTACAGTGCGTTTTAATATTTACGCCAAGTTAAACGTAACAACACTGAACCATGACACGAAAAGCAGAGCCGCTAGGGACTTCCCTACATACGACCAAAATATTTGATAGAATAACACCGCTCCAAACGTGTGTT
The DNA here is from genome assembly GCA_903798195.1 of Danio kyathit. Taxonomy (NCBI): domain Eukaryota; kingdom Metazoa; phylum Chordata; class Actinopteri; order Cypriniformes; family Danionidae; genus Danio; species Danio kyathit. The sequence continues at coordinate 79,030,484 of LR812523.1, read as the reverse complement.
AAGTGTCAAGTATCGCAAATGTGCTCCACAATACGAAGTATTTTGTTTAACTCGAGATATAAGTGATGATTTAAACATTTCAGCCGCTTATCCGGAATCCCAGTATTTTCCGGGCTATTGCTAATATTTTATTGACCCCGGTAGATTTGCGCGCTAGCCTCTGGACTCGGGCTATCTCAGACATAAGCATAATTGTTATGAATGTTGCTGTTTTTCACTGGATGTGTTATAAGCCAGCTTGAATTGTAGTTGCACGAAAGCTGTGGAGTTTTGTAGGGAGTGTATCTGGCGCTTTACCATGTCCGTTATTTGTCATTATTAAATTAGGATACGCAGGCTTGCTAAGTGACCGAATTTTTAGTGCTCGCTCCGAGTACGCAAAGAAAGCGAAATTTAGTTTCAGTCACAAAACATAAATGCCCATCTGTTCTGGATTCGAATGCTTGTACTTACTGAATGACCTCTTTTTGACTCCGTGTTGTGAAGTGCCAGCTTGTTGCCTATAACGCACGCGTTTGGAGGCTACGCAAACAATAAATCTCTCGGCCATTTTAACACCAAAAAACTTCATATGGCAAAACACAGAGGAGCTCGTCTTCAGCTTTTTTGGAGGTAACGGGGCCTTGGAGCGGCCGTCCGATCACAGCTCTCATTGTATTGTTATCTCTGTGTGGTAGGAGACGGCGGGTATGAGAGCCATGGCATTGGCCCGTAGTGGAAAAAACACCCCAGACACATTTTTCATTAATTTATCATATGCCCTCTGTTTCCCGACGCAGTATTATAAAATGTCTGTCTTATATAAGCTGTTTATTTATAGCAAATGACATGAAAAGCTTGTCATTTAATGTGGGGAGATTCTATCCGATGTTGGCTACTTTGATTATTTGAGTGTTTTCGTGTAACCTGAATTGAGGAAAAGATTGTTTATAACGGGATAAACACATTTTTATAGTCTTAATTTTATTTAACAAAGTGTGTGTTTGTTCGCACTCAGTTTTTATTTTTTTTAATGATTTACGCACCGCCAGTCTTACATTTTTGGCAGTGCGGCCTTGGAAGTTTGACCCTTTTACTTATTTATGTATATATATAACAACGCACCTTGGATATATAACAGTCGAATAAGATTTAATTTAACGTTACGGGATTTTTTAAGTGTAGCCATATGGATTAAAAGCAAACTATTTTATTAAATATGAATACATTATGCAGTAGGGTTTAGTAGAAATCATGACCTCTGGTCTATTAACCCCGTTTTGCTTTGCGGTACACTAATATATTTGGAGTTATAATTATGAATGCCTGTCAGACACTTTTATATCTTGTTTCAATCATACGTCTCACTTTTAACTTAAATGTGTATGCATTCACATCTTATGTGGCTATGAGAGTATTATGTGTACATTAAGTTAAGCCTATGCATTTTATCTTATTATCAATCGTTACAAATATTTGTGGAATACTTAGTTGTGCTTTTTGCTTGCAAATATATATCTGAAACAGTATTTTTTTTGGCACTTTATTTATTTATTTATTTATTTATTCATTGCTCTGGTACCGACCTTCTTTTCATATAGCATAACTCTTTTGTAAAAGCACTCGTGGATCTGCAGGCAGGACATCGTCGAGTAATTTAACTCTTTCTACATATCCATGACAAACTAGGTTTTATTAGAGATCACTTTGAATGAAAATTCGGGTTATAAGGCCTGCATTAGTTTATGAATTAAGCCTTTTTACCCCAACACGTGCAAGACTGCACCGCTTATACTTTTTCATGGTGTTTTTTTATTGTGCACCTGCTTAATGAAGTGGAAATACGTCTTCAACTGTTTCAATTAAAAACGTGTGTAATTTTATGGCTGTTTTTGGACGATTAGATTGGGAAGGAGGGCCTTGGCTGTGTGGTTCGTCTGTCAGCTTTAAGTTGCTGTAGCTCTGCGTGAATGGGACCACGTTATACAACAGCAAAACCGAAAATAAACTTTATTGTAAATGTGAATCGCATGTATTGTAAACAGAAGTAGCCTAAACATGTCAGGAGTCCTAACAGCTGCTTTAGCCAAGATATTCATATTCCTGTGTGTCTCCTGAATGCTTTTCAAGTGTTATTACACTGTAGTTAAACATAACTGGCTATGCTTGGAAATATGTGACACATTTGTGTTTAAAAAAATAAACTTGTGCGTTTTAGCATTTTAATGAGTTTTTAATATTATACATTTTATTCTTGAGTGACTTAAATTTTAAGTAAAATGGATTAAATGAATGAGTATTGTTGATAACTTATGCATTAACCAACCTTTAAGCATTTAAGAGTAATGTTTATTGTGTTTACTGATTTGAAATCCATATTGATTGTTGCTTATAATGATCACCTCATTGAGTTGAGATTATAACAGCAAAATAGGAGTGCATGGTCATCGTATGTGCTTTGAAGCACTTTTACATTTATGCTTAATGACCTTTGAATGTTTAATGATGCAGCAACGTGCTTTAATTCCTGCGGATAATTATTTATTTATAATACAGTACTTATGTATTTATTTATTTTGGGTGTGATAGATGATAGACGATTGAAACATATGGACTTCAGTCACATAATCGAATTAATATTCCTATTTTTAATGTGGAGTAAAGTTTTTAAAAAATCGTTAAACATTCTTTTGTCTATTTTTGGCGAGATGAAAACGATTAAATGCGAGCAAAAGACAACAAATAAATCTCGATCTTAGGAATATTGAGATTCGTAGATCAAAAGGAGGCATTGTGCGCTGTTTATTTTGGAGACATCAAACCCTCTTAGTGCTTCAAACGTAATGCTCACATGCCACAGCTAAAGACTCCTAAAGAGTTTGTCAGTTGGCTTGCTATTGATTATCGAGAGAAAGTCGAATTACTATTAAACAATTGCAGTTGTAGAGAATTACAATGGTTTTGTCAGATGATAGGAAGGGTCGTTCTGATTATACTCCGAAAATGAGACTTGATTGCGTTGTTTATTGTCAGTGTTTTGCTGTACAGTTCAGAAGTAACTAAGTCAGATTATAGGAATATCATCTTGCCTGTTTAGATGGTGGCATGCATTAATGTAATTAAATGTCAGGGTGGGAGTCAGATCAACTTATGATCAGACAATACAGTTTATTTCAGTACAGCACATGGTGTGTGTTTCCAAGAAGTCCAAAAGCTATATATAAATTCGATATATATATATATATATATATATATATATATATATATATATATATATATATATATATATATATATATATATATATATATATATATATATATATATATATATATATATATGCTAATTACAAATATGACCTTCTAATTCATATTTGGATTTCACATATTATAAAATACACGTCATAAATATACAACTTAAATTTGTATATATTGCAAAAATGACTGTTTTTACATATATTTGTTTTCAAATTACACATAAGTTCAAATATATTAGCTATAATCTATAAGAAAAATATATGTAGCATATACGACATGTATTTTACATATGCAAAATCCAAATATGAACTTGGTAATTTATATGATTTGCATATATTTCCATGTATCAGATTTCTATTTGGGCAGACGGGACAACGAATGAATAAACACACAACGAGATCAACCACATTACCCTGATGTAGATCTGATAGCAGATATACATCATGACCCTATATATATGCACATATAAATAGATGGATATCATATGAGTGTTGAACAACATACAGCGCAGGGACGAATGCTGATACACTGTTAATTCAGGCACACAGTGTCAGGAACTGAAACATATTTCTTTTTTTTTCCGTTTAACTTGCTTGCTGCTCAGCTCGCACATGTTTCCAAATACCCATGCTTGTGTATTAACAGTAGGTGACAGTACTAAGAGGGGAGGGTATACCGTTTTGTGTAATACAGGCATTTGGCCTTTTGGCTTTGCTTTCTTCATGATATAATTGCAACACATTTCAGCCTGACACGTGGTATGATATTTTTTATAATGATTATGTTACAGTATATTTCATTTGATTGCTTGGAATCTTCTAGAAGCCTTTATGTATTTTGAGGAAGTCTTTGAGCAAAGAATTGACCGTTTCAAAATGATATCCTTAAGTATTTTGACATGATGTTGATTCTGGTGTTTTAATTAAGCAAACATGCATGACAAGAATTCTTTATTTATTTTTTCAGATGTTTCTGGGCCTAACCAGTAGGAGGAGTCATTTTACTTTGGGGCTGCTGTCGTGGAAATGTCTTTTTATGCTAAATACATTGAAGTAACCTGACAATTTCATGTAAAATTGACATTTTAGTTTTTTAGTGACCTGATCTTAAGTTGTAGAAATCCAGACAGAGTTTTTGTGTTCTGCTTTTGATGCTCTAGAGAATGATCAGTTTACATTGAAGCACGTCTGTGAGCAGAGAGATGTAGATCATCACTCATTTATGAATGCAAAATATACATTTGAGATTAGCCAATCACTTGTGCTTCAGCGCTCAACCAACCAGAGGGCTCCTTCTGGAGCTTCATCCCTTAGGCCACCCTCATATCTGAAACAAGCTGCAAACATACTGTATATACATTCTAAAAAAATGTTGGGTTGTCTTAACCCAACACTAGGCCAAACATGGACATATTGGGTTAAGTTAAAAATGTAAATTAAATTTAATAAAAAAAATGAACCCAACGTTGGTTTTGTCCATATTTGACTCTGAGTTGGGGTAACATATTGGGTTGAGTTAAAAATGTAAATTGAATTGAATTTAAAAAATAAACCCAGTGTTGGATTTGTCCATATTTGACTCAGAGTTGGGGTAGCATATTGGGTTGAGTTAAAAATGTCAAATGAATTTATTAATAAAAAAAGAACACAATGTTGGATTTGGTCATATTTGACTTAGAGTTGTGGTAACATGTTGGGTCGAGGTAAAAACGTAAATTAAATTTAATAAAAAAAAATGAATCCACTATTGGATTTGACCATTTTTGACTCAGCGTTGGGGTAACATGTTGGGTTGAGTTAAAAATGTAAATTGAGTTTAATTAAAAAAATGAACCCAGTGTTGGATTTGTCCATATTTGGATCAGAGTTGGGGTCACATATCGGGTTGAGTTAAAAATGTAAAATTAAATTTAATAATAAAAAAAGAACCCTACGTTGGATTTGGCCATATTTGACTCAGAGTTGTGGTAACATGTTGGGTCGAGTTAAAAATGTAAATTTAATTTATTTTAAAAAATTAATCCACCTTTGGATTTGTCCATTTTTGACTCAGCGTTGTGGCAGCCCCTTGGGTTGAGTTAAAAATGTAAATTGAATTTTATATAAAAAAAAATTAATCCAATGTTGGATTTGTCCATATTTGCCTTAGAGTTGGGGTAACGTATTGAGTTAAGTTAAAATGTAAATTGAAGTTAATTAAACAAAATGAACCCAATGTCGGATTTGTCCATATACTTGGGGTAACATATTAGGTTGAGTTAAAAATGTAAATTGAATTTAATAAAAATAAACGAACCCAATGTTGGATTTGTCCATTTAGTTGGGGTAATATATTGGGTTGATTTTAAAATAGAAGTTTAATTTAATTTAAAAAATAAACCCAACATTGGATTTGTCCATATCTGACTCAGAGTTGGGGTAACATATTGGGTTGAGTTAAAAATATAACTTGAATTTAATGAAAAAAATAAACCCAATGTCGGATTTGTCCATATTTGACTTAGAGTTGGGGTAAAACAACCCAGCATTTCTTTTAGTGTATACAGTATATGTCAAACTTCTCATGTTATTTTGAGGTCATTCGAAACAATTACATTCAAACTCATTCACATTATTGATTACATGTTCATATTATTGTAATATCCAGGACCAAACAGAATGTGCAGATTTTTTGCTATTTCTGCACAGAATAAAAAATAAAGTTTGCGGATTTATGTAGAATTATTTTAAGAGTGTTGGAGCTGACAACTGAGTCAAAATAATAATAATAGAAATACACCAAAAATAAAATTAAAATCCAATTTGAACCACTTGCTTGGTAAACAAAGCTACAGCAGCACATTTATCTGAACATTTGCATATTATTCAATAATGAAAGAGAATTTAATAAAAAAAACTGAATAAATACATATTTAAATAAACAAATTGAAAGATAAAATTTGTAGATTTCTTCACTTATAGATTGCAAGTTAGTTATATCTAATTGATCACTTCATATTGATGAACTATCAATAATGTATATTTCCCCAGCATCGCTTGTATTGGTTTTTCTCGATAAACCCAGTGGTTTATTAGTAACGTAAATGTTTCCAAATGTTGACAATATAAACAACACAATAGGCTTAAACTCCAGAACTAAGCCAGAACACAAAAGAACTCAGCAGGCCTCCATTACGAGTTGAGAAATAATATGGCTTATTTAGAGCCATTCAAATATTCATTGCATGATCTGTAGTGCATGACGATGTTTCTCTTACGTAGAAGAACAATTTTACATCAAGACTCATGACATAGCCAGAGGGGAAACCATGGTAACAATGGTCAGACACAGAAACAGGCACATTTGTTCACACTTTGATTTTCTCTGCTTTCGTTCACGGGTCTCCAGCAATAAAACTATGATCCCTCCAGCCAGCCGTTTGACAAAAAATACTTCAACATTACAGAGTTTGTTGTAAAGAGGGATATCCAGTGGAGATGGAAATGCAAAAAGAGGCTTTGTTTTAATACCAAACTGCTGTATCTCAGGACAGAGATCTTAGATTGTGTTGACGACTTCTATGAAACATGCTTGAGTTAGCCCTCGAGAAAACGTTTCGAATTTGGTTGTAATTGGGCTGGGAAGTTCGTCCATTTTTTATTTTTTTTGCTTTTAGTGAATGCTTGCAATGTAATTACTTGACAATTTAATCTGAGAGATCTATCAGAATTAGTGAGCTATCCACTTTTCCTAATTGAGCTGAACATTCCCTTACCCGTAGGCTTTATCTTAGAAGAATAAATTCGGCTCTTTTTTTTTTACTGAATGTGAGGTTTGTCTTGATGAGCGATTTCCTAATTTTCACGCTATTTTTAAGAGTGTGAAGAACAGAGCTGAGGAGGACTCGTCAGATTATTCAGAGACTAGATTTCTGTTACCTCACGGAAATATATACAGCATTTACCATTGGTATCTCAATGTGCAAATCCACAATAGACACTACGAGGAATCTGCAAAGTCAGTTTAGTTTTAGTTTATTCATCCATTAGGAGATTTGAGTGGGGATTATAGTTGACCACATTGTAAAGTTTAAGCTTAATAGAGTGAAAGATTTCCATTTACTTATTTGCTTTGTTTTTAAGGCCTATGAATGTGAGGTAGGCACGAGACGATAACCATTTTCAAGGTGTATACCCTGCGGTTTGGAAAAGTCAAGGTTTTAAAAACCGCCACAATTTTTTGTAATAGCATTTCTAAGCATTTCTACATTTTTAAAAAAAAATGTTTTTTAGGACAACAGTATCTCCAGCAGAAAAGATATCCAAAGATGCCATTTTAAATTGTAAAGAATACATTGAAGTAACCTGACAATTTTAAGTAAAATTTACATTTTACTTTATACTGACGTGATCTGAAATTGAAGAAAACCAGACATAGGTTTGTTTTCTGCTTTTGATGCTCTGGAGAATGATCAGTTTACATTAAAGCACGTCTGTGAGCAGAGAGATGTAGATCATCACTCACTTATGAATGAAAAATATACATTTGAGATTAGCCAATCACTTGTGCTTCAGCGCTCAACCAACCAGAGGGCTCCTTCTGGAGCTTCATCCATCAGGCCACAATCATATCTGAAACAAGCTGCAAACATATATACATTCTAAATAAATGCTGGGTTGTCTTAACCCAACACTAGGTCAAACATAAACATATTGGGTTAAGTTAAAAATGTAAATTAAATTATATTTAAAAAAATGAACCCAACGTTGGTTTTGTCCATATTTGACTCTGAGTTGGAGTAACATAGTTGGAGTAACTTAGTCCCTTTATTAATCTGGGGTCGCCACAGCAGAATGAACAGCTGGGTAACATATTGGGTGAGTTAAAAAAATGTAAATTGAATTTAATTAAAAAAACTATCTTAGAAGAATAAATTCGGCTCTTTTTTTTTTACTGAATGTGAGGTTTGTCTTGATGAGCGATTTCCTAATTTTCACGCTACTTTGTGTGAAGAACAGAGCTGAGGAGGACTCGTCAGATTATTCAGAGACTAGATTTCTGATTTCTGTTACCTCACTGAAGGATATACAGCATTTACCATCTAGCATTGGTATCGCAATGTGCAAATCCGCAATAGACACAACGAGGAATCCTATGTTGTAGAACATACGACACAATGTTGTGTGTCGTATATGCTACAAATATTTTTCCTATAGATTATAGCTAATATATTTGAACTTTGTGTCATTTTTGCAATTTATACAAATTTATGTTGTGTATCTATATATGACATGTATTTTATAATATATGAAATCTAAATATGAATTAGGTCATATTTGTAATTTGCATATATATATATATATATATATATATCGCCTAAGAATGTGAGATGATATCCGTTTTCAAGGTATACCACGATTTGAAAAAGTCAAGGTTTTAAAAACCAGCAAATTTTCTGTAATAGCGTTCCTAAGATATGTGTAAGATTTTTTACTTACATTTTTAAAAAATGTTTTTTAGGACAACAGTGTCTCCAGCAGAAAAGATATCCAAAGATGCCATTGTAAATTGTAAATAAATCTTTGTTTTGTAAACTAATGAAGACAGCAGAAGTCAATGATTCATTTGAATTATTCAGCCTGACATGTTTACTGTCCCAAAATATTATAAATGTTTCTGAAAATAAAATATATTGTGTTCAAAGTGGAAGTTTTACCCAGAAATTTAAAAAGATACTGTGAAACCGTGATATTTTTATTCAAGGTGTCATACCATCAGAATCTTATACTGGCCCATGCAGGATTTATACGGTTATGGAAAACCTGGAAAAGTCATGGAATTTTGACTTGTCATTTTCCAGGCCTGGAAAAGTTTTGGAAAAACAGAAAAACCCAGGTTTTGGAAAAGTCATGGAAATTACATTTAGCAGACGCTTTTGTTCAAAGCGACTTAAGCTGCGGTCACACTAGAGCTTGTGCTTGCGAAATTCTGTAGTACAACGCTGCGAAAAGGGGCAGGATTAAACAGTATGATTAGAAGTAAATAAATTAAGCAATTGCTCCATATTTTAACATTCTTATTTTAAATTATCTTCTATTGGTCTAACGCAATCACCTGATGTGATTTTGCAGGTAAGAATATACCAAGCTTGAACTTTCGAATGCAGCGAAATGCGAAACTTGTTGTACATGCTTGCGTTTCCCGTCTACCGCATTCGCATGCCTATGAATGGAAGTCTATGGAGCGAAAAGTGCAGTGTGATTGCGGCTTTACAATAGAAGTAGTTTAAAAAACTAGTGTAACAAACTATTAACATTATCTAAAATTAGTTTGACAAATATCTGCATACTGGAATGGAGGATAGTTATTTTTACTTTTCTTTTCTTGGCCAAAAACATGCTCTCACATTATTAGTGCTATGTAAACATCATCTATTTTACATTCATTCATTCATTTTCTTTTCGGCTTAGTCCCTTTATTAATCTGGGGTCGTCACAGCAGAATGAATCGCCAACTTATCCAGCATGTGCTTTATGCAGCGGATGCCCTTTCAGCTGCAACCCATCACTGGGAAACATTCATACACACTCATTCACACACATATACTTTGGCCAATTTAGCTTACCCAATTTAGCTTACCCAATTCACCTGTACCGCATGTCTTTGGACTGTGGGGGAAACCGGAGCACCCGGAGGAAACCCACGCGATCACTGAGAGAACATGCAAACTCCACACAGAAAATGCCAACTGACCCAGCCAAGGCTCAAACCAGTGACCTTCTTGCTGAGATGCGAACGTGCTACCCACTGCGCCATGATACATCTATTTTACATAGATATAAAAATAAATTGAAACTAAAGAGATTGTTGCGTGTTTTATGATATGCTGTAATACATATAAACGTGCATTGTTTTTCTTACGATTTACCACGTATTCGTAGACATTACATAAAACATTAGGTCATGAAAATTGACTTGAAAGTCCTGGAAAAGTCATGTAATTTTTGTAGTAAAAATGTGTATGAACCCTGCCATGCCTAATGTGAAACTTGATTTGTGTGAGAAATTATAACATTTTGTTTTTCATTTTTATTTATTTAAATAGTCAAAAACATTCTATTAATTAACATAACTAACAACACAACATATATATATATAAACATAGTGCTTTAACATTGTGTACATATAAACAAAGACAAAAAACATTAAGACAACATCTTCAGTACGAGCAAAACCTGACAGAATCAGCATCATTTTGTCCACCTACAATTACATTTGGCTTTGGAAGTAATTTATGAAAGGACGCCACATGACAGTAAACTTGGACCCAGAACCATTTAAATTAAGTCTCTTTTTTTTTTTTAAACTAAGGCCCACTGTTTAAAAGAAGGAGGAAATGATTGTTTCCAATTGATTAAAATCAAGCGTCTTGCCAAAAGAGAAGTAAAGGCAATGCAGTCCAGTTCACTTTTTGACAAATTGTTATTTTCATGTACAATACCAAAGACAGCAGTTAAGGGATTTACACAAACATCTTTACAAAATATTCTGGAGTAAGATAAACAAATATTTGACCAAAATACAGATACTCTGGGACATAACCAAAACATATGGGCTAATAAAAATGATAACATCTTAACAAACTATGCGGTGTTATTTATTTTTCTTCAGCTTAGTTCCTTATTTATCAGGAGTTGCCACAGTGGAATAAACCACCAACTATTTTAGCATATGTTTTATGCAGCGGATACCCTTTCAGCCGCAACCCAGTTCTGGGAGACACCCATACACACTCTCATTCACACCCACACACATACACTACGGCCAATTTTCATTCATTCATTTTCCTTCGGCTTAGTCCCTTTATTCATCAGGGTCGCCACAGCGGAATGAACCACCAACTATTCTAGCATATGTTTTATGCAGCGGATGCCCTTCCAGCTGCAACCCAGTACTGGGAAACACCCATACATACTCATTCACACACATACACCCATACACTACGGCCAATTTAGTTCATCCAATTCACCTATAGCGAATGTTTGACTGTGGGGGAAACCGGAGCACCTGGAGGAAACCCACACCAACACGGGGAGAGCATGCAAACTCAGAAATGCACAACTGGCCCTGCCGGGACTCGAACCAGCCACCTTCTTGCTGTGAGGCGACAATGCTAACCACTGAGCCACCGTGCCGCCCGTTATTTATTTACATTTGATTATTTAATATCTGTACCTGAATACAGTTAGACTCGTCCCAGTCAATGTATGTAACATGATGAATTATAGTCTTAGAGTTAGGACAACTGTGGCAGCTTTTGAAGAACGTTCCCACAGTTTACATGGAAGGATTGAAGTGAAGTTTTATAAACTAATTTTGAGAGGAGCATGTGATATGATTGCCTTGCATCAGTAATCATTGCTAGTCCAATTAGATATCAGTGCTAGACCAATCAGATGAATTCTAGCATCCAATAAATAAGCCCATTCATCCTACCTTCTTTATCTTCGTTTTTGAAGAAACTCCTCATCCACCCCATTTTCCCTTTTCCTTCTTTATAAGGGGGAGCTCTCAAGACCTACCTGATCTCGATTCTCCTATCATGCTATATGACCAGACTCCCCCCCCCCCCCCCAACCCCCCCCCCCCCCCCCCCCCCCCCCCCCCCCCCCCCCCAAGAATCTCCAAGGATTCTCAGGGTTCTCTCCCGGGACAGCATGCCAAATCTGCAAATTATGTCAAGCAATAGCTAAGTGTGAACTTTTGAAATGAGCAAATTTGTGAAATTTCTGACTTACAATGCTAGCAAACATGTAACAAGACAAAATAATAATTATGTCTATAGCTATGTTTCCATCTAAAAATGCTAATTAACTTTATGCGCAAAACTGGATTATCGCATAAAGGTTGTGCGAATAAAGCAGCGTTTCCATCCAACGAGTCAAAGGGAACAAAATCGTCTCTTCCTGATTAACTGGCGCCAAATATCAACAGTAAAAACGGAATTTGCTGCGATTAGAGAAGCTGCGTGAATCCTTTCTTTATTTAATAAATTGCTTGTCCCTCAGAAGGCAATCCTGACACGCAGTGAACGCGCGGTGGCATTTGAAAGCGTTAGATGCAGAGCCCAGACACTCTTGATTCTGGAGGTCATTAATAATACAATAACACTATACTGATTTAGGCGTTTTACAGTGACCAAAACAATATTTCAGATGTTTTACAGTGTGCTCAGCCTGCTGGTTTGTCCATTTACACACATTTTTATCATCACATGATTTCTTATAACAAAATCACATGACTTTTTTTAATGCGCATACTGGAATTTGTTCGATAAAAGTGTTTCCATCATAGTTTATGTGCATCTTTTCTTATTGAATAAAAAGTTTATCCTACTCAGTTATGCGCATATGTTTTTTATGCGCATTTCCAAAATGTATGCGCATCTTGGCGTTTCCATCAACCGGGTTTTTATACGCATATCCAAAATACGCATAAAAAATAGGTGAATAGAAATATAGCTTATGATATAATTAACCCCTCCTTTCTTCTCTTGTGTGTGTGTTTTGGTTTATTTACTAACTATTTAATATGCATATAGTTTACATGATGTTATTTATTTATATTATTTATTTATATTGCATTGTTTTTATGTCAATTCTCTGTATTTGATATTCATTTGTAGGCCTTTGGCAATATCTATTTGTTACCATACGATATATTGCACCAAATTATATTGCAATAAATGATATTATTGTCATTTTAAGACCATTTCATGCCAGAATGACAATTTAAAATGATCATAATGCAAGTACACTCTTCCAAACACATCACATTTCATTCTTTAGAATATTTATTTATAGTCATTTTAACAGTTTAATAATCAGGTATTGGAATCAGAATGTGAAAGCGCATATCCTAAATAAATAATAATAAATGTTAACAAAAAAGTGCAAGGTAAATGGTAACAGAGGCTGCGATATCTGCTACCAGATCTATTTTCAGTCGTCAGACACCCACATGAAAATATACTATAGTAATTTATAGTAAAGACTATAGTGTTTTAAACCATACTGACACTGACTACGTTTACATGGACACCAATAATTCGATTTTAATGCGATTAAGACAATACTCTGATTAAGAGTCTACCATGTAAACAGCCATTTTTGATTGATTTAATTAGATTAAGGTCATAATCGAACTAAAGAGAAATCGAATTAAGACATGTGGAGTATGGCGATCTTAGTCGCATTATTGAAGTGCAGTACAGACATGTAAACACCTTAATCGAACTATTTCCATCATGTAGGACTTTAAGCCGCTTTTTGCGACAGGGTAGTCCACACACACACGCACACACCCAGACACACACGCACAGCTGATTGACACTTTTTGCACCTACCAAGTCAGTGCAGACCAGACACCTGCGTCGTGAAATGCAGAGTTTTTTTTTCTTCCATTAAGCATGCGGTATGAACTTCCATTAAAACAACTCTTCCAGCAGTTCATAGTTGCATCCAATATCTCGTTTGTCACGGTGGGCATGAATGAAATCTTCGTGAATGAAAGTGAAAGTGGCAAACTGCAGTTAAAGTCGACAAATTAAAAATGAAACACCCGAAATTACATGAAACTCCAGAGGAAATGCGCATAGCGTGGTGACACAATGTTATTATTCGAATTATGTGCTGTAACATGTAAAACGGGATCATGAAAGTAACACTCAAAAAGCAACTCATGTAAACACCTTAGTCTTATTATTCTCTTAATTAGATTAAAGCAAATAATTCGATTACTGATGTCCATGTAAACGTAGTCACTGACACCTCCAATAGAGATAGAGATGTTGCACAATCAGCTAAAATATTGCTAGAATTGGTCTTTATGTATGGGCGATATATATTGCATTACCAAAAATGATTGAAGTCATGTCCATGTGTTGTTCAACAAGTCCATATATTGATTATTGTGACCGGCCTATTCATCTGCTTTATATGCAAATAGGAAAATCAATAAAAAGTATAAACTTTATAAATAAAAAAAATGAATTCTTTACAAATTGAGCTCTTCAAATCAATCAATTCTATTGATATCGCAGAAAAACTAAACATCTCAATGTTAGGTTTTTCCCAATGTCATGCACACACATGTTAGTTGAGTTGTGTTTGGCAATGCCCTGTGCAACAGCTTGCTGGTTTAAAAAGGAATTCTTAATATAGGCCCGGACTGTATGCGAAATCCAGGTCAAAGTTGAAACTCCTTTGTCTTTTGTGCATGCACCCCTTTAAAACGTCTAATTGTGTTTCCTTGAATAGCAGCTGCTTCAGTGGAACGGAGACGTCCTCGTGTTCTCCACCTTACTCTCCTGATTTATTCCCAATGATGCATTTTTTCCGCTTGTAAGTTAACGCATCGTAGGTTGTACTGTGCACTGTACGTTGTTCACCTCAGATGACCTGAATGAGGCAGCGTCACCTACTCGCGCTATCTTATTCACACGCCCACATCAGGAAAACCAGTTTTAGGCAGCGAGGTTGAGCCCTCACCTGGCAGACTAGTAACATTCACCTCAGAAAGAAGAGTTGCTTTGGTACAATGGGGATTTTCCACGCTGAGCGTGCCAGCAACTTTTTCCCGCCCTTTTGCATACATAATTGTCAGTCATGTGTTGCAGACTTAACTTGGTCAATCTTTTCCCTCCTAAATATGTGTAAAGTACACAACATATTCTCTGTGTGACACTCTCAACGTAACGTAAACACCGAGGTCTGTCCCTGTCAAACGTTAAACGAGAGTCTGTTTTTGCACATGCAAATGAGCGCTTTTCTCTTATATTTTTTAAGTTTGCAAGGGATAAAGCGCAGGAATAGCTTTTCAGCGTGTCTCTTTAAACGCACAAACGAGTACACAGGCATCTCACTGATGTGAAAAATGTATCTTGGATTCTAATAGGGAAGTTGTATGTTTGCCAAGGTGCTTTGGTGTCCTCAGCTAACCCCGGCTCTCATATGGTTTTCTACAAGTCCTAGTGAGATCACTGCCATTTCTGAGGGAAAATATCTGGAAATGGTTTGTAAGAGAGAGAGATGAAAAAATAAAACAGAGGTATAGTCAAAGAGTTCTCTCTTAGAGTTTGGCCAAGTTTACTTCTTATTTGTTTACAACCGGGCTGTATAAAAAAAAAGAAGAAAAAAAAAAAGCGGGCCTGACGAACGTAAGGGAGGGAGCTGCTTTGGAGCACAGCGGAGCACTCACAGATAGAATGTCCTCCATTTTGGAGAAAAGGGCAGCTCCAAACGTGTTCACCGTTCCAATAGGAGAAGAAAAACGCTGAAAAATCGAGGAAAGGCTACGACGGCGAAGGCTGTTTTAACACATTACCACTTCACATTGTTAACAAGTCTTTATTGTTACTGGCAGGGACTAGTTTTTGAAGACGCTGCACGGAACAGTGGAGGATCTGGTGGGACAAATATATAATGTATCATGTTTCTGGGAAGACAACAACTGTCATCGAATGCACGCACATTCACACAAGCACAAGCAAGTGTTTAATTCACTGCAGAAATACACAACTATGCACAAAATGATGCGGGAGTATTTGAAATCCTGTACGATTTAGAGTGCTAAAAAGGAAACACAAAATGTAGACTTGTGGTAAAGGTCACGATTGTCTGTCTTGACGTAAATATTTTAAAAGCATATTCTTTCTCTGGAGAACAGGGTTGGCGTGTGTTGTGTGTGTGTTGTTTAAGGACATTCGTTTGCGACTTGTGTCTGGTTCAGAGGGGAGGGAACAAGCCTCACGTTATTGCAGTGTCTGTATCCAGGTGTTGTTTATCCTACTCTGTATTATGTGGCCATTTTGGAAAGAGCACTTGACGTTTTTATGGGTATGTATGAACTGGGCCAGCTTAAAGAGGACAGCTGCAGAACTGAGGAAGCATTTCGGAGCGGTTTTGAAGTAGGAATGGCCTTGAAAAACTGTGTGCATAGGTGTACATACCTGTTGCCAGGACAGATATTGTTGCCAAGGCAATTTGGCAGAGGGGTAAGTGTGTGAATTGTTTTCTGGCCAGAAAAGCACTGTTTTTAGAAATTTTTTTCCCCAAATTTACAGTTTCCTCACTGATAATCTGGAATCACATTTTTTGGAATCATTTAATAGTACAGTAGTCATTTTGCTGGATTATGTTTGGATTCAATTAAATTAGATTATTAAAGGTCACTTGAAGTGCTTTGAAATATGCATTTTTATTCGATGTTTGACATAATCTCAACTGAAACTTGATGAGAGGGTGGGACATAGTGTAGCTCCTCCCCTTTAAAAAAAAAAACAGCCAATAGTGTTTTGTTTTATCACAGCTCTGCCAGTGGAGTGGATCAAATGAGAAGCGTCTTGAAGGGGGCGGAGCATGAAAGCATAGAGAGACACTAGAGAGCATTTGGTTGGTTATAATGTGATGAGAAAATGTAGTGTGAGGTGACGTAAATAAAAGATCCATTTGGCCGGAAGTGACAGAATCCAAGCTGTACATGTTTATATCAGTTTTATATCTTCTAAATGCGAATTTTGTCACTGTTTTAGAGCACACTAGCTTATAGATATCCTGAAAACTAACAATACTGATACTAACATCTAAAGACTGAGTGAATCGAAAGTTGCTGAGACTTAAATTTCGGTATGTTGATGAACTTCCAACTGAAATGGAATATTGAGTAGTGGGTGGGGCTTTTTTTGGCTGATCATTCCCTCATAGCAAACTAACGATAAAGGCTGATTTATACTTCTTCGTCAAGCGCGCGTGTATGGTCCTGGTTCAACCTTCACGTGTTCGCATAGCCCTCGCTGTGGCTGTCGCTGATGTGCACCTCTTAAAAATTTAACTACACGTCGCAAAAACTCGTAGTGCGAGCTCTGTGATTGATCAGCTAGGTAGCTGTGACGAGTGTGAGCGTTGCTGAGAGCTGCGAGCCCGATGGAGCAAGTGTTTACAAGTATCGAATCCCGTGAAGGAGCTCCAGATGTTTTGTGTTTACCTTATGATTAATGTTGTTGCACGTATGCCGGTTCATGCCTCTAAATGACCGGGTTTTAGCTACATGTACATTGACGTAGTGTTCAGAAAAATCAAAACACACGCAAAGAAACTCGAGGAACATAACATAACCTACTGCCAGCTAGAATTTCAGAAGTGTTATTGCAGAGCAACACAAACAGCACGCAAAAGTATAATGGCTACGCGCAAGGCATGCACCGTGGATCATGGTGATCACTCGATGCAGATGTATAAACCAGCCTTAAGAGGGGCGTGGCTAAGAATATTGACAAACTGACATCATCAGGGAAGAACCACCACTCCAAACGCAGAAGCAAATGGTCAGACTTTGATTGAAGATTAACAAAACAAAACAAAACAAAAATATATAATTTACCTAAAGAATAACAGTGTGCATGAGAAAAATAAACATTGTACTTAAACTAAAGTGTTAATTAACCATTCATTTTTTTATGTACCATTTCCCACAATTAACTACTGACTTATTAAAAAAGATATTGGCTGTTTACTAGTACTTATAAAATACATATCATGCATGATCTTATTCTACATCTTCAATCCTTACCCAATACCTAAACCCATATTCTACAATTTTAACTTTTAATAAACAACAAATTAGTAGTTTAAAAGTCTTAGTTAATGGTTTGTTAATAGTGGGAATTGTACTTAAAATAAAAGTGTGACCAAATTAATGTTTTATAAGCTCACTTTACTTTAATTGAATACAGTACAGCGATTTGCATTTGTACTCTTGTTTTTGTATTTATTTAATAGTTATATCTTCATAAAAGCATATATTAATGGTATGCTAGCGTTATCATCAGTTGCCGTAGCCATTCTTACTGCAAAATTATATAAATTCACATTGTTTAATGTATATAATAGATGTCTATGCTTCGAAACAAAAGTTATTGGGAAAAGCTCTATACAAATGAACTTGAATTGAATTAGGGCTGGGCGGATAAACGATATTATATCGAATCTCAATAAAATTTATGTCGATAACAATGATAAGCTCTGTACTTTTTTACTCTATTTTGATCTAAGAGCCAATCACACAACATAAATGTGCAACAATGGGAATCTAGAAGTGTGTTGATAATAGAGATGCAACTGAGCTTTACCATTTCTCGATATGGAGAACAGAAATCTGTGTTACCTTCTGTGTGTATTAGTTTCCATATTAAAGGACACTTTTGAAGCACAGAAAAAACACAAATCAGCACAAATATTTCGGCCTCCAAGTACTCAAATATCAAATATTATCGGCCACCAAAAATAGGTTATACCATTTAATGGACCCCCTAATTTGTGGCTTTAGTCATTGTTGGGATACTCTTTTAAGTCTGGAAGAATTAACAACTGATATCGGAATATATATCGTTATTGTTCAATATGGAAAAGAATTAATCGAGAATGCATTTTTGCCATATCGCTCAGCCCTAAATTGATGTGAATATATTGATTTATGACGTTAAATTGAAAGTGGTTTTTCAATGGTGTTTTGGGAATGTAAAAATTCTAAAGTAAAAAACTAAAGGGAATTGATTAAGCAGCTTTACTGATTTTACTGTTACCTCTACAGTGGAGCAGTTTTAGGGCAAGAAGTTATGACTGTATAACAGTGGTAAATGATCTACTTCTAAATTGTATTTGTTATTTTAACAGTTATATCATTAACTGTTTCAGTAAACAAGTCTGAATAATATGTAATGAATATTGGCAGGGTCTCAGACATACAGCTGAAGGGATTTTGTGTTTAAACAGATTGAAATATCAATCTGTTTTATTTTCAACTAGTTTTTAGAAAGTATTAACACAAAATGGTAATTTTTCGGTGGTGATTTGTGGTTTTTTTTTGTCACAGTATGCTTCAAAAGTGTCCTGTTAATGTGGAAAACTGATACACACGATTTGAGATCATCTTTGAACATTTTGTAGTGTAGTTATCTTGTGATTTGAGCTAAAACATTTGAAAATAATACACCCTGAAACATGCTGCGATTTATTAACCCAATGCTGGGTCAAACGCAACAGTTGGGTTAAAAAAATAAAAATGAATGTAAAAAATTGGCATTGTGTTTGTCCAAATTTGTGCTGATTTGTGTTTTTTGTGTGCTTCAAAAGTGTCCTTTAATATGGAAACTGATACAAACAGAACGTAACACAGATTTCTGTTCTCCATATCGAGAAATGGTAAAGCTCAGTTTCACTCAAAAACCGAAAGTATGAATATTTTGCAACACAGAAACTCTTTCAAAGCAAAAACAAACACTCATTTTTATCCATATTTGCCTTTCTTGCTGTCACTGTATGTGAGCTCACAGATTGAATCTTCTGACATTGGAAATCAACACGTGCTGTTGTGAATAATTCAGCGATGTGACTTCTCATTGGATGAGGACACAGACTCATAAATATTAATGAAGCAATGACGCACCATGGATTACTGTAGTCATTTGGCACATCACAGCATTTGACGTCAACACAATGCAGATTTTAAAGTATAATAGCTTTTTAAAAAACACTGAATTAACCATATTTCTCCAACATTTAACATTAACCAATGCTAACAGTTCACTCTAAAAAATGCTGGGTTTTTGTAACCCAAAGTTGGGTCAAATATTGACAAACTCATTTGTTTTTTCCCAATTAAATTTTAATTACACTTTTTTTATCTCAACAGTTGGGTTTGTCCATATTTGACACAACTTTGGGTTACAACAACACTGTAAAATGTGATTTTAAAATATTTTAAGGCAACGTGTTTACTCACAATTTTTTTAAAGTAAAGTCAACTACTTGTTTTAAAAGTAACAGGATTACTCACTTATTTTAAGTAAAGCCAACTAATCATTCTTTTAAAGTGAACCCAGCATTTTTAGAGTGTGGCTGCATCTGAAATCATATAATTCCATACTATATAGTACGCTAAAAACAGTATGGGAGGCGAGCCTTATGTCTGAATTCATAAAATTCGAAAAACAGTATGCGATACCCGGATGACCTAATACTTCTAAAGTGCGCATCCGATGCACGCTATGCTATTCCATGATGCCTCACGATGGAATTCATGAATAAGAGCGAATCGATGCAACTGACGCCGGTAGGTCACCTGATCATGACAAAATGGCGGATGTAGTACTTCCGAGTTCTATTCTTATAAGAGTTGGGCGATGTCGACTAATTTGACACCGTGCGATGTCTAATGTGAAACATCGCAATGGACGACGGCATCGTCGTCGTAGGCGGTGAATTGATTATTTATGAATAATTAATTAATTCATATCGAATTAATTATTTGTAGCCTAATGTTTCAACTACCTGACGCGCATGGTCTTTGTTTTACCCATAACCAAATCATAAATAAATAAAGATAATTTACACACAAATTATCACCTGTCAATAATTTTTTCCGCGGGACTCTGGCATGAATAGGCAGAGTGATCTGTGTCGTTATAATGGTGTCGACAAACTTGTTTGGTAAAAAAAAGTGCACAACTCAGAGAAACCAACCAACAGTATCTGAGGTTTTCACTAAAATTACTAAGTACAAGCGTGAAAGCGAAACATTGAAGCAGTGTACTAACACTGTGACACATTACCTGATAGATTCAAAAGATCGAAGAGTCGTTAGATAGAGACCAGATTAATAAAACATCACGTTTAACAACTATAGTGAGACGCGATCCAGCGGCACATCCTTGATAAAATGCCGTTTTAAAACTAAGACGTAATAGTGTAAATGGGGCCGTGTGTATTTTTCGCGAGCGGGTTGCTGCTGTGAAGGGGGCAAGGCGGAGGATCGCGATGTCGCGATCATGATGTCTATCGGCCATCAACAATGGATGATGGCAATGTCTATCGACCCAACCCTAATTCATACAACTCACATTCATACTGTATAAAACATAAACGGTCGATTAAATTTAAATTCAAATCCAGTACCTACTGAGTAGTAGGCTATTTCGGACGAAGTCGGTGTCTTTTGATTCTCAACAAAACACATCTATTAAAATCAATAAATATCTGTACGTATAAAGAATGGAGGAGAGATTATCTTTGAACATTTTGTAGTGTAGTTATCCTGTGGTTTGAGCTGAAACCCTTTGAAAATAATGCACTCTGAAACATGCTGCGATTTATTAACCCAAATGGTGGGTCAAATATGGACTCACCCAACAGTTGGGTTAAAAAAAGTCATTTAAATTGAATATTAAAAAATTGACATTCAATTTGTCTGTATTTGTCCCATGATTGGGTTAATACAACTCAGGATTTTTCACAAGATCATACATACAGATATTTTAAATGAACAAAATATGCATGTTTGGCATCCGAGGAGAGTTAATTAGTTATTTATAGGGCTTTGGTCTTAAGCTGATTGGTTTCTATAATGATTGTCGACAATGAATTAGCCTTGTCAAAACAACAGCCATTGTTACGTCAACCATCTTATCTCTGCTCAATGACAGACTAATGGCAGCCGATGTGCTGTATCTCAGAAATTATAGATATTTAAAATAGGCACTGTCCTTATAAATAAACTGCATAGTTGCAATCTAAACAGCTACATTCTTACTTAAAAAGCCTCAAAAGTACATTATGTTGTCCAACAGCTGCAATATTTGTCAAACTGTAGTGAGTTTATTGGTCTGCTGTCACTCTATGCGGGCGGAGTAATACACAAGGGTGAGGAGGCTGTACGAGTGCTGTTATTGCAGAATATCGCACTGCTATCAGCCAATCAGATTCGAGAACCAGACAGAACTGTTGTATAAAAAGCATCACCTAGTATTTGAGGTTATAATACATGATGCAGCAGGAAAAGAGACAAGAATGAGTGTCATATTGTGCATATGGCTGTTTCTGTGTCAAGTGCTTTTACTGAGAGCTCATATTATTCTGTCCAGTTGCAAAGTTGTTCAGCAACCCATACATTTTACTGTCCTTATAATACAAGTATTTGCATTTGCAAAACAGCTTGTCCTAAAAGTGAGGTCAAATACTTGTAGGCTGTCAATTAAAATGACCACAACAGAGAAATTGCGATGCATCTGTTCAGAGGAAGGAATTTGTGGGCAGAACATTCCCACCTCTTAACCATTTGCCTGCTTTTTAACACTTGTATTTTGTATTTAGTTTAGTTCCTTATAGATGCATATTAGCCAGAGAGTTAGAGTGTCAAAAATAAAGAATCAGAAAGACATCAATTGTTCCAATCTTCCAGCAGAAATCAAAATTAGGTCATATTTTCGTCCTCTCTGAATCATACAATTATAAATTCTAGTATCAAAAATATTTAGGTATAATAAGAGGGAATTAATAATGCGATAAATAACATAACATTACAAAGATAATGAACACATATTGGGTCGTAACAGCAATACACATATGCAATATGCAAAGTAAACATACATATTTTCTCAGTGCTCTCCATTTAAAATTAAGCCAGGGACAAGGAAAATAGGCCAGGTATAGAGTTTTTTCTAATCAAGAACTTTAATAATCATTTTTTTATGTGACAAGAATGGTTGCCAAATAGTCTAAAATTTTTCTGCAAATTATATCTAATATTTTCTATTTGAATAGACTGCATCAGATCATGCATCCAGTGAACATAAGTTTAAGTTGAATCACTTTATTAATCCCACCAGGGGTAATTAAGTGTACAGAGAAAGTTGCATTGTATGTATGTATGTACAGTATGTATGTGTGCATTGTTATTTTAATATGTCTTTGATACAAATTCTGCTATAGATGAAATGACCTAAGAAATCGGCTTTGGCCCATACAGATATATTGAAGTGGAATACCACAATTATTCTCTGCTTTCTTTAACAACACTTGTTTTGGTAATATATACTGTGTGTGTATATATATATATATATATATATATATATATATATATATATATATATATATATATATATATATATATATATATATATATATATATATACATATATATATATATATATATATATATATATATATATATATATATATATATATATATATATATATATATATATATATATATATATATATATATATATATATATATATATACACACTACCGGTCAAAAGTTTTTTTTTGTTTGTTTTTTTTTTATGTTTTTTTTTTTAAATACATTTCTTTTTTAATTCATTTTTTTAAATTAAGTTCATCAAAGTGGCATTAAAGCGGTAAAAAATTTTTTCAAATTGTTAAATACTTATTTATTAAATATTTATGTATTACTTATTGCATGTAGTTTAAAATGAAATTATTACTCCAGTCATAACTGTGTTTATTACTATTACCATTAATAATAATAATAATAATAATAATAATAATAATAATAATAATAATAATAATAATAATAATAATAATGGCGGTTCATTCTGTTCTGGCGATCCCAGATTAATAAAGCGACTAAGCCGAAAAGAAAATGAATGAATAATAATAATAATATCAATAGTAATATTAATAGTAATAATAATAATATTAATAATAATAATAATAATTAATATTAGAGTGATTTCTGAAGGATCATGTGACTCTTTAAATTACTGGAATAAATTATTAAATTAAATCATAAACTACTTTTGAACAGTTATTTTATAGTGCAATAACATTTCACTATTTTACAGTTTGTACTGTATTTTTGATTAATTAAATGCAGCCTTGGTGAGCAGTAGAAGATTATTTTAAAACATTTAAAAATCCTACTGACCCCAAACTTTTGACTGGTAGTGTGTGTATATACAGTTGAAGTCAGAATTATTCGCCCCCTAAATTATTAGCCCCCGTTTATTTATTTATTTTTTCAATTTCTGTTTTTGCGGAGAGAAGATTTTTCCAGCACATTTCTAAACATAATAGTTTTAATAACTCATCTCTAATAACTGATTTATTTTATCTTTGCCATGATGACAATAAAAATTATTTTACTAGAATTTTTTTCAAGACACTTCTATACAGCTTAAAGTGACATTTAAAGGCTTAACTAGGTTAATTGGGCAGGTTAGGGCAATTAGGCAAGTTATTGTATAACAGTGGTTCTGTAGACAATTGGAAAAAAATATAGCTTAAAGGGGCTAATAATATTTACCTTAAAATGGGTTTTAAAAAATTAAAAACTGCTTTTATTCTAGCCGAAATAAAACAAATAAGACTTTCTCCAGAAGAAAAAAAATATTATCAGACATACTGTGAACATTTTCTTGCTCTGTTAAACATCATTTGGGAAATATTTAAAAAAATAAAACAAGTTCAATATATATATTTTAAATACTCCAGAAAAATTATGAATAAATAAATAAAAATATATGCGGCAGTAAATGTCTGAGTAAGTCTCTCAAAAAAGAAGTTTGTTTAAACTACTAAATTGGGCTTTTTTTGGGTGGGGAGGGCAATTTAATTGTTTTACGTTCAATCCACATAAATTTGAAAAAACTAATAAGTTAACTTAATTCCTTCTTGTTGTCCCAACACAAATCGATTGTGTGGAACCATCATTTTTACAATGCACTGTAAAAAGATTCTTGCTTCCTTAATTTTTTTGCTGAATCAAATGAACCTTTCTAGCCATCTCAACTTATATCAATCAAACTGAATCAAAATATTTACAGTAGTTGTAACAAACACATTTAGTCATGAATTTCTGTCATGCAGGCTTCATCACACTGCATTTTTTTATAAGAAAAAATGTTTTACAGTACAAGCAAACCGGAAAGGCATTTATGTTTTTAGATGTAAAACCTTTCATTAATTTAAATGAATACTGTTGTGTCTTTTCTTTTTTCTCTCACTATGATTCTCATTATTAGCACAGTTTGGACATGTTGTTGCTTTTTGTTAAATTAGAAAAACAAGCGAAACTTTCTCCGTCTATTAATTTGCAGCATATAGCCTCTTAAATAATACAGCGCAGGATTGTTGAAGTTTTTTTTTATTCACACTTTCAATTAGGTCACATTCTTATATCCATCGATAAGGTGAAAAACATTAATGAGATTCTGGCAGTTTTCTTTATAAATCTTGTGAAATGGTTGGCTGTCCTAACACGCTGCAATTGCAACATGGTTATTAATCTGATGATTTAAGGTTTCTAAAAGCCTTATATTTTGACATCGGAGATTTGGCAGACTTTATTTGATTTTCTAGGAGGAAAAAAAACAATACCATTGTTTAAGAAAGAAAGACTGGCAGAAAGAAAGACTTCCTGTTTACAGCGTAGTGCACTGGCAGCTTATTCTTGTGTGTAAATACTGTATGTTTGGCAACAGGTATGTACACAGTTTTCAATGGTGTTCTTATTCGCTGTTGTTTTAGTTTGGAGATTAAAGATTGATTTTATTAGTAACCAACTATCTCAGTTTTTTCCAGTGACATAATTGTGTATAATGATATATCACAGCATGTCTGATAATATTTGTTCTTCTGGAGAAAGTCTTATTTGTTTTATTTTGGTTAGAATAAAAGCAGTTTTTAATTTTTTAAAAACCATTTTAAGCACAAAATCATTAGCCCCTTTAAGCAAATTTTTTTTTCGATAGTCGACAGACCAAACCATCATTATACAATAACTTGCCTAATTACCCTAACCTGCCTAGTTAACCTAATTAACCTAGTTAAGCCTTTAAATGTCACTTTAAGCTGTATAGAAGTGTCTTAAAAATATCTAGTAAAATATTCATCATGGCAAAGAGAAAATAAATCAGTTATTAGAAATGAGTTATTAAAACTATTATGTTTAGAAATGTGTTGAAAAAATCTGCTCTCCGTTAAACAGAAATTGGGGAAAAAAATTAACAGGGGGTTAATAATTCAGGGGGGGCTAATAATTCTGACTTCAACTGTATGCAAATGACATATATGACATACAAGTTTGTATTTGGATTTCACATATATAAAAAATGTCATAGTGGGTGGCTCAGTGGTTAGCACTGTCGCCTCACAGCAAGAAGGTCGCTGGTTCGAGTCCTGGCTGGGTCAGTTGGCGTTTCTGTGTGGAGTTTGCATGTTCTCCCGTGTTGGTGTGGGTTTTCTCCGGGTGCTCCGGTTTCCCCCACAGTCCAAACAAATGCGGTATAGGTGAATTGAATAAGCTAAATTGGCTGTAGTGTATGTGTGTGAATTAGTGTGTATGGGTGTTTCCCAGTGTTGGGTTAAAAATATGCTGGATAAGTTGGCGGCTCCTGTGGCGACCCCTGGTTAATAAAGGGACTAAGCCGAAAAGAAAATGAATGAATGAATGTTGCTTCTGGTCATCTGGTCTGTGTGCAAAAATATCTTTGAATGATGATTTGCAAGGAAGGTGGGATATACTATACACTTTTAGTGCTATCATGCTAAAGCTAGCATTTTTTCAACATGGCCTACTGCACCTTTAACATGTACTTTGCAATTAATGACAAATAATATATTTTTACATTTACAATTATGGGAGGCACAGTGGCTAGCACTGTCACCTCACAGCAAGAAGGTCACTGGTTTGAGTCACGGCTGTGTCAGTTGGCATTTCTGTGTGGAGTTTACATGTTTTCCCCATGTTGGCGTGGGTTTTCCTCGAGTTTCCCCCACAGTCCCAGTACTGGGTTGCAGCTAGAAGGGCATCCACTGTGTAAAACATATGCTGAATAGTTGGGGGTTCATTCTGCTGTGGCGACTCCTGATGAATAAGGGGCCTAAGCCGAAGGATAATGAATGAATGAATTTAGAATTATTAGAGTAGGCAATCTTAATCTAAAATCCCATATAGACTCTAAAATCCCATATAGACACATGGAAATATATGCAAATTAGATATATGACATACAAAATCATATTTCATATTCACATATATAAAATATCTTCTATGCTAAATTTTCATAAATTTACTTTGCAACCATTTGAATTCCAAATATATGTTCAAAAATACATTATAAATATTTGTGCTGTCGACGGCAACAGCCTAGTGGTTAAGTGTGCTAACAGATAGCACCATGGTGCTTGCGGCGACCCAAGTTCGATTCCTGGCTCGAGGTCCTATGCCGATGCTTTCCTGTCTGTCCTCCACTATCCTAGCTCAATAAAAAGGTTAAAAAACTCTTTAAAAAAATAAAATAATAATAATAATAATACTGTATATATGTATATTTGTGCTGTCAAATGATTAATCACGCTTAAACGCATCCAAGATAAAAGCTTTCATTTACAACTTAATTTATACAAATTAAAAATAATTTATACTTTTTAAAAATACAAATTTTGCAAATCTGACGTCATCGCGGAGTTTGCGGATGTTTGCTTTGAGTGCACGCGACATGATTTCGGCTGGCGGAGCGCATGATTTATTTTTGAGACTCGAGCAAACAGTGCGTGCTGCGCCATGATTGATTTGAGTTGAATATGAACCACTTATGAGATTTTGTCTGAAACAGAACGACTGCACGAACACCTTTTTGATCCGTGATCATAGAGATAACCAGATGATCAATAATTCTTGCCTAGAAATTGCAACAGCAGTGGGAAAGGAGGAAAGTTTTTGTTAAAAGGTTTGGAAAAACCTGAGGGATGAGTTTGTTAAAGCCAAAAGAGGCCATGGCAAAAGTGGAGACCCGAGTACACAATTGCAGAATATGTTTTTCCACCAGTCACAGGTTTTACACTGATGTATATAGTACTATCTTGAATTTAAAAGAATTTAATAGTTACAAAACTATAATTAAGGAACAAATTATTTCTTTGATAACGGGAAACGAATATTTGAAGCTATCGGTTTACAATATACTGATGCCCTGTTTATCTAGGCTTTATTGGTGATAATGGTCAGGAATGTTGGACCATTATTATCTTTTTAGCATAAGAAGAGGACAGAAACTAGCCAGACAGTAATGTGTGAATTGTGGAGCGGGCTAAATCTAAAAAAACATCAGTATTTTTTAGTAAGTGTACTTTTCTTTTGCTTTTATTCTTGCCATAATAAAAATATATTTGTAGAGTAACTCATGTTCTGCTGTCATTAATATTTAAATAAACTTTAATAGGTAGAACTGTCCGAGATATGAACAAAAGCAAGTGATGGATCAAAGTTTGATTAAAAAAATCTTAAATGGTTATAAAAATCCTTATAATCATTAAAATAATTTATAAAAATAATTAGTTTAAAAATATTGAATGATATTAATGATATGACGTAGTTCCGAAAACTTTCTACTTTATCCGTCTGACTTTACGGTAAGTTTCTTTTGACCGCCTCCTGTTGATTTAAAGAATATCACAACGACGAACGCGACAAGTATAAAAGCCTCGTCCGTTTCGCGAGGTGCTCGCACAGTCAGCGGAGGTGTGCGATGTGGCGCCAGGTGAAAGTATAAATCCAGCTTAATGATTCAGGAGGGCTAATAATTCTGACTTCAACTGTACAGGTATATAAATATATTTAATGTTTTTGGTATGTGAAGAGCGTGTTTCTGAAGACAATCACCTATTGCACCTTTAATATTAAAGGGCCTAAAGTATATGGGGAATTTAGGAACACTTATTATTAGTGACACAGGTGAACATTAAAGTCTGTAGTACACTGTGGGTGAAGCTCAGATCTGTGCCACGTGTAGGAAAGCTTTGCATTGCACACCTGACACATAACAACCAGCTTGAGACAGCAGCCTAGATTGCTTCTAAACAACAAACTCAACACCAGATTTGAAGGGAAAAATCATTTGAAGTATGAGCAAAGCGGTACTGATAAGTTTGAAGCTAAATGAAAACAACATGAAACTGTATATATGAAGAGGTCAGATGCAAAATCCTCAAAGTGCCATCAGAAACGTTCTTCTAAAATTAGCATTTTTCTCAGCCTTTTATGTTTATGTTCATGTTAAAGGCAATGAGAAAAACTTATTTTTGCTATAAAAGTGAGCATTTAAAATATAATTGAGACTATACAGACTCTATGCACTGGAAAAAAATTATCATTGGATTTACTACCTTTTTATAAGGTATAAGTGGTTGCAAATTATTTATATGAGCTGAATTTAAACAAACAAATTAAGTTAAACATTACTAAATTTATGAGAGACGCGGTGGCGTGAAGTGCTGTCGCCTCACAGCAAGAAGGTCCCTGGTTCGAGCCTCGGCTGGTTCAGTTGGCATTTTTGTGTGGAGTTTGCATGTTCTCCCCGTGTTGACGTGGGTTTCCTCCAGGTGCTCCCGTTTCCCCCACAAGTCCAAAGACATGTGCTATTGATGAATTGGATAAGCTAAAATTGTCTGTAGTGTATGTGTGTGAATGGGAGTGTTTGGGTGTTTCCCAGGGATGGATTGTGGCTGGAAGGGCATCCGCTGCGTAAAACATGTGCTGAATAAGTTGGCGGTGTATTCCGCTGTGGCGACCCCAGATTAATAATGGGACTAAGCCGAAAAGAAAATGAATGAACGAATGAATTACTAAATTTAATTGTTTGTTTAAATTCATCCCATATAAACGGTGGCTCAGTGGTTAGCACTGTCGCCTCACAGCAGGAAGGTTGCTGGTTCGAGTCCTGGCTGGGCCAGTTGGCATTTCTGTGTGGAGTTTGCATGTTCTCCCCGTGTTGACGGGGGTTTCCTCCAGGTGCTCCGGTTTCACCCACAAGTCCAAAGACATGCGCTATAGGTGAATTGGGTAAGCTAAAATTGTCTGTATTGTATGTGTGTGAATGGGAGTGTGTGGGTGTTTCCCAGGGATGGATTGTGGCTGGAAGGGCATCCGCTGTGTAAAACACGTGCTGAATAAGTTTGCGGTGTATTCCGCTGTGGCGACCCCAGATTAATAAAGGGACTAAGCCGAAAAGAAAATGAATGAATGAATGAATTACTAAATTTAATTGTTTGTTTAAATTCATCCCATATAAACGGTGGCTCAGTGGTTAGCACTGTCGCCTCACAGCAAGAAGGTTGCTGGTTCGAGTCCTGGCTGGGCCAGTTGGCATTTCTGTGTGGAGTTTGCATGTTCTCCCTGTGGGTTTCCTCCGGGTGCTCTGGTTTCCCCCACAGTCCAAACACATGCGGCATAGGGAAATTGAATAAACTAAATTGGCCATAGTGTATAAGATGAAGGGCATCCACTGTGTAAAACATATGCTGGAATAGTTGGCGGTTCATTCCGCTGTGGCGACCTTTAAATAGAGATTAAGCCGAATGAATGAATGAATTTTTTGCAGTGTGTGCACGGGCCACAAAACCGTAAGGCTCAATGGTTGGAAAGTGAGATTTAAGCATCATCGGAAATCAGAACAGATCATTTTTGCATCGATTTATGTTTTGTTACGACAATATTTGGCCCACTAAAATATATAAATACCCCGATGGAACAAGATCTTTACTTAATATTTTGATTATTATTTTTGTCATAAAATATATATTTTTTTACATTTTGATTCATACCATGTATCTTTGGAGACTGCCAAAAATATACCCATGCAAATAAGACAGAGTATTAGGACAAAATAGGACAATCTCAATAATTTATTAAATGAACCCCTTAACTTTGAGTAACGCATTGACATAGCATTGAGTAGCTTTGTAAAGGGGATCTATTATGCAAAAATCACATTTATAAGGGGTTTAAACAGTTGTGTGGCAACAGTCTGTGAATATAACCAGCTTCTAATGGTACACATTTATTAATTTTATTTTTATAATCACACTTGATAAAAACAGTCTGCAGAAACACTTTGATTGACATTCTACATTTGTACGTGTCATAAGAGGGGAAAAACCCCACCCATTAGTGATGAAACCTCCCTCATTAGCATACGATGTTAGTCTTGTTTTTGAATCTGCCACTATGCTGACAAACAGGTGTTTGTAGCTCCGCCCTCTTTTGAAAAGAACACAATCTCATTTGCATTTAAAGTGACAGTCTCCAAAATGGCACAATTTAGGATTAAAGCCTAAAAGGGGCGGTTTCAGAGAGTTTTTAAAACATTATTTGTGGGGTAATTTGAGCTGAAACATTATAGGGACATCAGAGACTTATTTTACATCTTTAAATTGATTTCATGTGTCATATCTAGTCCCACACGGAATCTGCGCGCGCAAATTTCCGCAGATTTTTAGCCCATCATTAATTTTGTTTATTTACTTGAGTAAATGTGTGTAAATCTAAATTTATTCAGTTTTTAAATTACACATATTTCACATATTAAGGTTTTAGTTATGAGACTCCCAAAATAATTCCGCAGAAATCCGCAGATTTTTACCAAAATTTTCGGCCAACAAATAAACATTGCGGAAAGTAAGGCAAGGTCTTGTTTTTTAAGTTACATACAAGCTGTTCACACATTGGGAATAATAAAAAAAATCATAATCAGTAAACATTATTACATACACTCACTGGCCACTTTATTAGGTATACCTTACTAGTACCAGGTTGGACCCCCTTTTGCCCTTAGAACTCCCTTAATCCTTTGTGGCATAGATTCAATAAGGTACTGGAAATATTCCTCAGAGATTTTGGTCCATATTGACATGATAGCATCATGCAGTTGCTGCAGATTTGTCGGCTGCACATCTATGATGCGAATCCACCACATTCCAAAGGTGCTCTATTGGACTGAGATCTGGGTACTGTGGAGGCCATTTGAGTACAGTGAACTCATTGTCATGTTCAAGAAACCAGTCTGAGATTATTCACTCTTTATAACATGGCGCGTTATCCTGCTGGAAGTTGCCATCAGAAAATGGGTACACTGTGGTCATAAAGGGTTCATGGACATGGTCAGCAACTCAGGTAGGCTGCGTCGTTGACACGATGCTCAATTGGAGCTAATGGGCACTAAGTGTGCCTAAATAAAAATTGATACTAGGCAGGATGGATCCATGCTTTCATGTTGTTGACGCCAAATTCTGACCCGACCATCCGAATGTCGCAGCAGAAATCGAGACTCATCAGACCAGGCAAAGTTTTTCCAATTTTCTATTGTCCAATTTTGGTGAGCCTGTGTGAATTGTAGCCTCAGTTTCCTGTTCTTAGCTGACAGGAGTGGCACTCGGTGTGGTCTTCTGCTGCTGTAGCCCAAGGTTGAACTTGTTGTGCATTCAGAGATGCTCTTCTGCAGACCTTGGTTGTAACGAGTAGATATTTGAGTTACTGTTGCCTTTCTATCAGCTGGAACCAGTCTGGCCATTCTCCTCTGACCTCTGGCATCAACAAGGCATTTGCGCCCACAGAACTGCCGCTCACTGGATATTTTCTCTTGCTCCGACCATTCTCTGTAAACCCTAGAGATGGTTGTGCGTGAAAATCCCAGTAGATCAGCAGTTTCTGAAATACTCAGACCAGCTCAGCTGGCACCAACAACCATGCCACTCAGAGTCGGTTTGAACTGCAGCAGATTGTCTTGACCATGTCTACATGCCTAAATGCATTGAGTTGCTGCCATGTGATTGGCTGATTAGAAATCTGCGTTAACGAGCAGTTGGACAGGTGTACCTAATAAAATGGCCGGTGAGTGTATATAATCCCTTTAGTCAAGAAATTACATACAGCACCTCTTATATGAAAGATTAGTGGTTTGCCAGTGACCACAAAGCTACGTCTGACATTAATATCCTTATTTGCATTGTTTTTGAAAAGCCGTCCTCCCTTCAATTGTAGTTCAGAACAAAGCCTGAATGGCTGACATTATTTCTCCTGCCCGCGCATGCTGGGTGGCATCAGAAACAACCCAAATTTGTTTCAAAAGCAGATCGAGTTGTGATGAGAGATGCATTTCTTTGCACTGATTGTTCAGAAATGTATCTATTTAGAAAGCGACCGGGTCAGTTTTGATATTATGATGCATGTTGACTTTCACATTATAAATGAGGCTTTTAGATATTTTCAATGTGCATTGATTAGGAAAGGCTGATTGCCGCTGTTGCAATAGGTCTGTAATAACATCCAGAAAAACCGGCTACAGTTTACACATGAACCCTCAGTAAGTGAATCCAGAGTCCATTTTATTGTCTGAAGTGTGATTAGCATAAGATATACAATACACAACCAAAAAGCAAGGCATCATTTTTAATCCAAACATTGACATTCCCTATTGATGCCATGCGGAGTGGATCTGTTTTTTTCTCTTGCTTTGCAGACTGGAGGTCGAGTGCAAAGCGAAGCACTAGTGGGTGTATCGCCGCTCTGATCTTTTTAAGGATTCTCATGACTTCCTGTTTCTACCGGCGATCCCCTTTTTTTTTCAGATTTCTTTTCTCTTTTTTTTTTAATTTGGCAGTTGCCATGGACATCTGCACCAACATGATAAGACTGTAATTGTACCAATATCTGCCCCAGGGTTCAAATGATTTGAAGACCGTCACATGAACAGTCAAATGGTCCATCTTGAAACTATCTTTGTGATATATTCAGTTAAATCAGCATATAAAAACGGCTTTCACAGGGCTGCTTTTTTCCTCCTCCTTTTATATTTTTAAACCAAATATAATGCAATTCTGCTACAGTTAAAAGAAATGACTTAAGGGTTGCCTTAAAAATGAGCAAAATGCATAAAGACCGCTGTAAATTAACATAGGGATTTGCACTTTAATGAAGGGGCAAATGGTATGGAATTGCAATCAGTTCCCATGTGTATGATGCTTCAGATATCTATTCAAATGAATGAGCGTTATTTGGAATAAATGCATCATATTTAAGTATTGTGTGTTATACAGTGCCAAGAGAGTCCTTTTGAATCAGTTGTAGAATATTGGTTACACTGGGAAGAATATAAGCACAACTGACATATTAATTTCAATATAATGATTATACATTTACATGCATAGTTCTTATATATACAGTTGAAGTCAGAATTATTCGCCTCCCTTTGAATTTTTTTTTTCTATGTTAAATATTTCCCAAATTATGTTTAACAGAGCAGGGAAATTTTCACAGTATGTCTGATAATATTTGTTCTTCTCGAGAAAGTCTTATTTGTTTTATTTCGGCTAGAATAAATGCAGTTTTTAATTTTTTAAAATCCATTTTAAGGTCAATATTATTAGCCCCTTTAAGCTAATTTTATTTTCGATAGTCTACAGAACAAACCATCGTTATTCCATAACTTGCCTAATTAACCTAACCTGCCTAGTTAACCTAATTAACCTAGTTAAGCCTTTAAATGTCACTTTAAGCTGTATAGAAGTGTCTTGAAAAATATCTAGTCAAATATTATTTACTGTCATCATGGCAAAGATAAAAGACATTCATTATTAGAAATGAGGTATTAAAAACTATTATGAGCAGAAATGTGTTGAAAAAATCTTCTCTCCTTTAAACAGAAATTGGGGGAAAAAATAAACAGGGGGTCTAATAATTCTGACTTCAACTGTACATGTATGTTTACTATTTAGAATAAGTTATGTGCTTTTTGCTAATGGTGAAACTTATTAGTTTTTAAATACTTAAGTAGATGAACATAAAACTATTAAGTTGTCCCCCAAAAAGCTCAAGAATTGTGTTGTTTCAGCTCATTTTAAATAAGTAGTAGTTTGAACAAACACAAATCATAATTTCTTTAAGTGTATTTGGTGTTTTTATAGGGAAAATACTTTAAATAAAAGCTAAATAACTTATTTTTTATATATAAAACATGCACCGCACAGCAAAAATGCGTTTTTTGGTCTTGTTTCTACACTGAACTTTAAAAAGCAACTTTAAAACATACTGTAATTATTTTTTACTCAACATTAGGCCTGTCGCAATAATCACAACACAGGCTCATTATGAAAGCGTAGTCTTATATATGTTTCTGGAGACCGCAAATTATGTAGTTAGAACTGCGTATGGCTGCATTTCGTTTTTAAACGAACGCTACAGGGCGGTATGATGCCGTTTCTTTTTGCGCTTACCAGCTGACCGCTTACCTCTGTGTGGACGACTTTCCCGCTGCAACCAGTTTGTCCAGTTAGCTTGTCATGTACATCGGCAGACTTGAGACGCTTGGGAGTTGACCACGACGATGGGGTTTGAGTCCGGTAAAAAAGGTAAAACAAAAACAGAATCCAAAAAATAAAATAAACAAGTAAATAACAAGGTGAGAATGAGGTAAAATCTGAAAACGTGGTAAAAATCAGACAAGGGCTTTTCTTTTTCTAGATTTTTTTTAAATTGTTGGTTGGGTTTAGGGAAGTGGGTGGGTGGGTGGGTGGGTCAGTTGATAAAATTGGTTGGGTTTAGGGAAGGAGGTGGGTGGGTCAGTCGATTGGTCGGTCGGTCAGTCAGTCAGTCAGTCAGTCAGTCAAAAGCGGCCTCTGGTGGGTTTATGCGAGAACAGCAGGCTCGAATGGCACTCGTGAGAGAAATTTGAGATCTGAAAAAGTGTACACAGCGGCCTCTTATGGATTCGCAAAAACAAAAACTGCAAAAATACGTACCTCCTGGGACATATTTCGCAGTCTCCAGAAATGTATATAGAGGTACGTTTTCAGAATGAGTCTGGGTTGAATAATCAATATATCAACTTATCGTGTAATACTTGGGGATGACCTCAATAATTTTTGCCGTTGCAATGTATATTTACGAATTCACAAATAGTGTTAAAGCCATTTTTAGAAAGCCATTTAAAGCCATTAGCATAATTATAAAAATTAAGTCGACTTAACAGTTTCAAGTTACAATGGGCTTACTTACATTATTTTTGTAAAGTTAACTTGTTGCTTTTAAGGCAATTGGTTTACTCGCTTTAAGTAACTAATCACTTTTTACTGTGTAGTTTCACTTTTTTTCAGTGTAGTGAATATCAAAAAAGTCTTAAATCAAGAAGCATTTTTTAGACAAGTTAAAAAAATTATTGTCTTAAAAATATAATATAATATATAAATAAATATATAAATATAACATAATACTATTTTTCCCCTTAAAACAAGTGAAATACTTTCCCATTGGGGTAAATAAAAAAATCTATTCATTTGAAATGAAATTATTTTACTTCATTTTTAAAGGAAAAACTCACTTAATTTTGACTTTGAATTATTTGCCTTCCTGTGAATTTTTTCAAATATTTCCCAAATTATGTTTAACAGAACAAGGAATTTTTCACAGTATTTCCTAACTTTATTTTTTTTTCTGGAGAAAGTCTGATTTGTTTTATTTCGGCTACAATAAAAGCAGTTTAAATTTTTTTTAAAGCCATTTAAAGGTCATCATTATTAGCCCCCTTATATTTATTTTTTGGATTGTCTACAAAACAAACCATCGTTATACAATGACTTGCCTAATTACCCTAACTTAACCTAATTAACCTAGTTAATCCATTAAAGTCACTTTAAGCTGAATAATATCTAGTCAAATATTATGCTCTGTCATCATGGCAAAGATAAAATAAATTAGTTATTAGAAATGAGTTATGAAAACTATTATGTGTAGAAATGTGTTGAAAAAACAGCATCCCTTTAAACAGAAATTGGGAAAAAATATACAGGGAAGCTAATAATTCTGACTTCAACTGTATTTCTGTATTAGCTTGTATCTAAAAATCCTCCTTAATTGAACAATTTTGAGATATTTGGACTAAAAACAAGACACAAACTTTAAGTAAAAAAAGCATTTTTTTCACAAACTCCATATGGCTCGCAATCATATGCGTCTATGCATATATATTCTCCTAATAAGTGGCATTTGATTGAACACTAATACCCAGCAAGCCAATTAGCAGTAATTTGCACAAAAGCATCAGAAATGGGACGGTTAATAAGCGGTGACTCAGAAGTGCCATTTACCTTTTGTGATAGTCAGAAGCAAAAATGTCAATGAACAAAACAAAGCAAAACCACACAAAAATAAAAATCCATCACTGTAGTGTTCGCAAAGTAAGGTCAAACGAACTAAAAAATCCAAAGCAGCAGGTCTGTGTAATGACAACTATATTATAACAGCACTAATTTGACAGCAAAACAAGAAGAAGAGCTTCAGATAAAGCAGGAACATGCATAACTTTATGATTAGATGGCAATAGGCCATAAACGCGCAATTTAAGCTTCTCTCCGGAAGACTTTCTTGGCACTTTGCCTAAGGAGCGCGGGGTCGTTTCAGGTCAGGCCTGGCGTGTTGTTGTAAAGGAAGTGCAGAGCATTCGACTCGCTGTATTTCACTTCCTTGTTTTTCACGTGCCGGAATCACATTTGAAAAATCAGACCCAGAAGATTCAGAGGGTTGAAGAGCATGTCCATAAAAACATTTGCAGCTTTTGGTGTAAATCGGCAAACACATTTTGGGCATCTAAAATGCACACGGAGTCGCCTGCACGCTCACCTGGGATCAGTCTGAACAGGTCAGGATGTTTAACATGGGTTTGTTGTTTTTTTCGACACATTTGTTTACCGCACTATCTGTGTGCTTTAGAAATGGATGATGATATTCTTGTTTTTGTTGGATTCTGGCTTCCTGTGTTTTGCATTTGAATGGTTTTAATGCATGAAATGAAAATACTGAGAAAATGATCCTTATGGTTGGACATGAAGTGCATGTTGTTAGTTACAAAATGAAGTTTTGATATGTTTACAGTGCTGTGATCTTTACTAAATATTCAACTATTCTAAATATGATCTTTGGCATAAAAGAAATGTGAATTTTGATGCATACAATGTATTTTTGCATATTGCATTATTAGACAGGCTCACATATAAATATGTCAACATGTTCTTGTTCTTGTTTTGAAGGTCTGTTTTTGTAGGAATTTGCCTTCCTGTGCTTTGCATTTGAATTGTTTTAATGCATCAAATGAAAATACTGTGAAAATCCAATTTAAAGTTGTATAAATGTTCATTAAAAATTAAGTTTTTATATTTTTACAGAAATCCACAAAATATTCCCATAGATTGTAATATTTACTTAATATTCTATGGAGTTAATCTAGGGCCATATACTTGCAACATAAAAAAAGTTTTGCAAATAAAAAATAAAGTGTTGAGCAAAATATTGTAAAAATAATGCAAATCTCAAAAAAACACAAAAGGAAAATTAAGTTTAGAAATGAAAAGAAAACCTATTGATTGTTAACAACAAATTTGTTACAACAAAACTAAATAAAACAGGGTAAAAAATCATGGTCACACACAGGTCAAATCAAAATGAACATTGCAATTGAATTAAGGGGTTTTATAAAGGTAGTAGTATATTGAAAAATATACTATATATATATATATATATATATATATATATATATATATATATATATATATATATATATATATATATATATATATATATATATATATATATATATATATATATATATATATACAGTTGAAGTCAGAATTATAAGCCCTCCTTTTTTTCTTTTCTTAAATATTTACCAAATGATGTTTAACAGAATAAGGAAATTTTCACAGTATGTCTGATAATATTTTTTCTTCTGGAGAAAGTCTTATTTGTTTTATTTCCACTAAAATAAAAGCAGTTTTTAATAAAAAAAAAAACATTTTATGGTCAAAATTATTAGTACCATTAAGCTAAAAAAATTTTCGATAGTCGACAGAACAAACCATCATTAAACAATAACTTGCCTAATTACCCTAACCTGCCTAGTTAACCTAATTAACCTAGTTAAGCCTTTAAATGTCACTTTAAGCTGTATAGAAGTGTCTTGAAAAATATTTAGTAAAATATTATTTACTGTCATCATGGCAAAGATAAAATAAATCAGTTATTAGAAATGAGTTATGAAAACTATTATGTTTAGAAATGTGTTGAAAAAATCTCTCCGTTAAACAGAAATTGGGGGGACAATAAACAGGGGCGGCTAATAATTCAGGGGGACTAGTAATTCTGGCTTTAACTGTATATATATTCATTCATTCATTCATAATTCATATTAATTTCAGCTTAGTCCTTTTATTAATCTGGGGTCACCACAGCGGAATGAACCACCAATTTATCCAGCATATGTTTTACACAGTGGATGCCCTTCCAGCCGCAACCCATCACTGTGAAACACACACTCATACACTACGGTCAATTTTAGCCTACCCAATTTACCTGTACCACATGTCTTTGGACTTGTGGGGGAAACCGGAGCACCCGGAGGAAACCCACGCAAACACAGGGAGAACATGCAAACTCCACACAGAAATGCCAACTGACCCAGCCGAGGCTCGAACCAGCGACCTTTTTGCTGTGAGGCGAATGTGCTACTCACTGCGCCATCGCGTCGCCATATATTTATTTATTTATTTATTTTTTCTTGTTTTTGTTTTGAAGGTCTGTTTTTGTAATTTGGCTTCCTATGCTTTGCATTTGAATTGTTTTAATACAAAAAATGAAAATACTGTAAAAATCTAATTTAAAGTTGTATAAATGTTCATTAAAATTAAGTTTTGATATATTTACAGTAGGACATTTACAAAATATTCCCATAGAATGTAATATTTACTTACTATTCAAATGATTTTTGGCATAAAAGAAAAAATCATAAATTTTGAGGGATACAATGTATTTGTGGATAGTGCATCATTAGACAGGCTCACTTATAAATATGTCAACATGTTCTTGTTCTTGTTTTAAAGGTCTGTTTTTGTAGGAATTCGTCTTCCTATGTTTTGCATTTGAATGATTTAATACATCAATAAATTGTCTTTAAAGTTGTAAATTAAATGCACGTTGTTAATTAAAAAGGAAGTTTTGATATATTTATAGTAGGAAATTTACAAAATATCCTCATGGAACATGATCTTTACTTAATATTGAATGACTTTTGGCATAAAAAAAAAAAAAAAACTTACATTTTGTATTTTTGGATATTGCAACATTAGACAGGGTCACATATAAGTATGTCAGTGTGTTCTTGTTTTAAAGGTCTGTTTTTTGCAGGAATTCGTGAGCTCACTCTTCATGAGTTTTGCATTTGAATGGTTTTAGTGCATCAAATGAAAATACTGAGAAAATTATCTGTTTAGTTGGAAATGAAGTGCATGTTGTTAATTAAAATTAAGTTTTTTAATTAAATGAAGTAGGACATTTACAAAATATCTTCATAGAGCATGATCTTTACCTAATATTCAAATCATTTTTGGCCTGAAAGAACAAATCGTTAATTTTGACGGATATAATGTGTTTTTGGATATTGCATCATTAGACAGGGCCACATATAAATATGTCAACATGTTCTTGTTCTTCTTTTAGATGACCGTTTTTGTAGGAATTCGGCTTCCTATGTTTGCATTTTAATACACATTGACACATAAGTATGTCACAGTGTTCTTGTTTTAAAAGAAGACATTGTTTTTGAAGAAATTCAGCTTTTGATGTTTTACATTTGAATGATTTTAATACAAAAAAATTAAATGCTAAGCAATTCATCCTTAAAGTTGTATTAAAGATCAAATTAATAATTAAAATTTTTGATTAATTAATTAAAAGTTTTGATATATTTACAGTAGGAAATTTACAAAACATCCTCATTGAACATGATCTTTACTTAATATTCTAACAATTTTTGGCATAAAAGAAAAAAATCATTATTTTTTAACCCAGACAATGTATATTTTTGGCCATTGCAACATTAGACAGGCTTACATATACATACAGTTGAGTCAGAATTATTAACCCCCCTGTTTATTTTTTTCCCCAATTTCTGTTTAACGGAGAGAACATTTTTTCATCACATTTCTAAACATAATAGTTTTAATAACTCATTTCTAATAACTGATTTATTTTATCTTTGTCATGATGACAGTAAATAATATTTGACTAGATATTTTTCAAGACACTTCTATACAGCTTAAAGTGACATTTAAAGGCTTAACTATGATAATTAGGTTAACTAGGCAGGTTAGGGTAATTAGGCAGATTTATTAAACAGATATATTTATTAAAATAATATTTTAATCATCAAACATATTTAGAAATTGAAAGATAATACAATTACATTCAAGCAAAATATTGCAAAAATAA
Organism: Danio kyathit; assembly: GCA_903798195.1. Taxonomy (NCBI): domain Eukaryota; kingdom Metazoa; phylum Chordata; class Actinopteri; order Cypriniformes; family Danionidae; genus Danio; species Danio kyathit. The sequence goes on along the minus strand of LR812523.1, from coordinate 78,989,326 downwards.
ATTACAGCCTACAAAATTTCAACTAAATTTTTCAATTTTTTTTGCTTCTCTTGATTTATCCTCTTTTTTAAATTTGTATTTAATATTTTTCTATAACATATAAATTTGGCTGTACTAGTTTTTGGACAGTTATCGGAAGTTATTTTGTTAGATTAGCTCCAGATTTGGCTTCAGTACTGACTAATCTAATGTATATGCACAAATATAATATTGTATAGCTTCCTAATCAAAATATGAATTAAAAAGAGATTTGTGAGGGGTGTACTTATACTGTATATGCTGAGCACTGTATACTTGAATACTGTTTGACTTCTCGGAAAATATTCAAATGCTGTTTATTGAATTTGAATCTTTTTCTTTATTGAATTTGTCTATGCTTGTAGGTTGTTTCTTATATTTTATGCATACACACTCCCCAACAAAATCATCCCAATCAATCTAAAATGATAATTTTTTTCCAAATAGTTATTAACACATCTAGTTAAAGTGTATTTATATTGCAATATATATTACAGAATAAATAAAGATTGCAATGTTAGATTTTACCTAACATTCAGCCCTAATTCAAACAATTTTTGGCATAAAAAATAGTTAATTTTGACCCATACACTGTGTTTTTGACTACTGTCAAACAAATATCCCTTCAAAATAAGACATGGTCAAATATAAATATGTCAGCGTGTTTTTATTTTGCAGGAATTTGTCTTCTTAAGCATTTGAATGCTTTTAATACTTTTGAGCTCTGTATTTTTTCCTCGTAGACAATCACAAACTGTTTTAATTATTATTCCCCCCCCCCTCTCCATTAATGTGCGTCCTGTACTCAATTTGTGCGTTTGTTCCACGTTAAAAGGCTTCCCAAAAGCAGTTGCTCTACATTTAGCGAAGCCTCCTATTCAAGCCCAAATCAGCGCTCGCTAAATAAATGAATAAATAAATAAATAAAGGAAAGATGAATGCCGTCAGGAGGATGGCACATATTTTGCTATCACGTTTGGTGACCGCTCGAACACTCGGTTGTTTTAGCTTGCTGAGGAATGTTTGCACAAAACCCAAAAGTAAAAAAAAAAAAGAAAAGACAAAAGCGATATTTTATTCATTAGGACTGTCTGTCTTTGTGTATTCTCATGCATTCTGGTCTGCATTTATATGCTAACATAATTTACTCCTCTAACCTAAGGCAGAGTGTACCATCACCTCGACAGACCTCAACTGTGTGTGTGTGTGTGTGTGTGTATGTGCAGTCAGTGTTACTAATATCTCATGATGAATGTGTGTATATGCACGTGTGTGTTGATTTCAGATTCACCAAGAGGCCAAAAAAACTCTCTCTGGCTATTGCATGGGCTATAAATCTTTCTTGTTTTCGCCTGAACGGTGAATATAATAAATAATATCCCAAAAAGCAATATTTATGAATGTATGTAGTTATTGTTTTGCACAAATGGTGCTTTTTTTTTTTTTACTACTGATGTGGTTTTTTAATGTAAAGAGTCCTGTCAAACTATCAGAGCAAATATAATTAAATGCTGAGACTGACTGATCATTTAGTTAATCTTAAAATAGCTTATTATATAAAAATACACTCACCGGCCACTTTATTAGGTACAACTGTCCAACTGCACGTTGATGCAAATTTCTAATCAGCCAATTACATGGCAGCAACTCAATGCATTTAGGCATGTAGACATGATCAAGACGATCTGCTGCAGTTCAAACCGAGCATCAGAATGGGGAAGAAAAGGGATTTAAGCGACTTTGAACGTGGCATGGTTGTTGGTGCCAGCTGAGCTGGTCTGAGTATTTCAGAAACTGCTGATCTTCTGGGATTTTCACGCACAACCATCTCTAGGATTTACAGAGAATGGTCCGAAAAAGAGAAAATATCCAGTGAGCGGCAGTTTTGTGGGCGCAAATGTTTTGTTGATGCCAGAGGTCAAAGGAAAATGGCCAGACTGGTTCCAGCTGATAGAAAGGCAACAGTAACTCAAATAACTACACGTTACAACCGAGGTCTGCAGAAGAGCATCTCTGAACGCACAACACGTTCAACCTTGGGCTACAGCAGCAGAAGACCACACCGGGTGCCACTCCAGTCAGCTAAGAACAGGAAACTGAGGCTACAATTCACACAGGCTCACCAAAATTGGACAATAGAAGATTGGAAAATCGTTGCCTGGTCTGATGAGTCTCTATTTCTGCTGCGACATTCGGATGGTCGGGTCAGAATTTGGCGTCAACAACATGAATGCATGGATCCATCCTGCCTTTTATCAACAGTTCAGGCTGCTGCTGGTGGTGTAATGGTGTGGGGGATATTTTCTTGGCACACTTTGGGCTCATGAGTACCAATTGAGGATCGTGTCAATGCCACAGCCTGAGTATTGTTACTGACCATGTCCATCCCTTTATGACCACATTACCCATCTTCTGATGTCTACTTCCAGCAGGATAACGCGCCATGTTATAAAGCGCAAATAATTTCAGACTGGTTTATTGAACATGACAATGAGTTCACTGTACGCAAATGGCCTCCACAGTCACCAGAGCTCAATCCAATAAAGCACCTTTGGGATGTGGTGGAACGGGAGATTGGCATCATGGATGTGCAGCCGACAAATCTACAGCAACTGCGTGATGTTATCATGTCAATATGGACCAAAATCTCAGGAATATTTCCAGTACCTTGTTGGATCTGTGCCATGAAGGATTAAGGCAGTTCTGAAGGCAAAAAGAGGTCCAATCGGGTACTAGTAAGGTGTACCTAATAAAGTGGCCGGTGAGTGCATGTTTGCTGTTCAAACTAATTATTTAAAATGTTTTTATTTTTTTTTGGGGGGGGGGGGGGCAACTTAATTGTTTTATGTTCAACCCATTTAAATTATAAAAAAAAATTAATATGTTTTACCCAATACAAATCGATTGTGTGGAACCCAGCATTTTTACAGTGTAGTGTTTTCTTGACTGGTTTTTAATTGCAAGCAAGTCGAGTTTTGCAGGGTTGTTTGTGACGTGGTATTATAATTCAGGGATCGGTTACACAATAGTTTATACAATGAATGAAAAAAGGTACCTTTAGGGATACAACTTCAGATTATTTTTGAATAGTGCATATTAGTATGTTAAAAAAGTAATATGGATAAATAAAGAGGTCTCTTACCTCAGTGAAAAGACGGGTGTAGTACTAATTAACAGTATGAATACTTAAAGGACGGAGGATGAATGGATTGAAAATGTGTAGATGGTTTGCTGCTTGGTTTCAGGTGTTTGCATCAGCCGTGTCATACGAGAAGTGTTTGACCTATATGTTTTTTCACAGCCATATATGCTTATAATAAGATGATGCGTGTTGTTTTTTTCTCTTCTATTTTAAAGTGAATAATTGATTACAAATTATATCGGCCTACAATTCCAAATTAAGAAGAATTTCCACATCTTTATGAGTATTTTAATGGGAGCGTGCACTCGAGCTCCACATGTTTATGCAAAGTCTGATTATCCATGTAGACCAAATTTGCTTACTGACCTAGTAATAGTGCAGAATCATTTTTAAATCCTAATTTTGTATATGGACATAAACCCATGCTTATTTCATTGATGAAAGTGGATTGGCATAAATATATAGTTTCAACATTGATATCAAAGTACATGTAATGTTGAGTTTGTATTATACAGTAATTTAATAATTTGCGTGTGTTTTTGAGGCCTGTGACTGTGTAATGATTCTAAAAGCAATCAGGCAAAGTAATTGTCAACACAGGCTCATTGTAAAAACGTACCCCTGTATAAATTTCTGGAGAGCGCAAATTATGTAGCCAGAGCTACGTATGGCTGCATTTTATCTTTAAAACGAATGGCATGGCTACTTTTTATATTCGCGCAACTGGTTGACCACTTATATCCACGTGGATGACTTTTCTGCTGTTACCAGTTTGCCCAGTAGCTCACCATGTATATCGACGGACTTGAGATGCAGAGAGGAGTTGACCGCGATGACGGAGTTCGAGTCTGCTGAAGAACGGTTCCAGAAAGCGGTTAAAACAAATGGCAAAAGAATAAAATAAACAAGTTAATAACATGGTGAGAATGGGGTAAGATCTGAAAACGTGGTAAAAATCAGGCGACTGGGTTTAGGGAAGGTTTTGATCAGGTCAATCGGTGCTTTTGAAAACACTGTCGGTAGGGTTTAGGGAAGGCGGTGGGCAGGTCAATCTGTACTTTTGAAAACAATATCGGTTGGGTTTATCATGCACTGTAAAAAAAATCTGTTATTTGCAGCTAGGGTGCCGGAAATGACAGACATTTACCGTAAAATAACAGACAGTAAATTACAGAAATTTACCAGAAATTAAAATTTAAGGAAATTTCTGTAATTTAAAGTCCCTTATTTTACGGTAAATGTCTGTAATTTAACGGACGTTATTTTCTGTTTTTTTTTTCCAGCACCCTAGCTGCTGGAAAAAAAAACGTAAAATAACGGATTTTATTTACAGTGTGGGGGTGGGAGGGGGAATCGGTTAGTCGATCGACAGCGGCCTCTGGTGGATTTACGTGAGAATAGCAGGCGTGAATGCCACTTGCAAAAGAAATTTGAGATCTCAATAAGCGTACACCGTGCCCTCTAGTGTATTTGCGAAAACAGAAACGGCAAAAAAAACATAGCTCCTGGGATGTATTTCGCGATCTCCAGAAATGTATATAGGGGTACATATCAATAATGAGCCTGGGTTGGTAATTGTAGCATTTTTACTTTAATAGCAATGAATTTCATTGAATTATTTGTATTTTTATTGTTCAATTACTGTACCTGAATACTGTTTGACTTTGAAAAAGATAAAACGCAGTTTATTTCAATTGTGTCTTTTACTTTACTGTATTTATCTATGCTTGTAGATTGTTTATTGTATTTTATGCAGATAAGCACTCCCCTAAAGAATCATCCCAATCGATCTAAAGTGATCAATTCTGCTAGGTTTGCTGCTGCTAGTAATGTGACTGAATACAAGTTGTTTTTCAATCCGCTCATCTAATGAACAGCGCAATGTAGCGGATTATAACAAAAATGAATGGTGGTTATTTTTGATCATTTTGACTTCATTTTAGTCTTTTTCATCAACAATAATGCACTGTTCATTCATTAGATGAGTGGATCAGAGCAGAACTGTCAGGGTTGTGTGTTTGTGTCAAGCTATAGGCAATGAACATTTGTCGCCCTTATTTTCGTTGATGAAATGAACACTGCATGAATCCCAAATTATTTTTAGTTTTGAAGCCAAATAAATAGTAGGATTTATTGACAGCATTTAAGATTGACACATAATGCACCTATTGTATACATAACACTTACTAATAATGCTGTAAAATATTGAAAAACAGGAAATGTAAATAGCTATGTTTCCATACACCTATTTTTATGCACATTTTGGAGTATAAAAAATGGAAATTTGGAAAAAAAACGTACAATAAAAATCCATTTTTACCAAATAAATTCCAGCTTGCGCATGTCATGGGATTTTGTTTTAACAGATCATGTGATAACAAAAATAGACATGATGAGACAATATTAATGGACAAAACAGTAGACTGACCACATTGTAAAACATCTGACAGGTTGTTTTGGTCATTCTAAAATCCTTCAGCCAAAGTCTGTCATCACAGTTCAGTATTATTATTATTATTATTATTATTATTATTATTATTATTGCCACCGCCAGAACTGTCTTGAGCTTCTGCGCTCCCAAAAGCAGCTCACGCCTCCAAAAGCCACTGCACATTCATTGTGTTCTGTCTTTGTCTTAATCTTCTGAGGTGCAATTCTTCTTATCATATAAGAAATAAGGCCACACAATGACCTCTACTAATGCCTATAAATCTGTTTTTATTTTTGATATTTGGCGCCAGTTTATCAGGAAGGGATGATTTTGTTCTCTTTGGATGTAAACGGTGCTTTATTCGCAAATGTTTTATGCGATATTCCAGTTTTGCGCATACATTTAATGTCCATCTTTGTATGAAAACGTCAGTAGGCAAGGCTATTGAACTGACTATTGCTCAAGCACATTAATCAGCCAAAAATCGGTCTGTCAATACTGGCGATGCAACTATTAACCGATTTCCTGCATGGAACAAAATGGCTGCAACTAAACAAAGTTATGCCAACTGTGCTCTAGTTGAAAAATTCCGCGCCTGTACACCGAGGCTAATACACACACACTGGATTAACTATAGCTGAGGCTATTAACTAAGGTCCATTTGCATATTGTGTCCTTTGCACGTGCAAGTTTGTTATTTTCAATGGAGGCGCGTGGCTTACACACGCATATTGAGAAAGACCGGCGTGCACGTGGTGCGTGAGCCGTGATGCGCTCACGCTTTCCAGGCCCACCTAGATGAAAGAATGCCACGAGCACATTGCAAGTCACGCGACAAGAACTGGACCAATTAGCTTCATACTTTGTATGGAATATACACATTTCTACTCAATACAAATAGAAAAATACCAAACTATTTTGTAATATATTTGATTAAAAGACAGAGGTTCAGCAGCCTTTGACTATATTTGTTCTCTTTAAAAGGGAAATGCTTAAGGCTGATTTATACTTCTGCGCCGAGTGATCGGTGTGACCCACAGCACCTGTCTTGCATGTAGCCGTGCCTTTAATCATAAGGTAAACCAAAAACAATAGTTTCCATCTGGAGCTTCTTCATGCAACTTGACACTTGTAAACACTCGCTCCATCGGGTTCGTGGCCACAGTTGTCACCACTACCAAACCGGCCAATCACAGAGCTTGCGCTATGCGTCGTTGTGACGTGTAGTTACATTTTTTGAGAGCTGCAATTCAGCGTCGGCCACGTCAAGGGCTATGCGACCGTGCGCTTGACGCAGAAGTATACATCAGCGTTTAGCTAATATGCATCTTAGATTTACATTAAACAAATATAATTTTTTTTTACAATTTTTCTTATTGTTGTTTATTTATTTATTTATTGTTCTGTCATTTATTTTCAGTGTAAAACTATTACTTATGTTTAAATGCCAAAACATTTTCACTTATTTTTTAATCCAAAGAGAAATTGACTATTGTTTGTTTATTATTATTATTTTGTGTTGTATTATTTGGTTACTGAGCTAATAAAAATGTAAGTAGTCTTCACGTGATTTTCTAAACTAGTCGTGTTTTGAAATGAATGAATGCATAATAATCGTGATAACCTTGATTGTTCCTCAGATAGGGCTGGGCGATTTGGCCTAAAATCTAAATCTGGATTAATTGAACATTTTAACTAGATTACGATTAATGAACGATTATTTAATTCATTTATTAAATTTTTTGCCCTCATAGTTTACTGACAGGTTTAATACAGTAAATATGCTCACATACATGTATTACAGATTATGAATGAAGGGTGCATTACTTGATTTTAAAATAATTGAGGGAAACACCCACTATCTACTATCTATGATTATTTATTGAACATCAAAGTTGAACAACTGAAATTAAAACACACATTGACTAAACAACAAAATAAATTATTTTCAATTTTTTTTCATATTAAAAGTATAAAAAAAAGCAGTATCTCTTCTATTAAAATTACTCTTGCATATCCTGTAAATAATAATTTAATCAGTGCTTTTCTTGCATCTTCTGTAAACAAATATTTAATGTAAATAATAATTTTAATGTAATGGAAAATATGCCATCTCAAGGCATCTCTGGCGCAGCTTCCAATCATCGTCAATGTAGTGCAAAGTAACACAATAGTAACCAACAGAGCGGGGTCAAAAAATAAGATCGATTATAAGTTCTGAATGAGGCGACGGAGTGGCGCAGTAGGTAGTGCTGTCGCCTCACAGCAAGAAGGTCGCTGGGTCGCAGGTTTGAGCCTCAGCTTGGTCAGTTGGCGTTTCTGTGTGGAGTTTGCATGTTCTTCCTGCATTCGTGTGGGTTTTCTTCGGGTGCTCCGGTTTCCCCCACAGTCCGAAGACATGCGGTACAGGTGAATTGGGTATGCTAAATTGTTCGTAGTGAATGAGTGTGTGTGGATGTTTCCCAGAGATGGGTTGCGGCTGGAAGAGCATCCGCTGCGTAAAACACATGCTGGATAAGTTGGCGGTTAATTCCGCTGTGGTGACCCCAGATTAATAAAGGGAGTAAGCCGAAAAGAAAATGAATGAATGAATAAGTTCTGAATGTCGGTTACTTTTCGATTAATCGCCCAGTCCTATCCTCAGACTATAATCATACAAGCAAAATCTATAACCGTTGCATCCCTAGTCAATACAAATAAGCAGTTCTTTTCAGGGAGAAACATACAGTTGAAGTCAGAACCCACCCACCCCCCACCCCCCCACCCCTTGATCTTTTTTTTTTCTTTCTTTTTTAAATATTTCCCAAATTATGTTTAACATGTTGTTAAATTTTCACAGTACAGTATGTCTGATAATATTTTTTCTTCTGGAGAAAGTCTTATTTGTTTTATTTCGTCTAGAATAAAAGCAGTTTTTAATTTTTTTAAAACCATTTTAAGGACAAAATTATTAGCCCCTTTAAACTATATATTTTTTTGATAGTCTACAAAACAAACCATCATTATACAATAACTTGCCTAATCCCCCTAACCTGCCTAGTTAACCTAATTAACCTAGTTAAGTCTTTAAATGTCACTTTAAGCTGAATACTAGCATCTTGAAAAATATCTAGTCAAATATTATGTGCTGTCATCATGGCAAAGATAAAATACATCAGTTATTAGAAATGAGTTATTAAAACTATTATAATTAGAAATGTTTTGAAAAAATCTCTCCGTTAAACAGAAATTAGGGGAAAAAATAAACAGGGGGGCTAATAATTCTGACTTCAACTGTATCATTCAATTATTAATTTTCTTTTCGGCTTAGTCCCTTTATTAATCCGAGGTCGCCACAGCGGAATGAACCGCCAATTTATCCAGAACGTTTTTTCCGCAACAGATGCCCTTCCCGCCGCAACCCATCTCTGGGAAAACTTCAACTGTATATCACAGCTAAACGAAATATCTCAATGTCCAATTTTTCCAATATCGTGCAGCCCTAGGTCAGACTGAATACAGTGCCATATTTAAAGCCACAACTTCACCTCAAACTGAATAGATTTTGCATGCAGTAATGGAAATTACCTGTAATAACACCTGAATAAACATACTGTAGTATGCATAGCATCAAAAGAAAGTTCACAAAATAACTTTTTGTAACAAAGCCAGTATATATAAAAAACAGATACTGTTTACCTATAAATAGCCTTTAAAAGTTAAATAGTTTCATGCTTTAACAGCTGAAGTATCGTAGTGTAGCTAAAGTGTATTTAACTCACTTTAATATTATTTATTTATTTATTTTTTATTTATTTATTTTTTTTAGTATTACTTTTTTAACTCACTTTAATATTATTTATTATATAGGCGACGCAGTGGCGCAGTAGGTTGTGCTGTCGCCTCACAGCAAGAAGGTTGCTGGTTCGAGCCTCAGCTGGGTCAGTTGGCGTTTCTGTGTGGAGTTTGCATGTTCTCCCTGCGTTCGCGTGGGTTTCCTCCGGGTGCTCCGGTTTCCCCCATAGTCCAAAGACATGTGGTACAGGTGAATTGGGTATGCTAAATTGTCCGTAGTGTATGAGTGTGTGTGGATGTTTCCCAGAGATGGGTTGCGGCTGGAAGGGCGTCCGCTGCGTGAAACATGCCCCCCCCCACCCCCTGATCTTTTTTTTTTTCTTTCTTTTTTAAATATTTCCCAAATGATGTTTAACATGTTGTTAAATTTTCACAGTACTGTATGTCTGATAATATTTTTTCTTCTAGAGAAAGTCTTATTTGTTTTATTTCGGCTAGAATAAAAGCAGTTTTAATTTTTTAAAAGCCATTTTAAGGACAAAATTATTAGCCCCTTTAAACTATATATTTTTTTGATAGTCTACAGAACAAACCATCATTATACAATAACTTGCCTAATTACCCTAACCTGCCTAGTTAACCTAATTAACCTAGTTAAGCCTTTAAATGTCACTTTAAGCTGTATAGAAGTGTCTTGAAAAATATCTAGTCTAATATTATTTACTGTCATCATGACAAAGATAAAATAAATCAGTTATTAGAAATGAGTTATTAAAACTATTATGATTAGAAATGTGTTAAAAAAAATCTTCTCTCTGTTAAATTGGGAAAAAAATAAACAAGGGGCTAATAATTTAGGGTGGCTAATAATTCAACTGTACATTCTGGAGTATCCAAAGGTTGCACGTCTGCACTAAGGACATTTTGTGATTTCGACCTTGCCTAAAACCTACAAGCGAGAGAAAGTATGTCACACTCAGTATAGTGATTCATTGCATCTGAATAATAACTCCCGTCCATAACTGATGCCAAAACCCAGACAAGACAGATACTGTCAGCTTCGATTCCTGCCTGTCTCTTGTCATTTTTTTTAAAATAGGCCTCTGACACACGTGTGATGCAGATTATTAACACCTATAAACAAACAGTACAGACACGGAGACATCAAAAAAGCAGTCGGTATTTAAAAAAGAAAAGCAGGTCAGCGTACCATTCAGCTGCATTAATATATTTATGTGGGTTTTATACAAATATAGTTTGGTCGCGTTCTAAATAAATCCCCAGCACCACCTCTCTCTCGCTCTTATTGTTTCTGCTGTGTGCCATTAAAGACCAGGCTCAGAGGCAAAGGACAATGTGTGAATGCCGAGCATTGTAAGTCACATTTGCATATTTGAGATTTATATTATTCAGATGCTTGACATCCTTTCCCAGAAACACCCCACACCTCCCTCCTTCGCTCTGCCCGACTCCCCACCCTCACCTTTTTCTTGCCTTGCCTCTCTCCGTCTTTGTTTTCCCCCCATCCCACCCCCCCATTCCTGATAAAAATGATTTCCAGTCACCGCACGGCATGCTTTATGAGATGGCCGCCTCATTAAAAAGCGTCTCTGATTAACCTGAATATCGCCTGCTTTTCTCACTTTTTTTCTCTCTCGCTGTCCGTCATCTGCGTTATTATTCTTTTCTTTTTAGTGGTCTTTGTCTGTCTGAGCGTCTGCTGACCTCTAGGGACGTATTGACAGTTATTGAGTGACTGACGTATAAGACAGAACACACACACACACACACACAGAAAAACGTTTTTTTCAGTCGTAATAAAACTCAGAGATTCCCTTCTAAGATTAGAGATTTTTTGGGAGAGGGAAAACAAGGGCGGTGAAGAAGAAGAAAAAAAAAAAGGGGGGGGGGGGTGCTTATGTGGAGTTTTTTTTTTCCGGAAAAAGGGGGTGGGGAGGGATCTAATTAATTTTGAAGGATCATCGGCCCCTTTCGTCCAAGGCAGAGAAAGAGGCAGGGCGGGAGACGGAGGGGTGAGCGAGTGGGTGGAGCGAGTCTGAGCCAGGCAGAATGAGTGAGACAGGCGGAGGCAAGGGGAAGGGGGGGGGGGGGACAGACAGACCCCTGGACTGATTAGGATTCTGGGCAGGTAGCAGGCGGCTGCTGTGCACCCACTGTGGGCCAGGCAGAGAGGAGGGGAACGGCTGCCCACCCGCCTGTGTGTGTATGTGTGTGTGTGGGGTGATCTTTGGGAGCAATTCCTGACGTTCAGGATCCTTGCACTTTTGTTACCTAATTTCACCACTGATCACTACCAAGGCTTGGGATATTTTCGGGGAGAAACTCTGGGTCTGTGAAATTGTGTCACTGCACAGTATGGTGGGTTCTGAATGGCCTGTTCATTTTACATTGCAAAAAATATGTCATTTTATTATTTTTAAAAATATATATTTCTATCCATGCTTAGTTTGCGGAGATTTCCTAGTAAACTGACTACCTAAAAGGATAGTTCACACAAAAATGACTTATAGGTAGGCCCACACAGAATATGCGCGCGCAGAATTCCGCAGATTTTCCGCAGAATTCCGCAGATTTTTAGCCCATCATTAATTCTGTTTATTTACTTGAGTAAATGTTTGTAAATCTGAATTTATTCAGTTTTTAAATTACACATATTTCACATATTAAGGTTTTAGTTATGAGACTCCCAAAATAATTCCGCAGATTTTTACCAAAATTCTCCGCAGAAATTGCAAAAAATATCCGCAGATTCCGTCTGGCCCTACTTATAGGTCATTATTTACTGACCTTTGACTTTTTTTGTTCTGTTCAATACAAAAGAAGATATTTTGAAGAATGCTGGAAACCTGTAACCATTGACTTCAATAGTATTTAACTTTCCTGCCATGAATGGTTACCGGTTTTCAACATTTTTCAAAATATCTTATTTTGTCCTCACTGCACAGTATAGCAAAACAGTGAGTTCTGAAAGGCCCGTTCATTTTACTTGGCAAAAAAAGTGTCATTTTTAAAATATATATATTTCTATCCGAGTGTGTATGGATGTTTCCCAGTGATGGGTTGCAGCTGGAAGGGCATCTGCTGCGTAAAACATATGCTGGATAAGTTGGCGCTTCATTCCACTGAGGGTACCCCAGATTAATAAAGGGACTAAGCCGAAAATAGAATGAATGAATGAATGAATATTTCTATCCATGCTTAATTTGCAGAGATTTCCTAGGAAACTGCGCTCTTAAAGGGATCGTTCACCCAAAAATGACATTTCTGTCATCATTTACTGACCTTTGACTTTTTCGTTCTGTTCAACACAAAAAAAGATATTTTGAAGAATGCTGGAAACCGGTAACCATTCACTTCTATGGTATTCGATTTACCTGCTATGGATGTCAATACTATCTATGATTAATTTACAGAGATTTTAAGCTTTGTGATTTCCTAAGAAACTGCGTGCCTAAAGGGATAGTTCACCCAAAATGGACATTTCTGTCATCATTTACAGACTTTTTAAAAAAAGTCTATTCAACAAAAAGGAAGATACTTTGAAGAATGCTGGAAACCGGTAACCATTGACTTCAATAGTATTTGACTTTCCTGCCATGGCTGTCAATGATTACCAGTTTTCAACATTCTTCAAAATATCTTATTTTGCGCTCACTGCACAGTATAGCACAACAGGGGGTTCTGAAAGGCCTGTTCATTTTACATCGCAAAAAAATTTGTCACTTTTCATTCATTCATTCATTTTCTTTTCGGCTTAGTCACTTTATTAATCGGGGGTCGCCATAGCGGTATGAACCGCCAACTTATCCAGCACATGTTTTACGCAGCGGATGCCCTTTCAGCTGCAACCCATCACTGGGAAACACCCATACACACTCATTCACACGCATACACTACGAACAATTTTAGCTTACCCAATTCACCTGTACACAGGGAGAACATGCAAACTCCACACAGAAAAGCCAACTGACCCAGCCGAGGCTCGAACCAGCGACCTTCTTGCTGTGAGGCAACAGCACTACCTACTGCGCCACCTTGTCACCCTATTTGTCATTTTTGTTTTAAAAAAATTCTATCCATGATTAATTTGAGATTTCCCAGGAAACTGTGTGCTTAAAGGGATAGTTTCTGCTATCATTTACACACCTTTGACTTTTTTCATTCTGTTCAACACAAAAGAAGATATTTTGAAGAATGCTGGAAACCGGTAACCATTGACTTCAATAGTATTTGACTTTCCTGCCATGAATGGTTACCAGTTTTTAACATTTTTCAAAATCTCTTATTTTTTGCTCACTGCACAGTATAGCAGAAACTGCATGCTTAAAGGGATAGTTCACCTAAAAATTACATTTCTGTCATCATTTACTCACCCTTTGGCTTTTTTCGTTCTGTTCAATACAAAAGAAGATATTTTGAAGAATGCTGGAAACCGGTAACCATTGACTTCCATAGTTTTTTCTTTACTTACTATGGATGCCAATACTTTTATCCATGCTTAATTTGCGCAGATTTTAAGCTTTCTGATTTCCTAGTAAATGGCATGCTTAAAGGGATAGTTCAACCAAAAATTACATTTCTGTCATCATTTACTGACCTTGGACTTTTTTCATTTTGTTCAACACAAAAGTAAAACGGTAACCATTGACTTCCATAGTATTTGACTTTCCTGCCATGGATGTCGATGGTTACCAGTTTTCAACATTCTTCAAAATATCTTATTTTGTGCTCACTGCACAGTATAGCACAACAGGGGGTTCTGAAAGACCCGTTCATTTTACATCGCAAAAAGAAAGTGTCAATTTAGTTTCTTTGAAATACACTTCTATCCACGTTTAGTTTGCGGAGATTTTAAGCTTTCTGCTTAAGCTTTCTGAAACTGCGTGCTTAAAGGTAAAGTTCACCCAAAAACAAAACATTTCTCACATTTCATTTACTCACCTTTGACTTTTTTCGTTCTGTTCAACACAAAAAAAGATATTTTGAAGAATGCTGGAAACCTGTAACTATTGACGTTCATAGTATTTGTGTTACCTACTATAGATGTCAATCCTTTACAACATTCTTCAAAATATCTTCTTTTGTGTTCAAGAGAACAAAACTAACTTAAACTTGTTTGGAACAAGTTGTAGGAGAGTAAATGATGACAGAATTCATATTTTAGGGTGAACTGTCCCTTTAAGTCATTCACAAATTGCATGTTTGCATCATATCCATAAATAAAGAAAACGAAGGTCAGACTGCATGCAGTGGCAGTTATTTTTAACAGCTTCACCTCAAACTGAAAAGACTTTGCATGCAAAAATGGAAATCGAAAATACCAGTAATAAAACATGTGGGCCAGGCAGAGGAGAACGACTGCCCACACTGTATGTGTGTGTGAGTGTGTGTTTGTGTGTGGTGATTTTTGGGAGCAATTCCTGACAAGATCCTTGCACTTTTGTTACCAAATTTCACCATCGATCACTAGGAAGACTTGGAATATTTTCAGGGAGAAACTCTGTGTTCCAGAAGTGGTGTCAGTATGGCACATCAGTGGCTTCTGAAAGGCCCATTCCAAAAAATATTAATAATAATTTAGTTTTTTTAGAATAGTTTCTTCTAACTGTGATTAATTTGCACAAATTGCTAGGAAGCTGCATTCTTAAAGGCATAGTTGACCCAAAAAATGACATTTCTGTCATCACTTCTCACCCGTGACTTTTTTGTTCTGTTGAACAAATAATGTTTGAGCAAAGATTTATTTAAAGTAACATTTCAGTCTCCAGAGCTTTAGTGTCAGGGCTCGACAATAAGGACTGCCCAATGGCCCGGGGCCAGCATGCGAGACGCTCGGGACAGTAGACTAGACAGTTACTGGCCCGATCGGGGCAGTGCTGCCCTGTTACTAAAGTTTAATTTGGCTGCGACTGTTTGTCAATTGCGTGAAACTAACTCTGGAACAGATCGATTGTAGCAAGAAAGCAATACAATCCAGCGAACTAGATTGTATTGCAATCAAAAAGCATTTGATTTGCTTTATTAAATTTTATTTATTTTAATTTTATTAAATTTTATTTTTATTTTAAACCATAGCTAGTCAAGCTGTGATTTATTTATTTATTTTATTTATTTATTTATTTTCAGAATTATTTGATTCAGTTTAAGGTTTTAGCACTTTTTTTAAAAGAATGTATTTTTTTTTTTAAATGAAAGCTTTATTTAATTAAATTTAATTTTGTTTCAATTTAATTTAATTAAAATTTATTAAATTTAATTTGAATAAATTTTATTTTATTTTATTTCAAACCATAGCTAGTCATGCTGTGATTTTTTTTTTTTCAGTTTATTTATTTTTATTTCAGAATTATTTGATTCAGTTTATTTTATTTTATTTTATTCCATAGCTAGTCATGCTGTGATTTATTTATTTAATTTATTTATTCAGAATTATTTGATTCAGTTCAAGGTTTAGCACTTTTTAAAAATAATTTATTTATTTTTTTTAAATAAAATCTGGAAAAAATGCTTGCAAAAGGCGTATGTGAATCCCGCAATCGCACTCGGATCCACGGCAAATCTATCGGTCCGCGATCACCTGAATGAGGTGGTCTTGGATCTATTGAAATAAACTCTGGAGCAGATCGATTGTAGCGAGAAAGCAATACGATCCAGCGAACGAGAATTATTTGATTTGCTTTATTCAATTTTAATTATTTTAATAACATTTTATTTTATTTTGTTTTTATTTTATTTCAAACCATAGCTAGTCATGCTGTGATTTATTAATTAATTTATTTTTTATTTATTTATTTATTTATTTATTTTTTAGAATTATTTGTTTCAGTTTAAGATTTTAGCACTTTTTTAAAAGAATGTATTTATTTTTTTAAAAATGAAAGCTTTATTACATTTTAGTAAAATTTATTTATTTTAATTTAATTTAATTTAGTTTTAATTTAATTTAGTTTTAATTTAATTTAGTTTTAATTTAATTAAATTTTGTTTTATTTTATTTTATTTTATTTTATTACATTTTATTTTATTTTATTTCAAACCATAGCTAGTCATGCTGTGATTGTTTTTCAGTTTATTTATGTTTATTTCAGAATTATTTGATTCAGTTTATTTTATTTTATTTTAAACCATAGCTAGTCATGCTGTGATTTATTTATTTATTTATTTAATTATTCAGAAATATTTGAATATCAGTTCAAGGTTTAGCACTTTTTAAAAATAAATTCTTTATTTTTCAAAAATGAAATCTGGAAAAAAATGCTTGCAAAAGGCGTATGTGAATCCCGCAATCGCACTCGGATCCACGGCAAATCTATCGGTCCGAGATCACCTGAATGAGGTGGTCTCGGCTCGATTGAAATTAATTCTGGAGCAGATCGATAGTAGTGGGCAAAGCGATCAGACGATCTAACGAACCAGGCTATATCACAGTGTACTATGGTTGTGTAATATCCATATATACGGCTATATGAAGAAAGAATGATGAGTAGGGCGGGATGTCATTCCTACCGGTAAATGTGTGTTATGTCGAATACGAAAGTGAAAGCCTGCTGAAATATAGTGAAATAAAGTGCCGTTTATCTGTTAGGAAAACTACCATCTGATCATTTTTCCATATTTTAATCTTATAATATTTTGTATTAGGTCTATTATTTTGTTCATTATTCATGACTGACACCTGGAAAGAAAGATCAACATTGATCTGCTGCAGTCTTGCTTTATCTGTTACTGTATTTCTCCCTATAATTTAAACCTATATTTTTCTTTTAATTGATTGATTAATTCAATATTTGGTGATGATATCTGTGGGTGTCAAAATGAAAGTGCACATTTTCGCTTGTAATATATGTATATCACAATTGTAATTGTTAAATTGTCAGTTGTATTTAAAGTTATGCTGATAAAAGTATTTATTACAATTATGTTTGGCTTTTGACAGAATATTTAAAATATGTGGCTAAGAAATAGCTATTAACTTTTTTTTATTTTGGTGGGGCCAGTGAAAATTTTGGCAGGGCAGGTAAAATCTGAACCACTGGCCTGATCGGGCAAGTAGAAAAAATCCTTAGCGTTGAACCCTGAGTGTACACATAAAAAGTCACAGCATTCATTCATTCATTCATTCATTCATTGATCGGCTTTGTCCCTTATTTATCAGGGGTTGCCACAGCGGAATGAACCGCCAACTATTCCAGCATATGTTTTACACAGCGGATGCCCTTCCGTGTTTGCAAACACTTACCTTAAAAACATTTTGTAAGTCTAATGAATCAGTTTTTTAAGTGCAGAGAGGAGAAGGATGGCTGCCCACTCACCTATGTGTAAATGTGTGTGTGTGTGTGTGTGTGGTGATCCTTGGGAGCAATTCCTGACGTTTGGCATCCTTTGCACTTTTGTTATCGAAAACCTAGGGTTGGAATACTTTCATTTTCATTCATTCGTTCTTTTTCTTTTTGGCTTAGTCCCTTTATTAATCAGGGGTCACCGCAGTGGAATGAACCGCCAACTATTCCAGCATATGTTTTACGCAGCGGATGCCCTTCCTTGTTTGCAAACACCTTAAAACATTAAGTAAATCTAATGAATCAGTTTTTTCAGTGTAGAAAGGAGAATAACGGCTGCCCACTCGCCTATGTGTATGTGTGTGTGTGTGTGTGTGTGTAGTGATCCGCAATTCCTGACATTCAGCATTCTCACAGTTTTGTTATCGAAAACATAGAGTGGGAATATTTTCATTTTACAAGGCATTAAAAAAAGGTGTCATTTTGTTTTGTTTTTAAGTACTTTCTTCTAACCGTGCTTCATTTGCGGAGATGGTTACTCACACACTGTGGCTCCGTGATGCTTTTAAACCCTTGTTTGGTTTGTTTGATTCTTTTTTCCCGCCTGCTGTGGCGTCACATCTCATCCAGTGGCAGGAGTTTTAGGCTGGACTCTCTGTCGGCTGTGAAAAACAGTCATTATTACTTATTTTTTCACCTTATTTTGTCTGTGTGTGTGTGTGTGTGTGTGTGTGTGAGTGTGCTAAGCCAGTGGCACAGAAATGATGTAATGTTGCAATAACGTTTCATGCTGTGATATTTTTAGATGTTTTAGAATTATTTGATTTGCTTCATTAAATTTTATTTATTTTAATTTAATTAAATTTTATTTTATTTTATTTTATTTTATTTTATTTTATTTTGTTTTGTTTTGTTTTGTTTTGTTTTGTTTTGTTTTATTTTGTTTTGTTTTGTTTTGTTTTGTTTTATTTTATTTCAAGCCATAGCTAGTCATGCTGTGATTTTTTTCAGTTTATTTATTTCTATTTGAAAATTATTTGATTTGGTTTATTTTATATTATTTTATTTTGTTTCTTTTTATTTAATTTAATTTAGTTTTATTTTATTACATTTTATTTTATTTCAAACCATAGATAGTCATGCTGTGATTTTTTTCTTCAGTTTATTTATTTTTATTTCAGAATTTTTTATTTTATTTTATTTTATTTTATTTTATTTCAAACCATAGCTAGTCATGTTGTGATTTATTTATTTTATTTATTTATTTTCAGAATTATTTGATTCAGTTTAAGGTTTTAGCACTTTTTAAAAAGAATGTATTTATTTATTTTTTTTAAATGAAAGCTTTATTAAATTTTATTAATATTTATTTATTTTAATTTAATTTTATTTTATTTTAATTTTATTTAATTTTATTTTATAAAATTTTATTTCAAACCATAGCTAGTCATGCTGTGATTTTTTTTTTTCTTCAGTTTATTTATTTTTATTTCAGAATTTTTTTATGTATTTTATTTTATTTTAAACCATAGCTAGTCATGATGTGATTTATTTATTTAAATAATTAATTGATTTATTTATTTGGTCATAATTATTTGATTCAGTTTAAGGTTTAGCACTTTTTTAAAAGAATGTTTTTTTTTTTTTTAAATGAAAGCTTTATTAAATTGTATTAAAATTTATTTATTTTAATTTTATTTAAATTTATTTCATTTTATTTCATTTTATTTTAATTAAACTTTATTTTATTTTATTTTATTTCAAACCATAGCTAGTCAAGCTGTGATTTATTTATTTAATTTATTAATTAATTAATTTATTCATAATTATTTGATTCAGTTCAAGGTTTAGCACTTTTTTAAAAGTTTATTTATTTTTAAAAAATGAAATCTGCAAAAAAATGCTTGCAAAATCAAGGCCACCCCCCCCCCCCCCAAAAAAAAAGTGGGCGTCTGCTTAGTATGTAATGTTACGCTTCATGAAATATATGAAATATTGGAGAGGCTAATGGAGTGTTTTGTGAGGCTTTTATGTCTGTTACATCTAATGTTCCCCTAAAAAGCTTTTGAAAGATCTTCATACGACGCGCCCTAATGAGCTCCTTTTATTAAAGTCTTTCTGCGCGCATATGTGTGTGCGTGTTTATCAGGAAACGTTTACCTCCTCGCCCATATCAATATGCATGAAGTATTCATTGTCTGTACTGTTTGTCGTGCTGCATGGTATAGACAAAGCACCTTTTCTTTTTGTTTATACCGAGAACATGGCTTTGATCGTGGCCTCTGTTCTCCGCCGTTTATATTCATATGCATATATTCTGCCAGCGCGCATGGTGATCAAAAGGATGTGCGCGCAATATATGCGGTTACAGTATGTATCTTGGACTACATTAGCGTTAATTCGTCACCTTTTGGGTTCTTGTTGCCATGCTGTTGGTAATTAATGAGTATTCTGATGGTGATGATACTGTATGAATAGCAACATTACAGATACGGTGTCTGTAAAATAACAAGTAACAGCGTTGGACTGATTGCTAAGGAAAAGCAAATCTGTGATGATTGTATGAAGTCTTGGTTTATACATGATATTGATATCAGCATTATTAGCCCTCCTAAATTATTATTGTATTTTCCCCCAAATTATTTTATATAGTGTATTTTCCCCCAAATTCTGTTTAACTGATTTCTAATCACATTTCTAAACATAATAGATTTATTAGCTAATTTCTAATAACTGATTTCTTTTATCTTTGCAACGATGACAGCACATAATATTTGGCTAGATATTTTATTAGGATAAGTAGTATTCAGCTTAAAGTAAATTTAAAGGCTTAACTAGGTTAAATAGGTTAAGACTGTCTCAGACGACAGGAGCCCGATTCATACCCGATTTTGACCTTCCGAGAATCAGAGATGAAATCTTGTCGATGACTTCGATCAGCTCTGGTTCTTGGACCAGATTATCTGGTAAAGTGAGCTGTTTAAAGATAAAATCTCTTCTAGAACACACATCGGAGCCCTTCCGATCATATCCAACCCAGGCTCATTCTGAAAACGCACCCCTGTATACATTTTTAGAGAGCGTCAAATACGTCCCAGGAGCTACGTTTTTTTTGCAGTTTTTGTTTTTGTGAATCCCCCAGAGGGCGCTGTGTAGACTTTTTTTTGAGATCTCAAATTTCTCTTGCGAGTGCCATTTGTGCCTGCTGTTCTCACGTAAATCCACCAGAGGCCACTGTTTGACTGACTGAATGACTGACTGACCGACCAATCCCTAAACCCAACCAATTGTATTGATTGACCCACCCTCCCACTTCCCTAAACCCAACCGTCAATTTTCAAAAGTAATCCAGTAAAAGAAAAACCCTCGTTTGATTTTTACCACGTTTTCAGATTTTACCACAATCTCACCGTTATTTACTTGTTTATTTTATTTTTTGGATATACAGTTGAAGTCAAAATTATTCGCCCCCCTTTGATTTTTTTTTTTCTTTTAAATATTTCCCAAATGATGTTTAACAGAGCAAGGAAATTTTCACAGCATGTCTGATACTATTTTTTCTTCTGAAGAAAGTCTTATTTGTTTAATTTCGGCTGGAATAAAAGCGGTTTTAATTTTTTAAAAGCCATTTTAAGGTCAAAATTATTAGCCTCGTTAAGCTATATTTTTTCTTGATAGTCTACAGAACAACCATCATTATACAATAACTTGCCTAATTACCCTAACCTGCCTAGTTACCCTAATTAACCTAGTTAAGCCTTTAAACGTCACTTTAAGATGAATACTAGCATCTTGAAAAATATCTAGTCAAATATTATTTACTGTCATCATGGCAAAGATAAAATACATCAGTTATTAGAAATGAGTTACTAAAACTATTATAATTAGAAATGTTTTGAAAAAATCTCTCCGTTAAACAGAAATTGGGGGAAAAAATACACAGGGGGGTTAATAATTCTGACTTCAACTGTATCATTCATTCATTCATTTTCTTTTCGGCTTAGTCCCTTTATTAATCCGAGGTCGCCACAGCGGAATGAACCGCCATTTTATCCTGAACGTTTTTTCCGCAACAGATGCCCTTCCCGCCGCAACCCATCTCTGGGAAAACTTCAACTGTATATCGCGGCAAAACGAAATATCTCAAATGTCCGATTTTTCCAATATCGTGCAGCCCTAGGTCAGACTGAATACAGTGCCATATTTAAAGCCACAACTTCACCTCAAACTGAATAGATTTTGCATGCAATAATGGAAATTTCCTGTAATAACACCTGAATAAACATACTGTAGTATGCATAACATCAAAAGAAAGTTCACAAAATAACTTTTTGTACCAAAGCCAGTATATATAAAAAACAGATACTGTTTACCTATAAATAGCCTTTAAAAGTGAAATAGTTTCATGCTTTAACAGCTGAAGTATCGTAGTGTAGCTAAAGTGTATTTAACTTACTTTAATATTATTTATTTATTTATTTATTTATTTTTTATTTATTATTATTTTTTTATTATTATTTTTTTTAACTAACTTTAATATTATTTATTATATAGGCGACGCAGTGGCACAGTAGGTTGTGCTGTCGCCTCACAGCTAGAAGGTTGCTGGTTCAAGCCTCAGCTGGGTCAGTTGGCGTTTCTGTGTGGAGTTTGCATGTTCTCCCTGCGTTCGCGTGGGTTTCCTCCGGGTGCTCCGGTTTCCCCCATAGTCCAAAGACATGTGGTACAGGTGAATTGGGTAGGCTAAATTGTCCGTAGTGTTTGAGTGTGAATGTGTGTGTGGATGTGTCCCAGAGATGGGTTGCGGCTGGACGGGCATCCGCTGCGTGAAACATGTGCTGGATAAATTGGCGGTTCATTCCGCTGTGGCGACCCCGGATTAATAAAGGGACTAAGCCGAAAAGAAAATGAATGAATGATTATGATTATAGCTTTATTATTGAATATTATGTTTGAAGTCAGTTATTTTTGAAGAGTGGTAAACTGTAAGAATTGCAAAAATATTTTCAATATAAATTGCATTCGATTTTTGTTATGGTGAATTTGTTTCAGCAGTACACTTTAACCATATTTCGGTCAGATGTGTGACATACTATAATAAAATGTAGTTATTAACATATGGAATTATTATATTACTTTGCACACTTCTGACAGTATAATTTTATTTTATTGACAACATTTTGTGAATGGGATTGCAAGAAAGCAGCTTTTATGTCATTATCCCACTTAAACAAGTATTTAGTTGTGTTATAATCATGGCAAAATGACAATGTGAATTTTTTATTTTTTTTTTGCATGATGCAGTAAAGAGTGTTCTGTTCCTTATGCAAACAAAATCTGTTTATACCTGAGACATCTGTGTCTGTGTGAACATCAGGCTGATCTACAGCGCCTATCAAAATTAGTGTCTATCAAATCAGTGTCTTTTAAAATCAGCATCTGGCTGGAGTGATGCTGGATGTATTGGGGTCATTGCCATGAGTGCCTGATGCCTCGTCAAACAATCTGCTGGACAGATCAGCTAATGTATTTTATAGATTAGTTAATTAAGGATATACAGTCCACCCTGAAATTATTCATACCCCAGGCAAATTCTGACTTAAAGCTTTTATTTAAATGTAAATAAAAGCTGAGAAATATATATTTTTTCCACAATGATGCCTCTTCTACATCGCCTTATTATCTTTTGGAAGAAGCCTGTGTCGTTTACAGTCCAAAAAAAAAACCTTGCTGGTTGAATAAAAGTAACTTTAAGTTAGAATTTAAGTCAGTATATATAATCAAGTATGAATGAGTGCACCCTGTTACAGATACTTTCTAGGATGCTATACAATAAGGTATTAGTGTACATGTATTACATTAGTCAGTTCCAAAGCCAAAACTGCAACTAATTTAACAAAACAACTTGAGGTCACAGTGTAAAAATAAGTACAACCCAACGAATGTTTGGGAAAATATTAAATAAAATTTTAATAAAAAGGAAAAATCAAGAGAACTCCAAAATATATGTAAAATTTGGTTGACTCGATTGTATTTAAAAGTATTATCTTTCTATTCCTGAAGATGTCAGCCAGCCACACTCTTATTTTAATCAGTATAACTGTTTAAGTTTTGTGTAAATGCACCAAAATATATTGTCTATATTCAATGAAATATAGATAAAAATATAAATTACCAAAGTAGATGTGCTCATTTATGCGCACTGTGTGCATGTATGTATGTGTGTGTGTGTGTGTGTGTGTGTGTGTACATATATATAAATATATATATATATATATATATATATATATATATATATATATATATATATATATATATATATATATATATATATATATATATATATATATATATATATATATATACACACAAGGGTTGGACATTGAAACTGAAACATTGTCCAATTTAGTGTTGGAGGTTTCATGGCTAAATTTGGTGGCCAGTCGTTGTTGGTGCACATTCCACCAGTAAGAGCAAAGTGTGGCAGCAGCAAAAATCTAGGGCTGAGGACATTGTGAAGCATGTATTGTCGTCTGATGAGTACCCTTTCCTACATCTGGGAGAGTTAAGGTGTGGAGAAGCCCCAAAGAAGTGTACCACCCAGATTTTTTATTTGCCCAGAGTCAAGCATAAGTGGTGGATTAATGATGGTTTGGGCTGTAGTATCATGGCATTTCCTAGGCCCAATACTTGTGCGAGATGGACACGTCTCTGCCAAGGACTACCGAACCATTCTGGAGGACCATGTGCACTTAGTGGGTCAAACATCCTGAAGGCGGTGACGTGTATCAGGATGATATGCACCAATACTGTACACAGGAAGACTGTGTCAGAGTGGTTTGATGAACATTAAAGTGAAATTGAACATCTTCTGTGGCCTGCACAGTCAAAAGATCCAAATATTATTGAGCCACTTTGGGCTGTTTTTTGCAGTCAGGTTTTTCTCCACCAGCATGACATAGTCACCTGAACACTATTCTGCTATTCACTATTCTATATATATATATATATATATATATATATATATATATATATATATATATATATATATATATATATATATATATATATATATATATATATATATATATATATATATATACAGTTGAATTATTATAGTCAGAGTTCTTAGCCCCCCTGTTTATTTTTTTCCCCAATTTCTGTTTAGCAGAGAGAAGATTTTTTAAACATTTCTAAACATAATAGTTTGTTCTGTCCATGGAAAAATATATAGCTTAAAGGGGCTAATAATTTTGACCTTTAAAATGTTTTTTTTTAATGCAAAAGTGCTTTTATTCTAGCTGAAATAAAACAAATAAGACTTTCTCCAGAAGAAAAAATATTATCAGACATATTATGAAAATTTTCTTGCTCTGTTAAACATCATTTGGGAAATATTTAAAAAAGAAAAAAAAATCAAAGGGGGGCTAATAATTCTGACTTCAACTATATATATATATATACAAACTAGTTCTTTCCCAACTCCGTGATCCACATGTCAAATGTTGGTGCAGTCTCAATCTGTAAGTAACATGCTGAGGAAGCAATTTTACCCTTTGAATGTTTATTTCCAATTAATGGAATTATTATTTAAATTAATGAAATTATAATTTTATTATTGCTTATTTTTCAGTGTCATTTTCATTAAAGATAGTTCAAGATTGACTGAAACATTTCCTTTTTGCTTTTTATTTTTTTGTTATGCCAGTTTGTTTTCCCTTTATATGAGAATCATCAGTAAAGCACTTTTTAATTAACCTTGACATTAACTCTGAATTTGTTTTGGTGTGCAGATTTTTAGTTTTGCTTAGCAAGTTGAATCTACACACCCATATAATACCTTGGATACCTTGGCGCAGGAATTTTTGTTTATTTTACATACATATTTTTTTGCCAGTTGGATATAAATTTGAATGAGATCATTCACACAAAGCAATACGTTTTCCATATTTGTTCTAGCTCCAAGCGAACCCATATTTGAAAGTAATATTCTGAGACCACAAAAAGGATTGACCTTAAATGACAGTAGGACGTTGAAGAGAACATATTTAGAGCTCGGATAATACAGAATGATTAATGCAATGCTTTTGATAAATTGTTATTCAATTAAGAGTGTAAGTGTTACAGGTTTGCTTTTCAATCGTCCAAAAAAAAGTGGCTCCATTCACTTTCTTAAGTGCTTCTTCTTAACCTTGATGCTTTGTGTATGTGTGTGTGTGTGTGTGTGTGTGTGTGTGTGTGGTGATCAGTATCATGCCACAAATACTTAACTTGTATTGAATCCACTGTATTCTTTAAACATAGTCTTAAACATATTTTCATTTTTGGTTTACACAATCTCCCCTTCTTGGGATCTGCCTGAATTATTTATTTATTTATTTTTAAATCGAGCGGCAAAATAATTTGTGACAAAATTTCGTCTGGGCAACCCAGTGGCGCAGTAGGTAGTGCTGTTGCCTCACAGCAAGAACGTCGCTGGGTCGCAGGTTCGAACCTCGGCTGGGCTGGGTCAGTTGGCGTTTCTGTGTGGAGTTTGCATGTTCTCCCTGGGTTCGCGTGGGTTTCCTCCGGGTGCTCCGGTTTCCCCCACAGTCCAAAGACATGCAGTACAGGTGAATTGGGTAAGCTAAATTGTCCATAGTGTACGAGTGTGAATGTGTGTGTGGAAGTTCCCAGAGATGGGTTGCGGCTCGAAGGGCATCCGCTGCGTAAAATCGTGCTGCATAAGTTGGCGGTTCATTCCGCTGTGGCGACCCCGCAAGGGACAAAGCCGACAAGAAAATGAATGAATGAATGAAAATTTCGTCTGTATAGATGCATAGAGCCTTTAAAGGGTTAGTTCACACAAACATTTTAGTTCTGTTAAACTAGTCATAGTATTGCAAAAAAAGTCTTAATGGAATCGTTGTGCTTTTAAAATTGAGTAGGATGAATAATTTTAAACCATTTTGTATCAACACAGGCTTATTGTGAAAACGTACCCTCGTATACCTTTCTGGAGAGCGCGATTTATTTAGCCAGAGGTACGTCTGGCTGTATTTCGTCTTTAAAACGAACGCTACGGGGCGGTATGACGCTTCTTTTTCTTTTCACGCTTACCAGCTGACCTCTTACCTCCATGTGGATGGCTTTTCAGCTGTTACCAGTTTGCCCAGTAGCTTGCCATGTATGTTGGCAGACTTGAGATGCAGAGAGGAGTTGACCGCGATGACAGGGTTCGAGTCCGGCGAAGAATGGTTCCAGAAAGCAGGTGAAACAAAATCAAAAGGCAAAAAATTAAATAAACAAGTAAATAATGGTGAGAATGTGGTAAGATCTGAAAATGTGGTAAAAACCAGGTGGTCGCAAGGGCTTTTCTTTTTCTGGATTGCTTTTGAAAACACTGTCGGTTGGGTTTAGGAAAGTGGGTGGGTCAATCGGTGCTTTTGAAAACACTATCGATTGGGTTAAGAGATGGTCAGTCAGTCAATCAGTCGACACTGACCTCTGGTGGATTTACGTGAGAACAGCAGGCGCGAATGGCACTCGTGAGAGAAATTTGAGATCTGAAAAAGTGTACACAGCGGCCTCTGGTGTATTCGTGAAAAAACAAAAACTGCAAAAAAGTGTAGCTGATTATCAAGTCTGATTATCCAAATTTGCTTACTGACCTAGTAAAAGTGCAGTATAATTTTTAATCCAAATTTTTGTTGTGTATATGGACATAAACCCAGTGCTTATTTCACTGTGGAAGTAGATTGACATAAATATATAGTTTCAACATTGATATCAAAGGACATGTAATGTTGAGTTTGTATTATAATTCATTAATTTGCGTGTGTTTTTGAGGCCTGTGATGGTGTAATGATTTTAAAAACAATTAGGCAAAGTAATTGTCAACACAGCCTCATTGTGAAAACGTACCCCCGTAAACGTTTCAGGAGAGCGCGAATTATGTAGCCAGAGCTACGTATGGATGCATTTCATCTTTAAAATAAATGGTATGACGCTGCAGATGGCTACTTTTTATTTTCGCACAATCGGCTGGCCACTTATCTTCATGTGGACGGCTTTTCTGCTCTTACCAGTTTGCCTAGTAGCTCACCTTGTACGTCGACGGACTTGAGATGCAGAGAGGAGTAGACCGTGATGACCGAGTTCGAGTCTGGTGAAGAATGATTACAGAAAGCAGGTAAAACAAATGGCAAAAGAATAAAATAAACAAGTAAATAACATGATGAGAATGTGGTGAGATCTGAAAATGTGGTTAAAGTCAGGTGGCAGAGAGGGCTTTTCTTTTTCTGGATTGAAAACACTGTCGGCTGGGTTTTGGGAAGGGGGTGGGGGAGTCAATCTGTGCTTTTGAAAACACTATCGGTTGGGTTTAGGCAAAGGGGTGGGTGGGGGTACTGGTCGGTCAGTCAGTCAGTCAGTCGACAGCGTCCTCCAGTGAATTTACGCGAGAACAGCAGGCACGAATGGCCTGTGCAAGAGAAATTTGAGATCTGAAAAATCGTACACAGTGCCCTCAGGTACTGCAAAAAAAACTAAAACCAAAAAGCTCCTGGGACGTATTTAGCGATATTCAGAAATGTATACCGCGGTACGTATCAATAATGAGCCTGGATTGTAAGCTACAATGGAAACTCCTGATTTCATATTTGAATATTGAACACAATTCATTTATGTTGTCCCAACACAAAGCCACTAAGTTAACATAACTAATTTAAAGTAGATTGAACATAAAACAATAAATTTTGCCCCCACCCCCCAAAAAAATACTTTGAACAAGTAGCAAAAATAATTTTTTGTGTAGTTTTAACAGAATCCAAATTATAATTTAGGGGAAATTAATACATTTAGCTGTAACAAATTACAGTATTTTTTTAGGTTGATTCTAAACAACCTAATAGTTTGATGTAAGGTTAAAAAGATAAGACAGTGACTTCTTCAACTGCAGCAAATTCCATTTCTCTTGTTGATATTTGGTGCCAGTTTATCAGGAAGTGATGATTTTTGTTCTCTTTGACTCGCAAATCGCATACTTATCCACTATACTATGCCATTTTGTAGTATAAATAGTGTAAGTAGTGTGTTCACACTGAAATTCTAAAAAGAATAAGTGCTCTTTAAATACCCGAATGATCCACTTGTTCAACCATTAAAATGAAGTGTGGAATGATGGACACTTCACGCACTCAACGACCACAGCTTTGCTCACGTAGCGGAAGGGGCGGAGCTTTCTGGCACTGATGTTGGATTACTTTATTTATTTTGAATTGTGAAAGCAAAATTCTCCTACGAGAGTGAATATAGCGCCTCCTGATGGTGAATGTGCTGACACTCATGCAGTTATTATATGGTAGTTTGTTCATTTATTTCACTAATTTGGCAACCGTCAAACATCATCTGGGAAACGTTTTGAATTTCTGCTTAGTAAAAAAACATTGGTGTTCCATGTAGGACGACACTACATTCTATACTATGCTGTTGAGTGTGCAAGTGCATAAGTACAAAGTGCCATTTGGGATGCATCTGTTGTATTGGAAACTGCTTTATTTGCAAATGTTTAGTGCGATATTCCAGTTTTGCACATACTGATCGTCTAATTTGCATATTTGGATGGAACCATAACTATTTACTCATCCTCCACTTGTTCCAAAACTGTCTTGTTCTCCTGTCGAACACAAAGGACAATAAACTGAAGAATGTTGTGAAAAAAATCAGTGATTGACTTTCATACACTGTAAAAAATGCTGGGTTCCACACAATTCCTTCATGTTGTCCAAACACACAGCAATTAAGTTAACTTAATGTTTTTTACTATTTTAAGTGGATTGGTTGAGAGGAGACAGAGTGATGAAACCAATTATGGTAAGGGGATGGTTAGGAGGCCATGATAGACAGAGGCCAGTGGGCAAATTTGGCCAGAATGCTGGGGTTAAACCCCTACTTTTTTCAAAGGACTTTTTAATGACCGAGAGTCTTATCCAAAATGCTCACTGAGCAGTATAGAGTTCCCATCAATATGCACAGGTTGAACGCCCCTGCTGGTTTCCCGGACACTTCTTTCGGCAGCAACCTAGCTTTTCCATGTTATCTCCCATCCAGATACTGACCGGGCACAGCCCTGCTTAGCTTTGGTGGGCAACCATGTGAGAGTTGCAGAGAGCTAGCTGCTGGCCAATACTTTAATACTTTTGATACTTTAAAAAAGGGTAAACTTGCAACTTAATCCTTTGACAATATGTCCCTGTAAATATTACTAGTGTGAAAAGGAACAAACGTTGTTGGCGTCATACTGCTCCACAGATCTCACCTAGTAACATCTCATCCAAAAGACGGCGCTCACTGTGTGCTCAATATAATGGAGCATTAGGACCCACACAGACCACACTAACACCACTTCCGGCAGCAACCTAGCTTTCCTATGTGGTCTCCTATCCAGGTAGTGCAAGGCACAGCCCTGCTTAGCTTCAGTGGGCGACCATGGGAGAGTTGCAGAGAGCTAGCTGCCGGCGTAGTTTGAGTGTAGCAGTTTCTACTACAGGGCTCAAAATTGCGACCATTTTGACCATCTATGCGACCTCATAATATATTTGGGAGCATGTGTACGACTGCATATAATGGTTGTAGTGCGACCTGCTTTGATTTTTTTTTAAAAGTGTGCTGAATCGGTCTTCCCTGCCGCAATATTGGTTCATATTAGCTGTCAATCACTCAAGGCTTTCTGCGGTCAGATGACAGGGAGCTTTTGTGACCGCGGGAAATGCTGAAGAGTGAAAAGTACACAGGTTTGCAAACCCCACCTAAAGTTACAAATAATGGCGCCGATGACAGCGATCATGTGGTGAATGTTGATCCGTCAGCCGAGTGTTTTCGGAGAAGGTGCCCGAATCTCGATGCGTTGCATTCACTACGTGTTCAACACAAATGTCCGCTAAATTTAAAATCTAACACTATACATATCATTGCCAAAGAAGCTCGGCTTTACTAAGTTTAAACTGAATCTGCGGCTCATAACAAAGAATGGTATTGTGCCGGTGGTCATCGCGAGAATCCTGCTCTGCCCCGCTCATATATTGGGTCGGCTGACTCGCCTGATTTTTTCCACAAACACAGAAAAATGAAAATCAGAGCTTAACGAGACTGAGCATTTAAATGCTCATGGGAGAGCCATATTACCACAGCCATATCACCCTGCAGCCCAAGACCGGTTACTCACTGAAGCTAAGCAGGGCTGAGCCTGGTCAGTACCTGGATGGGAGACCACATGGGAAAACTAGGTTGCTGTTGGAAGTGGTGTTAGAGAGGCCAGCAGGGGGCACTCAACCTGTGGTCTGTGTGAGTCCTAATGCCCCAGTAAAAGTGAGGGGGACACTATACTGTCGGTGGGTGCCGTCTTTCGGATGAGACGTTAAACCGAGGTCCTGACTCTCTGTGGTCATTAAAAATCCCATGGCTCTTCTCGTAAAGAGTAGGGGTTTAACCCTGGTGTCTTGCCCAAAGTCCCTCAATCGGCACTTACCCATCATGGCCTCCTAATCATCCCCATCCACCGAATTGGCTCTATCACTGTCTCTTCACTCCACCAATAGCTGGTGTGTGGTGAGCGCACTGGTGCCATTGTCCTGTGGCTGCCGTCGCATCATCCAAGTGGATGCTACACACTGGTGGTGGTGTGGAGAGACCCCCCTCATGATTGTGAAGCGCTTTGGGTGTATGGCCATACACAATAAATGCGCTATATAAATACACATTACATTACATTACAAATAACACAAACCAAAACCAAATCTTTTAAAGAGTGGCAGAAGTGAGATTTTTCTTCCTTTCTTTTGTCCGTTCTTTCTTGAGATGTGTATTATTTTTCTATTTAATTACTGATGACTGCTTTGCAGCTTTCAGCCTTGAATTGAATGATTTATTATAATCTTACGTTTATGTTTTGTAGCAGAAATATTATTTATTAAATTCACATGCATATAAAAACAATAGTACAAAATAAATATTTCTTACTGCAATGCTTCATTCTTGTTTGATGCAAACCATAAATTTCTTTTTTATTAAAGTAACAGTTCTTTTTTTTTTTTTTTTTTTATAATTATTTTTTCGGGGTTTTCACCTTTAATGGATAGGACAGTAGAGATCATTGACAGGAAAGCAAACTCACATTCAAGCACATTCAAGCCAGCATGATAATGAGGAATGCAATTCATTGTTAGTAATATTGTCATCATCATTATCATCATTAATATTTTATATTTATTAGACATTTATTTTGGAATTATTGCACAAATATCAATCATCGCAGAATTAGCTAGTTGTTTCTGTTTTTTGTTAGTCCTGATTGATGTTGTTTTCAAATACAATAAATGCCTTAATATACAATTTGCAGTGCTGCGCATTCATTTTTGTTGGGTGCTCCTACATTTTTTCTGGTGCTCCTAAATTTTTGAAGTTGGGAACACCGGTGCTACCAAGTAAAAAAGTTAATTACAAGCACTGTACTACCCATGGAAGAAAAAATCAATTACTTTTTCTTCCCCAACATTCTTTAGAATATCTTGTTTTGTGTTTAACAAAAGACAGAAATTCAAGTTACCACTTGAGGGTAAGCGATGACAAACTCATTTTTCACTCTTTAACATCATCAACAATAGAGAAATTCCAGCGTTATGGATGTGACATTTTCAGTAAAAACTTAAAACATAAATTTTCAGAGAGAGTATAGGTTAACATTTTTTTGAAACATCCGTTTATATTTTCCAAAACATCCAACCACAGAGTTATGGGATCAGAAAAATAACAATCTGTAAACATGTTTAACATGTTAATTGAGGAAAATAAATGTGTTATTGATGTGACTTAAAAAGTATGTGAGTTTACAGTACACAACATACTTTGTGGAAATTCTGTGAATTAAACTGCACAACTCAAAATAATCAATGCTAATCAAAAGCATAAGAGTTGACTCTATAGAACAAACATGATTGATTTTATTTTATTTTGCATTTATGAGTGAAAAGCTTGGTTATGGATGGGACATCTCTCTGTTATGGATGTGACAGATGTGAAATTGGCACTTGTGTGACTTTGGTACATCAAATATAATTAATAAAACATTGACAGAGACATTTTTGAGTTCTTTTAAAGTAGAATCCTACACAAAAAAACCTAGAAATGATTTCGCTATTTTGGTGAAAACTTTTTTTTTATGGCAAGGTTGATATTTGCATGGAATTGCTCAATAGCAACAAAACAAACAATTTCGTGGTGGATTATAAGGTTATAAGCATTGTAATATTACCGTTGCTCTACAGCATTGTTTTTTCTTTCTCTGTTAAACCGGCAAGCACATTCTTGGGTCATGATCACTCAGCCGAAAACCTCCGCCATAGAGCACCTGCATACCACACAATTAGTCATCTGCTTTTTTTTTTTGGTAAGCATTGAGAAATTTTGTCAGTTCAGCAGTGTTGTAACTTGTAATAAATGTCTAGTCATAACAAGTCAACCGTTGCACCCGAAATTTAGCCAGAATGCTATGCTAAATGCAGCATGTTGACATACACTCACCGGCCACTTTGTTAGGTACACCTGTTTAACTGCTCGTTAACTAAAATTTCTAATCAGCCAATCACATGGCAGCAACTCAATGCATTTAGGCATGTAGACATGGTCAAGACGATCTGCTGCAGTTCAAACTGAGCATCAGAATGGGGAAGAAAGATGATTTAAGTGACTTTGAACGTGGTTGTTGGTGCCAGCTGAGCTGGTCTGAGTATTTCAGAAACTGCTGATCTACTGAGATTTTCACGCACAACCATCTCTAGGGTTTACAGAATGGTCTGAAAAAGAGAAAATATCCAGTGAGCGGCAGTTCTGTGGGCGCAAATGCCTTGTTGATGCCAGAGGTCAGAGGAGATTGGCCAGACTGGTTTAAGCTGATAGAAAGGCAACAGTAACTCAAATAACATGTCCAACCTTGAGGCAGATGGGCTACAGCAGCAGAAGACCACACCGGGTGCCACTCCAGTCAACGAATAACAGGAAACTGAGGCTACAATTCACACAGGCTCACCAAAATTGGACAATAGAAGATTGGAGAAACGTTGCCTGGTCTGATAAGTCTCGATTTCTGCTGCAACATTTGGAGGGTAGGGGCAGAGGATTTCTAGTTTCTTGTTGAATCTATGCCATGAACGATTAATCCAGTTCTGAAGGCAAAAGGTGCCTATAAGGTGTACCTAATAAAGTGGCCGGCGAGTGTGCAACACTTATATAATAGATCGTCCATTAACCTCACCTTTGCATTGAAATTCTCTTCATTTCTGCTGGTAAATGAATCTCAAGTGTGGTGTCATGGTGTGTGTCTGCGAGTGAAGGGTTAATGCAAGGCGTTTTCTGCCATATCATTGACTTCTACAGTTTATGACGCATTTTGTAACGTTATCTTACACAATGTTATTGCAGCAATATGGCGATGATTATGTTTGTGGTTTAACCCAAGCTCCAGTGAAAGCCGTAGATGTGTAATAGTCAAACAAAACGAACTTGTTGATCAGAGAGTTAATGCTGATGCTAATACTGTACATGTACACGGCTGAAATCTAAAGCAATCACTGACTGTAATAGGATAAATATGAACTTTATTGGCCGTAGTGTATGAGGGTGTGTGAATGAGTGTGTATGGGTGTTTCCCAGTATTGGGTTGCAGCTGGAAGGGCATCCGCTGCATAAAACATATGCCTAAATAGTAGGTGGATTATTCAACTGTGACGACCCCTGATAAATAAGGGACTAAGCCAAAGGAAAATTAATGAATGAATGAATTTGCGGTGACTAGAAAAGTTCAGTTGATGTTTTTACAGTGTAAAATACTACTATAATTGCATTGATTTCTAAATGATTTTGCTGTTGTGTGAGTGTCATTGTAATTTTAGGCTCAGTCTACATAAACAGCGTCATATGTCATTGATTCTCCGAGTGATTATGTTTCAGCGAGAGCTTCTGATTTCTGTCTTTACAAGCAGCATAAGCAAAAGGACACATGCTGTCCTCTTGCATTGCTGTGATATTACAAATTTCAGTCTCAAGGGTGAAAAATCTGGCACAGAAGCTGTTTTTTTTGGTCAGAAATTGCTTGTAAATTTCAGATTAATTGCGGCAAATAACACATTTAATTAAACGTGAATTTTTGGAGTATTTACAGCTTTTGAAAAAGAAAAATAAGCACTACATTACATTATGAACTGCATGTCTGACATGTTTCGAAATGCTGCAAACCACAAATGTGTACACAACGTACACTGTTAAGAAAATGCTGAGTTCCACACAATCGATTTCTATGGGGACAACATGAAGGAATTAATTGAACTTGTAAGTTTTTACAAATTTAAGTAGATTGAGCATAAAACAATTAACTTTTCGCAAAAAAACTCAAAAATGGTGTTGTTTCAGGTCATTTTAAATTAGTAGTTTGAACAAACAGCAAACAATTCTTTAACTGTGTGAATTATTGTATGCATAACTAAACGAAAGTTTAATTCAACAAGGGATTTTTAAAAACAAAAATAAACATCCTATACTGTAAGGTATTTATTAAATTAAGTTAAAGTAACATAAAAAGCATTTGTTGACCTGTCTTTTTGGCATTTAATTTTTTACAGTACTGATATTACTTTTGTTTCACTTGACACACTTAAAATGGAAGGTCTGGCGCACTTAACTGAGCGATTAAAAAATGATTACATTGTGTGTTGTCACGATACTTGAATTCGATACCTATCGGTATTGAAATTTTAAAAACGTCCATTTCCAGCTAACATTTGATCGCTACAGAGCACATTCTTAAACAAGGCTGATTTGCTCAACAGAAAAGACTGTGATTGGCCGCGAAGGTCATCAGTACACCGAACTCACCGTTACTGAGTGTAACCACAGATACAGGGACACTGGAGCGTTTTAAAGCCGCGATTCATCAGTGGATCGCTCGTATGTCAGCTTATAGACAAACCAGCTGATCACATTGACTTTGAAACGCTCCAGTGTGCCTGTATCTGTGTTTACACTCAGTAAACAGTGGTGAGTTCGGTGAACTGATGACCTTCACGGCCAATCATAGTCATTTCTGTTGAGCACATGAACACAATGGCAAATCAGCTGTGTTTAAGAACGTGCTCAACAGCGCTCAATGTTAGCAGGAAATGGACGTTTTTAAAATATCAATACCGAGAGGTGAAATCCCTACAGTGTTTTTTTAATCGCTTAATTTAGTGTGCCAGACCTTCCATTTTAAGTGTGTCAAATGAAACAAAAGTAATATCATATCAATATAACACATTTTTAAATGTTTTTTATATTACTTTAACTTAATTTAATAACAATTTTTGTTGTAGCTATACAAAACAAAATAAATGTGTTGCTCAAATGTTAGTGGGAAATGGATATTTTTAAAATTTCAATATCCACTGGTGCCGAATTTCAGTATCGTGACAACTCTATTACGCCCCATTCACACGAGGCGTCAGCATCAACGCTTCCCATTCACTTTGAATGGGTGATGTCAAGCGTTGCCGAACTGAATTGTGGATCCGTCTGCGCTGCTTCAACGGCATTGCTCGCTACAGAAGTTGGGAATTTCTTAACTTTTCAAGCTCCAACAGATGCATTAGCCAATCAGATTGCTTTATGCAAATACCCCAGCTCAGACAGTAGCCAATTGTGGACTAATTTCATTAGCTGATGCTGATATGATGATCGCGTTAGCCCCAACTTCAGACATGTCCTTGGTCAAGCGTTGACACTGAAGCCATGTGGGAATGCACAGCTACACTGTAAATATATGTATGACAAAAAGTGATGACAACAAATTCTTTATGTGGCTTTAATTTGAATCAGTTAGGGGCGGATCACACCGAACGTGCTTTTCTGTTCTAAAAACGCGAAGCACACCTCACTGCCTTTTTTGTTGACAAGAAAAAAAGAGGCACAGTCAACACTAGGCAACAACTGAATCAGCTGCGTATTGTGCGCAAAAGTGTTGCTGTTGATATGAATATAATTTTAATATTTAATAATACTATGATATTCAAGATTTGTGACAAAGACTATAGAATACACAAGACATGGCACTCACGTATGTGAGTAATTTGAGTCACATGTATCATTTTGAACGGGGAAAAGTGTAATGTTCAATATGGTGAATGAAGCCCCTCCTACTAGTACAGGAGCCAATCGTCGATCGCTATATGGCGAATAAATCCTGCCTTCTAGTACTGGAACCAATCATCGATTGCTATATGGCGAATAAATCCCGCCTTCTAGTACTGGATCCAATTATCGATTCCTATATGGCGAATAAATCCCGCCTTCTAGTACTGGAACCAATCATCG
Source organism: Danio kyathit (assembly GCA_903798195.1). Classification (NCBI taxonomy): domain Eukaryota; kingdom Metazoa; phylum Chordata; class Actinopteri; order Cypriniformes; family Danionidae; genus Danio; species Danio kyathit. The sequence continues at coordinate 78,952,284 of LR812523.1, read as the reverse complement.
ATGGCTATATGGCGAATAAATCCCGCCTTCTAGTACAGGAGCCAATCATCGATGGCTATATGGCGAATAAATCCCGCCTTCTAGTAATGTAACCAATCATCGATCGCTATATGGCAAATAAATCCCACCTTCTAGTACAAAAGCCAATCATTGATCGCTATATGGCGAATAAATCCCGCCTTCTAGTACTGGAACCAATCATCGATCGATATATGGTGAATAAATCCCGCCTTTAGTACCGGAACCAATCGTCGATCGCTATATGGCGAATAAATCCCACCTTCTAGTACAAGAGCCAATCGTCGATTGCTAAATGGCGAATAAATCCCGCCTTCTAGTACTGGAACCAATCGTCAATCGCTATATGGCGAATAAATCCCGCCTTCTAGTACAGGAACCAATCATCGATCACTATATGGCGAATAAATCCCACCTTCTAGTACATGAGCCAATCATCGATCGCTATATGGCGAATAAATCCCGCCTTCTAGTACTGGAACCAATCGTCGATCGCTATATGGCGAATAAATCCCGCCTTCTAGTACTGGAACCAATCGTCGATCGCTATATGGTGAATAAATCCCACCTTCTAGTACAGGAACCAATCATCGATCACTATATGGCGAATAAATCCCGCCTTCTAGTACTGGAACCAATCGTCGATCGCTATATGGCGAATAAATCCCGCCTTCTAGTACTGGAACCAATCGTCGATCGCTATATGGCGAATAAATCCCGCCTTCTAGTACAGGAGCCAATCATCGATCGCTATATGGCGAATAAATCCCGCCTTCTAATACTGGAACCAATCGTCGATCGCTATATGGCGAATAAATCTCGCCATCTAGTACTGGAACCAATCGTCGATTGCTATATGGCGAATAAATCCCGCCTTCTAGTACTGGAACCAATCATCGATCACTATATGTTGAAAAAATCCCGCCTTCTAGTACAGGAGCCAGTCATTGATCGCTATGGACTGACGATACTCCGGGGGTGGGGCTTAGATCATACGTGAGTTTCTGCAGATTTTGTGTAATTTGGATGTTTAGAAATGAAACTAAATAGACAGTTGTAGTTTAATTTTATTGGTGATTCCTAATATAAAATTCAATCGTAAGCTTGGCAAACAGTTTTGGAGAATCTGATGTTTCCCCATTCAGACAGAATCCCCTACAGCACAGGTGTCAAACTCAGTTCCTGGAGGGCCGCAGCCCTGCACAGTTTAGTTCCAACCCTAATTAATCACACCTGATCAAACTAATTGAGTCCTTCAGGCTTGTTTGAAACCTGCAGGTAAGTGTGTTGAAGCAGGGTTGGAACTAAACTGTGCAGGGCTGCGGCCCTCCAGGATCTGAGTTTGACACCCCTGCCCTACAGCATCATACTGCCTGAGAAGTGTTTCAAAGATGGCCGCCAAATGAAATGACTTGCCTTAAAGGGACTTTGTTTGCGCCAGATAACTCAAAACAGCAACCACAAGTCTCTCCTCTCCTCGCACCTCAGCGCAAACCCCGCCTCTGCTTTCATTTGATTGGAGAATAAAAATGACGCGACTGACGTGCAGTAACGCGCTTTTTCCGCTCAGAGTTGACTGTTTTTCAACGGCGAGCGCACGGCGTACAACGGCAAAAATGCGAGGAGCAGCAGGTGCTTAAAACGAAGGGGGCACAAGCAATGCACACAACGCTTGCGGTCATTAGTAAATCATTCAAAAAAGGTGCCTCTTAATGCAAAAAGCGAGTTCGGTGTAATCAGCCCCTTAATCAGTTTTTTATGTTAGTTATGCAATGTTTAACTTAATTATTTTGACTGATATTACTTTTGTTTCATTCGACACACTAAAAGTGCAAGGTTTGTGGGATAAATTATTACACATACTCTTTTGTTTTGCCACACATTTTAATAGTAGGCCTTGTATTTCATATACACATACACACATAAACGTAAATGCACAAGTAAAACGAGAAGCATTGTTATGACATAGCCCATCATTTTAAAAACAAACTAGTTTTACAGGTTTGAAAAGCTTGGTAAATAAAAAAATATCTATATATTGTAAGTCAGAGTCTTGGTGCAACGGTTAGAAGATTCTAATCACATTTGCTGAATGCTATCTTAGATTCAAGCAAGTATATAATAAATTCTTCTTGTCAGTACTGATGATTAGCGAGCGGGTTTGGTGAGTAAGAGGGAGGCTTGGCACCTGGCATGTGTTGACGGTTACTGGTTACTCTCCACACACAAACACACACACACACACACACAGCTATCAGGCAAATATGGTGTGGTCTGGCAAAGAGAAGAACTTGTACATTCCAGCTTGAATGGTTATCACCGACAACTTGAGTGTTTTTGAAGGGGACCTATTATGAACACTTTTATAAGGGGGTTAAAACACAGTTACGTGGCTGAACATAACCAGCTTCTAATGGTAAATATTTATTAATTTTACTTTTTATATTTACACTTGATTGAACAGTCTGCAGAAACACTTTGATTGACATTCTCCCTTTGTACGTGTCATCAGAGGGGGAAAGCCCCACTCATTAGTGACCATCTCTCCCTCATTAGCAAAGGACAGTGGTAGGGAACCTATGGCACGGGAGCCACATGTGGCTCTTTGACCAAAAATATGTGGCTCTCGAGCTGTCTCCCTTCAGTAATATTTTGCGGTTTAAAAAATTATAACCATCACTAAAAATCCAAAAGTTTCCTATTGAAAATATAATTACAATTCACTTTTTAGTGTAATTTTTTTACAGCAAAATTCATAGAACTCAATAAAAATAACATTAAAAAGACATTTCGATCAATGTGTGTGCGGTGCTGTGGATAAACTTGAATCACCACACCAATAAAGGGCAAACAATTTACGTTTCTGTGGTAACTTCATGCACATAAGGACAAACAACATACAGTTGAAACCACAAGTTTACATACAGTACGTACACTCCGTTACGGAACACAACCGTTTTTAAAAAATGTCTGATGGTAAATCATACTAAACATTTACTATTTTAGGTCTGTTAGGATTACCTAAGTTATTTACATTTGCTAAATGCCAGAATAATGAGAGAATAATATTTTTTTATTAATTTCTAGACAGTCAAAAGTTTACATACATTTCCTTGGTATTTTTTTTAGCTTTGCTTTTAAACTGTATAACTTTGGTCAAATGTTTTGCGTCTTCTTCCACAAGCTTCGCACAATAGTTTGCAGGAATTTTGGTCCATTCCTCCTGACAGAATTGGTGTAACTGAGTCAGATTTGTAGGCTGTCTTGCTCAAACAAGCTTTTTCAACTCTGCCTACAAATTTCCTATAGGATTGAGAGCAGGGCTTTGTGATGGCCACTCCAAAACATTCACTCTGTTGTCCTTAAAGCACATTTTAACTAATTTGGCAGTATGCTTGGGGTCATGGTCTGTTTGGAAGACCCATTTGTGGCCAAGTTTTAATTTCCTGGCTGATGTCTTGAGATGTTGCTTCAGTATTTCTACATAATGTTCTTTCTTCATGATGCCATCTATGCTGTGAAGTGGACCAATCCCTTCTGCAGCAAAACAGCCCCACAACATGATGCTGCCGCCCCCATACTTCACAGTTGGGATGGTGTTTCTAGGCTTGTAAGCTTTCCCCTTTGTCCTCCAAATGTAACACTGGTCATTATGGCCAAACAGTTCAATCTTAGTTTGAAATTTTCCTTAAATACTATTCTACAGTTGTGCCTCCAATTAACTCAAATGTTGTTAATTAGCCAATCAGAAACTTCCAAAACCTTGACACCATCATCTGAGCTTTTTCAGAGGCAAAATAATCTTATTGTATGTAAACTTGACTTTATAAATGCAATCAAGAAAAAGATACAATTGAAAAAGTGTTTTATCGTTTACCGAATCTAACGGTATTCAAGTACAGTAACTGAATGATAAAAATAAAAAAATTCAATAAAATTAATCAATGTTAAAGTTACAAATGGTACCATTTATTATGCCTGAATGCTTTTAAGGTCATTATACAATCACAGGCATCAAAAACACATGCAAATGATGAATTATAATACAAACTCAACATTGCGTATGCTTGCGATGTGACTATTCCGAATAATCACATTGCGATATTGATTATTGTAAAGCATTCTAGAGAAAATATAAATTTAAAAGAGAGATCTATGAGGGGTGTATTCATTTACAGCTCATAATCAGCGCTGATTTGCCATAGTATTCACCTGTGCTCAACAGAAATGACTGTGATTGGCTGTGATCATCAGTTCACCGCTCTTCACAGATTACAAACACAGATAGACAGACATTGGATCGTTTTAAAGCCGTGAAGATCAGTCGATTCATCAGCGGATCGCTCGTCTGTGTTTGCACTCGGTAAACATCGGTGAAGTGCAGTGAACTGATGACCTTCACGGCCAATCACAGTCATTTCTGTTGAGCACTGGTGAACACAATGGCAAATCAGTGCTGTTTAAGAACGCCATCAACAGTGGTTACATGTTAACGGGAAATGGACGTTTTTTTAACATTTCAGAACCAAAATTTTGTATCGTGACAAGTCTAATATAGTGAAAGAATCAGTTCATTAACTTAAGATTTAGTAATTGGCATCTAAAACGTGTGTTTGGGAAAGAAAACGTTAGATAACAAGTGCCATTTCCCCTCAACCTAGCTGAAAATGAGGTCCAATATCCCTTTTTATTTTCACTATTCATTCAGAACGGACCTTCGGGTCACTCAGAAGGCGGTGAAATGATAAATTTGTGTCACTTTCTCTTCGCTGATAAGATATACAGCCAGGTATACAACATCCCTGTGTGACTCAGGCGATATTTCCAGGGTTCTTCCCACTGCAGCCTCGATTTCACCGTTTAAAATGGCGGCCGCGTGAAATTAGTCTATTGTCTACAGAACAAACCACTGTTATACAATGACTTGCCTAATTACCCTAATTAACCTAATTAAGCCTTTAAATGTCACTTTAAGCTGAATACTAGTATCCTGAAAAATATCTAGTCAAATATGTTGTGCTGTCATCATGTCAAAGATAAAATAAATCAGTTGTTAGAGATGAGTTATTAAAACTATTATGTTTAGAAATGTGTTGAAAAAATCTTCTCTCTGTTAAACTGAAATTGGGGGAAAAAATATACAGGGGGGCTAATAATTCTGACTTCAACTGTATACTGAGCACTGTATATCATCAAAAAAAGACATAGAAGGTAGATTTGTCTTATGGGCGCGTGCAAAATGGATGAGATTTTGTGAATTCTGAGACGCTATTGTTTGTGGAAAGGTTATCTGTGAAATTCAGTGTTGCATCTCTGAAGAAGGAGAAAAAAAAACATTTTTAATTGCATGCATCTGTGCTGTCTGCTAGAGGCGTGCAAATACAATGGAAAATTTGAATGGGTAAATAAAGCTAGTATTTGAAGAAACAAACATCAACATTTTTAACAAATATCAGCTTTTTCTGAAGACGCTGAAATATTGGGGGGAGAAAGAGGGAAAAAAAGGTGTGTAAATACCTAAAATGACTGTACACAGATTGTTGTATGCCGTGTCGTGCAGCTGGCAACAAAATCTGCTCATAATTTGAATCCTTTTGTCATTTTTATTTCTTTTCACTCTGTCACAGATCAAATTTGACCAATTTATTATAATAATTCATTCATCCATTCATTTTCCTTCGGCTTAGTCCCATTATTCATCAGGGGTCGCCACAGTGGAATGAACCACCAACTATTCCAGCATTAAATTAGTACAAGAATTTTTTTGAGGGTAAAATAATAACAAAGAAATTTCAGTTATCCTTAAAAATAAGAAAATAAGTAAATAAATCAATAGATAGATAAGGATAAGGTAAGGAAAAAAAGAAGAAAAAAGAAACAACAAACCATCTAGTATATTGTACTAGTATATCGGTGATTAAATAGTCACAAAGCTAATATAGCTTTAATATATTTATTATAGGTGGGCATAGATAAAAAAATTTTTTATCTAGATTAATCTCACTGTAATCTTGGAATTAATCTAGATTAAAATGGCTCATCTGAATTCTGCTGAAGGCATTCAGAATGTGTGTGCTACCCAAATACAGACTAAAAGTAAGTCTTTGAGAACGGGTTTCTTCAATAGACCAGGGGCTCATCTCCTGTTTCCAAAATGCATCACAAACTGCTTAAGAAACTCATTGGTGATGAAAATAAATTATGTTCAATAGAATGAACATAAAAACGCAATCAAACTATTACGGTCATGTTGGACTTTTCGCCATATTTTCGACAAGATCCACACGCGGCTGTCAGTAAAGGACCGCACACACAAACACAAACACATTTCATGAAATGCGGAAGTTTTTTCTTTCGTTTTGGCGTGCGTTATTAAATTCCATAACACTCTCACCAGTCCTTACTCCTTATTTGCGTCTAATAGCCCAGTTTGTCACAGGGGCATGAATAAAATGTTCATGAGTTAAGGTGAAACTGCCGAACTGCAGTTAAAGTCACCCAAAATTACAGGAAACTCTTACATGAAAGCACTTCACATAAACACCTTTATTATATTATTGTCTATTAAGGCAAATAACTATTACTGATGTCCATGTAAACATAGTCAGTAGTGTCTTCTATGAAAGTAAAAGATCCAGAAGGGCATCCTGCTGATTTGATTCAGAAGGGCACTTTTTTGTCAGACGGCTCACCGGTTTGACTTTCATTCATTCACCGTCATTCAGTTTAAAAATCACTCGGTCCATTTTATTTATATATGTTTTACTCAAATGCATAAACTCTACAGCTGCCTGGTAGTTAGATGTGGAGCTAACATTAATCAGATTCACTCTAGTGAACTGCATCCATGTTAGCGCGTCACGTTTGATGTGGTAATTTCACAGTAGAAATACACACAGGTTCGAAGACTCGTTCTCGCCACCTACAGTGCAATTCGGCCAGGTATACATCCGCGCTAAAATATCAAGATGAAAGTCATCATAGCTTGCGTAGAATAGACCCATCTCCCAACCCAATTTTGAGAATAGATTAACAGCGATATTTTGTTTATCGCCCGATAAGAGTCTCGCGTTAAGGCAGCACGTTAACGCCAATAACGGCCCACCATTAATATTTATATTATATTAAATAATATATTTATTTTATAATAAATATATATTTTTCACACCACTGCACAATCCTATAGTATAGACATGGGCTGAATTTAAACAAACAAATTCAGTTCAGTATTACTACATTTAATTTGTTTGTTTAAATTCAGCCCATATGAATTGGTTGCAACCTCAAACTTAAAGAAATTAAGTCATTCCAATGAATAATTTTTTTAGTGTATGCAGCATAAATCAGTCTGAAATACTCTGATTAAAGCTGCGGTCACACTTTCCTTTTCTCCCCTTAGACTTCCATTCATACGCATGTGAATGTGGCAGACCGGAAACGCAAGCCCATGCGACAAGTTTCGCAGCTCCCGCCCTTTTCCGCAGCGTCGTACGACAGAATTTTGCATGCTCAAAACTCCAGTGCAGGGCTATTCAATTGCCGGCCCGCAGGCCGAACCCGGTCCCCAAGGCAAGTTGTTCCAGCCCTCCGAATAGTGTGACCAAGACATCAAAAATAAATTTAGTTCAGTCGGAAAACGGTCGCTATAGTTATGAAGTGACGTGTGTTTGTTTAATACAGCACGAGCTGCAGTTAAAGGCTGCGCAGAGAGTGAGTCAAGTGACAATAAGCGAGTGGTGTGAGCAGCTGAAAACATTTGGATATGTTTGTAGAAAAGGCGTTTTGTACAATGCACTGATATCGTTAATAGGAATGCAATGATTGGCTGATTTCACTATTAACCGCACTTTAATTCATTACAGTTAATTAATCGTAAAGGCTTCTCAACGCAGCGTTTCTGTTGCACGGAACAAAACTGCTGCAACTAAACAAAGTTATACCATCTGTGTGCTAGTTTAAAGTTCCGAGCTTATACCGACGCTAATACGCACGCACATTGGATTAACTATAGCAGCAGGCCGTTCACATATTGCGTCTTTTCCGCGCGCAAGTTCATTATTTCCAATAGAGACGTGCTCATATTGGGAGCGGTGGCGCACGGCTTGTAGAGCGGACAGACGAACTCCCGCTCTCCAGGTGCACACAGTGGAAATGATCTCAGGCTGTAGGGGTGAGAGTTGTGCGTGGCTTTCAGTGCAATGTAAACAAAAGATACGTTAGATGAATTATTACAAATTATTCAAATGATTGTATATTTATGAACGCAGATAGTAACAGTTCATTTAAATTCTTATCTAATATATAGCTTAAATTAACATTAGACAAATACTATTATTCTTATTTTTATTTATTTATTCATTGTTCTATCATTTATTTTCATTGTAAATGTATCACTCATGTTTAAATCAAAAACTTTTTCATTTGTTTTTTAAGTCCAAAGAGAGAAATGGACTATCGTTTGTTTTTTTTATTAATATTTTGTGCTGTATTTGGTTACGGAGCAGCAATAAGTAACACTTTAAAATATAAGCAGTTTTCTTGTGATTTTTCTAAACTAGTAGTGTTTTGGATTTAATAAATGCATAATAATCGTGATAACCGTAAAACCATGATTATTATTCAGACTATAATCGTACAACCAAAATCTATAAAGGCATCCCTAATTGTTACCCAGTTTAAAACATACCATATGAACGTGTTTAAATGTAGAAGAAGCCTACTTGAGCAATGCACTGCTTTTGTTGTGCTTTGAATTGCAACATTTGAACGTTTGTAAAAAAAAAAAGCCACATTGTACAATGCAGTGATGTTATGTAGTTTCAAAATACAACATATTAACATTTTTATGTAGAAAAAGCCAACTTGGGTGTCTTATTAAGGAGCAAAAATACACCATATAGGCTCTTATATGCTGTTGTGTCATCACTCATATTGCAAGTCATATCTCTCCGGCCCCTCATTTGGAATGCTTTTCATGAACTGGCCCCCATGACAAACTAATTGAATAGCCCTGCTCTAGTGTGACTGCGGCATAAGTTTGAATTCAAAGCCCCTCCCTCTGGAAAGTCCAGAGTGCTGTGATTTGCCAGCGGTGTGACCCGGTGTGTTGTGATTGGTCAAACACCTTAAGTGTGTTTTGGAAATATCATTAGCCTCCGCCATAATCGCAAGTCCCAGATTTCTGCAGCAGTTGTGAACATAGAGTGTTAGTAATGGGGTCTGTTCGACCTCATCAGGCAGATTTTGACAAGGCAGATCAAACAGAATCAACTGCAACTTCAAAAGTGCAATTTAATTAAAATAATATTGTGTCAGTTTTTGTTTGTAAGCTTTCTGTTTTGCATGTTTTGGATGTCATAGAGTGCACTGTGTAGTGTGTACTCTCTGTTAACTTCACTTGACCAGAAAAACAGTGACTCCTATGTTATCATGCATCATCATAATTGTCATATTTTTGCCAATGTTTCACAAATCTTATGTTCAATATGTATATTAATTTTTGGTTTAATAAAAAGCACGTTCATGAGATGCATCACATGGGAACACTATTAATGTGTTTTTTTAATGGCTATTCGTTTTTTTTAACTAAAGTCATAGTATGTTGCACTGCTAGTCATACGGGCTCATTATATGCGCATATTTAATTCACTGATTGTAAAACTATCCCCCCCTAAAAAATATTCTTATTTTAATGAGAATGTCCGTCTTGCGCATCAATTAAAAAATAGTGCAGGTGGAATGCTGGAATGGAGGCTGTTTATGGTTGCCAGGCAACAACAGCGACTTGTCGCATTAATATAGAATGTGATTGATGTGCGGTCACAGGTGTGCGGAATTTAAAATGGCTTTTGGAGGTGGCTCATCCTAAATCTGCGCGCTCTGTTTAATGACATGTTCCACCCAAAGTCAGCAATGCTTTCCATGATAAAATGATTGTCTTTTCTCCTCGTCCTGGTGAAGAAACGCTGAGGATACAGAAACAATGGTTGAGAGAGAGATAAAGGATGCTGTTTTTAACTGGATCCATTCACAGGGCCAGAACATGGCACTAGGCATGGGATGATAACCGGTTTCAAGGTTTACCGTGGTTTGGAAAAGTCAAGGTTTTAAAGTACACATGGAATCAAAACTAACCATATTGATTTTGATCGCTCACATTGCTAGATTTGTGATGAACAATTTATCTGTGCATGTCATTAAGAACAAAAATTATTGTTTGCCCTTATAAACTAGAATTAAAATCCGAAAATGCACTTCCTGTTTGTTTACAGTTAAATTCTCAGATTATATAATTTTGAAGTATTGGGCGTGGCTAACACACTTAACCACGCCCCTCCAGCTGTCAGCTTTGACAACAAACAGAAATAGTAAGGAGGAGAAGGGCACAAAGAGCCTGAGTTGTTCAAAACTGTCCTACAATGAAATACCGTTCATTTTACGGTTAAATACTGTGTAATTTACAGAAACTGTTAACAGTGTATGTCCAGCAGAAAAGGAGCCTCCATATCAAAAGCTACAGGTCAGCCCCAATTCACCAAACATCTGAAAAACAAATCGCTTATCAACCAACATCCAAGCATGCTATAAACCTGAACAGTTCGGTGGCTTTTTCTTTATATTCATTCATTCATTTTCTTGTCGGCTTTGTCCCTTGCGGGGTCGCCACAGTGGAATGAACCACCAACTTATCCAGCACGATTTTACGCAGCGGATGCCCTTCCAGCCGCAACCCATCTCTGGGAATTTCCACACACACACACATTCACACTCATACACTACGGACAATTTAGCTTACCCAATTCACCTGTACTGCATGTCATTGGACTGTGGGGGAAACCGGAGCACCCGGAGGAAACCCACGCGAACGCAGGGAGAACATGCAAACTCCACACAGAAACGCCAACTGACCCAGCCCAGCCGAGGTTCGAACCTGCGACCCAGCAACGTTATTGCTGTGAGGCAACAGCACTACCTACTGTGCCACTGCGTTGCCCCCTTTTTCTTTATAGCCAAAGAAAAAGAAAGATATCCAAATGTACTTTTTTTTAAGTTGTAAAGAAATCTGTGTTTTTGAAACTAATGAAGACAGCAGAAGCCAGCAGGTTTCCCTGCCCACTGATTTGATTGACAGCCGCATATTAACATGTCTCTGTAGAAATGAGTATAATCATATCAACAAGACAGTACGTGCGCAAAGCAACCGAGATTAAAAGATCTGTTCAGCGCTCTGTGATCATCAGTCATCATCAAATGTGATCAAGAATGAGTTTTACAAGTTTAAAAACTTGTTAAACCAGTGCATGTTTGTAATAAAGTGCATGTTTGTAATTCATCACCACAGCCGCATGTCAGTACAATTATAAAAGAAGACGCTTCAATCCCGGTTTGTGGACGTTAAATCAAGTTTATTTTGTACATCAACATAGCGGATATCCATACAGCAGTGGATATTAACGTGTATCCTGTCACATTTGCCATGCAAAAACAGTGCAAAGTTAAACATGTGCACTGTGTGTGCATGCCTGAACTTTATAACGACATTGTGTGTGACTCATCGTTGCAACTCCACAACAAATACATCAAATAATCATTGGTAAAGTTCTTACTGTAGTATTACTGTACTGTACTGTATTTCTTACAAATGTTACGTGAGATCTGCTTCATGTCTGTCACTGTGCTGTTTATCTGACGCAGCCGAAGTGGAGATTGAGGCACACTCTGACAGGCATGTGGGAATGGTGGGCGGGGAGAACTAGCATTAAAGGCACAGGTAACAAAAACAGCTACAGTGTGTTCAAAGCAGAAAATTCCAACGTTTTGAAAGGTATAATAAATATTCTGCTGGGTGTTTTGAGCTGAAACTTTACAGACACAATCTGGAGACACAAAAGACTCATCTTAAATCTTGAAAAAGGGGTAAAATAGGTGCCCTTTAAATTAAAATAGATTGTGTCCAATGGGGAAAAAGTTACCCAAACAATTAAAAAAATTATATATTAGAGCAGTAATCGTGAAACCGTGATCTTTTTTTATCTAAGGTTACCACACCGTCAGAATCTTATACCAGCCCTAGTCTGTGCATAAAAAACGAAATCAATCTCACTTCAGCACATCGAGAGGAATGAGAGAGGGAAAAACGAAGGCGCTTGAGTGAAGGGAAGGTAAAGGGTCATCAAATCTCCAAGGACTGTGTCTTTTTTAGGGCTTTTAGTCACATTTTGAAATGCTGCGATCTGACAGTGTCGCGCTGTGCCTGTCCTCTTCCTGCTTTTGAATGTAGGTTAGGCCTTTGCGAAGAAATCAAAATGTATACTCTTCTTGCTGTGGCCTGTGAAGTGCTTGATGGTTAGGCAGCATCAGTGCTTCTGCGTCAGCGACCGCAACTGCACGCAGATTATTCTGTGAATAACACCTTCGGTTTTGACATTTGGGATACTTTCATGGTGCTTTTACCATCTTCTGAGCTTACAGCTGCATGTAAGTGTGACCAAGTGGGCGAGACAAAAGCTGCTTTGAAACGTCATGTAGATACGAAGCAGAATAGTGACCACGATAATCACAATAGTTAGGATTTGCTAAATAAAATATCTAGATGCTGTCATGATTTTAGTGTCTGCAATTGATATATTAATACAAATGCTATTGATATATGTTTTAATTTAATGTTTTCCTGTTTTGTTTTAATTCTGGCTCATGTTTTTATTTCTTTTTAAGAGTTCACACTTAGCTGATGATTGATTATAAAAGCTTGTTTGGCATGCTGTCCCAGGAGAGAGCCCTGAGCTCATAAGATCCTCGAGCCCGGGGCTCCCTCCCGTTTGCAAGGCGAGAGGGGAGTTTGAGCTCAGAACTCCTTTGCTGTAGTAGCTAATGAACAGATAGTAATTGCTCTTAAGAGATAACTACTTACTAGGAGCATGTCTATGGTGCCGATTTGAATTAGTCAATTAACTTAAGTTGCATGTTTTTGGATGATGGGAGGAAACCGGGGAACCCTACGTGAGCACGAGGAGAACGTAAACTCCACACAGAAACGTCGGCTGGCTTGGTAAGGACTACAACCAGTGATCTTCTTGCTGTGAGGCAACAGTGCTAACCACTGGGCCACCGTGCCACCCATCTTGGAAAGGAAGAGGAGGACTAAGGGTGGAAGGGGGCATTCTTCAAAATGAATATGGCTGTTATATGGAATGGTATTTATAGTGGCTTATGAATCGTCTGATTGGTGAATCATGAATAGGGCCAGATGGAATCTGCGGACGTTTTTTGCTATTTCTGCAGAGATTTTTGGTAAAAATCTGTGGATTTCTGCGGAATTATTTTGGGAGTATCATAACTAAAACCTTAATATGTGAAATAAAAAAATTATATCTTTTTACTTTTATTTAATGCTTAAAAGGCTAATCCAATTAGATTAACTGTAAATAGTTAACTGTAAGTAAATAAACAGAATTAATGATGGGCTAAAAATCTGCGGAAAATCAGCGCAATTCTGCGCGCACAGATTCCGTGTGGGCCTAATCATGAATTGTATAATGCAGGACCGGCTGCAAGCAATCCTAAGCAACTGATCCTCTCGAAATTAGTTTATAAATAAACTTCACATCATTTAAAAAAATGAATGTACATTCATTTAACTTATTGTAACAAATTTACATTATTGTACTACATTTAATTAGTGACCCTGGACTACAATATTATGTTGGATGTGTATAGGTTGTTTTCAATCACGTGGTTCTGGTGACGTGCGAAATTCAGATGGAGGGCAGGAAGTAAAAAACTGAATGGGAGACACAGAGGAAAGTCGGTATGTTTGCGATTTATACCATATTCCAAAGGAGATATAAATAGAAAATAAACACATATGTTGGGCATGATCCTTATATCATGAAGAGGGCCAAGTTTTCTGCTCAACTAAAAAATATTTGCCTGTAATCGAAGCGGTACATACTGTATAATTACGTTACATAAAAAATACTATAGTGTTTGGAAGCATACTATAGATAATTACTTGAATTAAACTGTCGTAGTAATTATATTGTTGCTGTGGTACAACACTACTGTAGTAATAAATTATTCAATTGGCTTCAGTTTTCTACGCTATAATCACAATGCACCCCAATTTACTCTAACGCTACAGTATTTATTACATTTTATCAGTTTACTATGCTACAGTGTTATGCTGCGTTCACACCAGACGCGGAACGCGTGGATAAATCGTTTTATTCGCACGTAAATAGACGCGTGAACATTTGAGTTTACTCACTTCATTCGCGCATCAAACTCCGCTTCATTCCGCGTCAAACTCCACTTCATTCGCGCGTCAAACTCCGCTTCATTCGCGCGTCAAACTCCGCTTCATTCGCGTGTCAAATTCACTTCAGAACAGACGCAGATTCGCGTCATGGGCAGAACTTCTGTCTGACCGGTGACTGTAGCTACGTTGCTAAATGGCTAACATGGATTTTATTGATAATATAACTGTGTTTATGTGCTTTATGAAGGCTGAAAAACAGCGTCGATACATTTGGAGCAGTGTCTGAGTCCACTAGATACTTTCAGAGGTGAACCCAGCTCTGTGAGCTCATAAACCCCTCCAGAAACTGTACCTGGATGACGGAGGCTTTCAGCGGGGCTTCTGACTGAGCCGAGCCCAGTTTGATGAACTGTTGTCGGTGTCAGCTGGAGGATTTCCCCCGGGACATCAACAACAGGTGCTATGTCACACTCGTGCCCCCACAAGAGCAGGTTCCTGATTGGTTAACGCTTCGTGAATGTCCGCAGAAGTTCAGATTTTTGAACTCGAGCGATTCGCGCAATTTGCGCGTCAAACGCTCAATTCGCGCCATGCCAATCGCGCGTATCGCGCCGCGCCATTCATGCATCTAGCGCCGCAGGATGTCTATTTGCGCATTTGCATTGACTTAACATGTAAATCACTCGCGCTTGCCGCTTCTTCCGCGCCTGGTGTAAACGCAGCATTATGCTATAGCTTTCATTAACAAAGAGTTTTACACATTATACACTGGTTCAAAAACATGTTTATTATACATTACTATAGTTTTCCCCTATGCGGATATCTTCCAGACAAGGAAGTTGCAAGAGTTGCATTTTTTTTGTTCTGTCACAAACATTTACTGCTGCTGCGCATATAGACGTTAACGTTACAGTTGTTTATACTACCGAAACGGCAGTAAAGACTTGGATTATTGCAAAACAACTATGACTATAACTATATATAAATTATATAAGTTTCATACTGTCCATTCTGAAAACGTAGCCCTATATAGATTTCTGGAGAGCGCTAATTATATAGCCAGGCATATATATGACTGCATCTTTAAAATGAACGATGCGGGGCGGTATGATGCTATTCCTTTTCGAGCTTACCAGCTGACCGCTTACCTCCGTATGGACGGCTTTTCCGCTGTTACCAGTTTGGACATCACTGGACTTGTGATGTGGATTGGAGTTGACCGCGATGATGAGGTTTGAGTCTGGTGAATAACGGTTCCAGAAAGCAGGTAAAACAAAAACAAAAGCCAAAAAATAAAATAAACAAGTAAATAACAGGGTGAGAATGTGGTAAAATCTGAAAACATGGTAAAAATCAGGCGAGGGCTCTTCTTTTACTGGATTGCTTTTTAAAACTGTCGGTTGGGTTTAGGGAAGTGGGTGGGTGCTGGTCAAACGGTGCTTTTGAAAACTCTATTGGTTGGTTTTAGGGAAGGAGGAGGGTGGGTCAGTCGATCGAACAGTCAGTCAGTCAGTCGACAGCGGGCTCTAGTTGATTTAAGTGAGAACAGCAGGCGCAAATGTAACTTGCGAGAGGAATTTGAGATCTCAAAAAGCATACACAGCGCCCTCTGGTGGATTTGACGAAACAAAAACCGCAAAAAAAAGCATACCTCCCGGTATGTATTTCATACTCTCCATAAATGCATACAGGGGTACATTTTCAGAATGAGCCTGGGTTGATATTTAGCGATATATCGATATTTTTGACAGCACTACCTCAGATTGTTAAATGCCACATGCAGTCACTGTCATTTTATGTTTATTATATCTACCTGATGCATTTTGTGAAGTACAGAACATTTAAGATTATGGGATTGGGTGCAGTTGTTGTTTTGGTTTTAAGTGTATCAAGGAATTTATTCAGTGAGTGTGTTTCCATAGTAGTTTTTTTTGCGCATCCCCTGTTCTCTGGTGGTAAAATCTAAATAAACACATTTTTTATGCGTATTTATGTGCATCTTGACATGTCCGTCCAGCTATTTTTATGCAACGAGAATATGTTTGTGCCTAAAATGCGCATAAAAATAGGTGTCAGTGGAAATCTGATTATTTATGTGAATTCTATTGGAATCTGATTGACAGCAGTCACTTGTGTATTGCAAATAGTGTGTCCTGGGGCCTTTTTTCATTTTACACAATATCTGTATTGGTTTTGTAAAACAGCAACACAGTTTGGGATGCAGATGTCATCTTATAACATCATAGAGTAAGAGCATTGTTATTGGACTGGATTATTAGTATGTTATTGTAGTATGTCTGTCTGTTTTCTAATTGCACGTCCCTGGTTGATCTGTGACAGTGTGTTTTGTTGAATATCAAAGTTTCTTTTTGTGTGTGAGTATTTGTTAATGAGGGATTTGTGGAATCAAAATATTGTTTTAATTAAAAGGGATACGATTGCAACCTTGGGCTCAACTGGTACAGAAGCACCCAAGTGGCATGTGGTTACTAGCATTACAATGAACACTTATTGTAATTCATGGGGCCTTTATTCAGGAATTCAAAGAGCTACATGTACTTTTAGACTTTGTCTTTAATTTGCACTAAAACCTACTATATACACTGTAAAAAAAAATTAAAATTAAGTGAATTGAACATAAAACAAATAAGTTGTCCCAAAAAAATCTTAAGAATTGTGTCATTTCAGCTCATTTTAAGTAAGTAGTTTAAACAAGCAGCAAAAAATGTTTTTTTGAGTATAGATTAGACAGTAATATCATTGTTTTTAAAAGTCGATTATAGCATAGCTTCAACTAAAATAGACACTTAACTCTTTAACTGGCGTTGTAAAAACTTGGTTGACATTTTGTCTATGTTGGTTCCCATTAAAATCTCAAATTCAGCTTGAAGTGTTGTCAAAACCACAATTTAACCAAAGAAATTGTTCAAAATGTTTAACCAAACAGTGGTTAAAGGTGTTATGAATATGGCAACACAGGCTTATTGTGAAAACGTAACCCTGTATACATTTCTGGAGAGCGCAAATTATGTAGCCAGAGCTAAGTATGGCTGCATTTTGTCTTTAAAACGAACGATAAGGGGCCATATGACACCGCCAACGGCTTCTGTTTATTTTCGTGCTACCAGCTGACCGCTTATATCTGTGTGGAGAGTTGGAGTTGACTGTAATGACAGGCGAAGAATTTGAGACCTGAAAAAGATCCTGGATTTGCAAAAACTGCAAAACAAAAACGTACTTCCTGGGACATATTTTGCGCTGTCCAGAAATGTATACAGGGATACGTATCAATAATGAGCCTAGGTTGAAAAAATTAGCAGGGATCCACTCAGTTCTTTCATGGTGTCTCAACACAAATTGATTAAGTTATCTTAATTGTTTTGACAAATTTAAGTGGATTGAACATAAAACATTTAAGTTGGCCCAAAAGGTTGCAAAAATTGTGTTGATTCAGTTCATTTTTAAGTAAGTAGTTTGAACAAGCAGCAAAAAATGTTTTTTTTTTGTGTAGATTATACAGTAATGTCCTTTTTTTATGTATAGTTGGTATTATACCATATCTTCAATTAAAATAGACAGTCAACCCTTTAATTGTCATTGTAACAATTTGGTTGACCTTTTGTCCATCTAGATTATCATTAAAAACTTAATTTAACTTGAAGTGTTGTCAAAACCACAATTTAACCAAAGACATTGTTCGAAATGTTTAACCAACGAGTGGTTAATGGGTTATGTATATGGCAACACAGGCTTATTGTGAAAACGTACTCCTGTATACATTTCTGGAGAGCACAAATTATGTGGCCAGAGTTAAGTATGGCTGCATTTCGTCTTTAAAACGAACGCTGCGAGGCAGTATGACGATGCCAACGGCTTCTGTTTATTTTCGCGCTACCAGCTGACTGCTTACTGTATCTCTGTGTGGAGAGTTGGAGTTGACCGTGATGACAGGGTTCGAGTCTTGCGAAGAAATTTGAGATGTGAAAAAGTGTACACAGTGACCTTTGGTAGATTCGCGAAAACAAAAACTGCAAAAAACATACGTTCGGGGACATATTTTGCGATGTCCAGAAATGTATACAGGAGTGCGTATCAATAATGAGCCTGGGTTGTGTTGTTTTTTGAGTTTTTAAAGGGTTAAATATATGTTTATATGCCTGTATATAAGTTGTAAAATAAATGTAACTTTCAGATAAATCTCTTTTTAGTTATTATAAGCATTCATAGTCAAAACACAAAAAGAAATAGATTCTTTATTATTTGACATTAATAAGACTGTAATATGAGATATGTTTCTCCCTGAAGGCTGAATATGCAGTGCTGCTGTATTTCAATTCAGCGTGCATGTTTTAGAAGATATAGAAGCCGAGTTAGCCAGAGATTTTGTGTAGTTTATATATTAGATTTGCATAATTTGCATTGTAAACAATGCATAGCACAAAAACTGCATGAGTGATGGGAATTCTTATCATACCTGAAAAGTGGATGCTGGCTAAACGCTTTGCATGATCACACTTTGAGTTTATATGGAAGTAAAATAACTGCCTTCTTTTAGTGCAGTTGGTGAAATAAATCACTTTTCTGTACCGGTGTGTGTGAGTGTGTCCTGGTATTGACTACATTGTGGGGACTAAATATCCCTTTGAGTGTAATAATGCTAGTAATGTTTTATCTTTTTTCCCCCGGTGAGAAAAACAGTTAATCATCCAGAATGAAGTTTTTTTTTTTGTGAATGAAAGCTACAGAATCTTTTCTATGAGGGTTGTGTTTAGGGTTAGGGTTGTGAGAAGACAGAATATACATCTTATTTAAAGGTCCTGTGAAATTAAAATAATGTTTTTTAGATGTTATTAGGGATGCAACGAAATAAAAAGTTTATGGCCGAAACCGAAAAACAGGAAGAAGTTATGCTAATTATTAGTACCATTCCATTTATGGCTATGACTGTGTACTAACCTTACTATAATCAAGGCATTGCAATTGCATAAATGAATATTAAAGTTTTAAAATAAAATGTTCATTTAGTTAATTTTACTATGGTTTACTACAATAACCATAGTAAAACCATAGTTTAACTGTATTTCATTTTGTGGTTACTATGGTTTACTACAAAAACCATAGTATAACTATAGTTTATTTTGTGGTTACTATGGTTTTACTACAAAAACCATATTTTAACTATGGTTACTATAGTAAAAACATGGTAATTTTCGTTATGGTTATTATTTCGCATGCTATGACTATAGAATACACAAGACATGTCACTTGTATCTTTTTGAATGGGGAAAAGTGTAACAGTTAACATGGCGAATGAAACCCGCCTTCTAGTACAGGAGCCAATTATTGATCGCTATATGGTGAATAAAGCCTGTCTTCTAGTAAAGGAGCCAATCATCGATCACTATAGACTGACGATACTCCGGGGGAGGGGCTTAGATCAGACGTGAGTTTCTGCAGATTTTGTGTGATTGGAACGTTTAGAAATGAAACTAAAGGAACAGTTGTTATTTAACTTTATTGGCGATTCCTAATATGAAATTCAGTTGTAAGCTTGGCCAGCAATTTTGGAAAATTTAATGTTTCCCCATTTAGACAGAATGCCCAAACATACTGCCCAAGAGGCGTTTCAAAGATGGCCGCCAAGTGAAATGACTTGGGTTAAAGGGAGTTTGGCTGCGTCCGAAACCGACTACTACTCAGTAGGTACTGCATTTGAATTTAAACGTACTACTCTGCCGTTAGAAAAGTATGTTCTATACAGTATGAATGTGCGAAGTATGGAATTTGGACGTACTGCATGCGTCATTTTGTCATGGTCACGTGACCTACCTGCGTCAGTTGCTTCACTCCCATTCATGAATTCTCTCGCGGGGCATCATGGGATAGTGCAGTGTGCATGGGAAGCGCACTTCAGAATCTCACCGGAAGTAGTAAGTCATCCGGGTACTTCTCGCATACTGATTTTCGAATTCTATGAATTCGGACAAACTACTCGGCTCGCATACTGATTTTAGCGTACTGTATAGTATGGAAGTATGCGGTTTCAGACGCAGCCTTTGTTTATCTCTACACCCAAGTGATCTTTATTTCACAGATCGAGTACAGTCGCTATGATGTGCAAAGGATTCGAATAGATGGAATAGACACACTGTTCAGACGTGCAGGCAGCGGTTTCTCAGTCGAAGATTTTCGGTGACCGAATATTCGGTGCATCCTAGATGTTAGTATCTATATGTTAATCTACTAACAATGATATCTATAAGCTAGTGTGATATAAAACATTGACAATATCTTGAAGATAAAAAACTGATATAAAGCTTGTAGTTTGTCACTTTCGCCTAAATGGATCAACGTCTTTATGACGTCACCCCATACTTCAGTTTCAAATCAGCATCAAATCTTGACCAATCAAATACTCTCTAGTGTCTGACAAGCTGCTTTTCATTTGATGCGCTTGAGCTCAACCCCACTCGCTGGCAGAGCTGTGAGAAAAACTAAACGCTATTGACTGTTTTTAAAAAGGGGAGGAGCTACTTTATGTCCCGCCCTCTTTTTGGTTTTTCAGTTGAGATTACGTCAAACATTTCAAAGCACTTCACAGGACCTTTAACTTAAAAGTGTGTTACATTTTGGATCTCATTCACGCGCAATAATTTTTAGCCGTTCAGAACAGCTGGTTATGCTTGATGTTGCAAACTGGTATTTTCTTATGCTATTATTCTCATTTGAATGTATGGTCATAAACACACTGGTATGTAGGGCAAGCAGTTTGACTGTTTACAGCTATTTGTTATTCCTTGTCATTTACTCATAGGCAAATGTATCAGAAGTGTGTATGTTTGTGTATGTGTGTGGGTATTGTGACATATCAGGAAACAAACTTGTATAATTGCATTGCTATGACACAGCTATTACAAGGAGAGGGTGACTTATGAGGACATTGCCCATGTGTCCATTTTTCAAAAGGCTTATAAATCACACTGAATTATATATATATTAGGTAAAAGTAAAAGTGCACAAATGGAAAATGTTTCCTGTGAAGGTTGTGTTTAGGGATAGGGTGATAAAAGTATAAATGCACTATAAAAACAATGGAAAGCTATGGAATGCCCCCACAATTCACAATAACAAATATGTCTGTGTGTTTGTTTTTGTGACGTATCAGGAAACAAACTTATATAATTACATTGGCATGACACAGCTATAACAAGGAGAAGGTGGCATATGAGGACAGGCAGATTTATATAGCCTATCATTGAGTCTTTACTTATGTATATGTGTGTAATATATTTATTCAGTTGTTATACTCATTTCAGTAGTATTACTGGCTAATATGTAAATGTTTATCATGTTTGAGTATGATTCATGTGCAAAGCAGTTTGCAAAGTCATATTTTCTGTCTTTTAGTAGTAATACAGTATGTTATATGAGAGACTTGCTTTTTTTACTAAACAACTGGATCTAATTAGATTTGCATTGTAAACCTTAAATAAAAGTATATATATATATATATATAATATTTTTATTATTATTATTATTTTTTTATATTTATAATTTCAGAGAGTTATCGCAAATACAATAGTAATCTGCTAGTGTTTGCTTTGCTTTGGCTTTTCGGGGTTAATTATTGTGATATCCCGATTGCAACAGAGAAATACTTGGAAATGTCTCTAGACTGATGGCATTTCATGCCTTTCAGCTTTATACAGGCAGTGCAGAATTATTAGGCAAATGAGTATTTTGACCATATCATCCTCTTTATGCATGTTGTCTTACTCCAAGCTGTATAGGCTCGAAAGCCTACTACCAATTAAGCATATTAGGTGATGTGCATCTCTGTAATGAGAAGGGGTGTGGTCTAATGACTTCAACACCCTATATCAGGTGTGCATAATTATTAGGCAACTTCCTTTCCTTTGGCAAAATGGGTCAAAAGAAGGACTTGACAGGCTCCGAAAAGTCAAAAATAGTGAGATATCTTGCAGAGGGATGCAGCACTCTTAAAATTGCCAAGCTTCTGAAGCGTGATCATCGAACAATCAAGCGTTTCATTCAAAATAGTCAACAGGGTCACAAGAAGCGTGTGGAAAAACCAAGGCGCAAAATAACTGCCCATGAACTGAGAAAAGTCAAGCGTGCAGCTGCCAAGATGCCACTTGCCACCAGTTTTGCCATATTTCAGAGCTGCAACATCACTGGAGTGCCCAAAAGCACAAAGTGTGCAATACTCAGAGACATGGCCAAGGTAAGAAAGGCTGAAAAACGACCACCACTGAACAAGACACACAAGCTGAAACGTCAAGACTGGGCCAAGAAATATCTCAAGACTGAGTTTTCTAAGGTTGTATGGACTGATGAAATGAGAGTGAGTCTTGATGGGCCCGTGGCTGGATCGGTAAAGGGCAGAGAGCTCCAGTCCGACTCAGACGCCAGCAAGGTGGAGGTGGAGTACTGGTTTGGGCTGGTATCATCAAAGATAAGCTTGTGGGGCCTTTTCGGGTTGAGGATGGAGTCAAGCTCAACTCCCAGTCCTACTGCCAGTTTCTGGAAGACACCTTCTTCAAGCAGTGGTACAGGAAGAAGTCTGCATCCTTCAAGAAAAACATGATTTTCATGCAGGACAATGCTCCATCACACGCGTTCAAGTACTCCACAGCGTGGCTGGCAAGAAAGGGTCTAAAAGAAGAAAAACAATTGACATGGCTTCCTTGTTCACCTGACTGAACCCCATAGAGAACCTGTGGTCCATCATCAAATGTGAGATTTACAAGGAGGGAAAACAGTACACCTCTCTGAACAGTGTCTGGGAGGCTGTGGTTGCTGCTGCACGCAATGTTGATGGATTCTGTCAGTGTTTTGATCCGTTCACCATGGATGGCAGGCTTTTGAGTGTCCTTGCAAAGAAAGGTGGCTATATTGGTCACTGATTTGTTTTTTGTTTTGTTTTTGAATGTCAGAAATGTATATTTGTGAATGTTAAGATGTTATATTGGTTTCACTGGTGAAAATAAATAATTGAAATGGGTATATATTTGTTTTTTGTTAAGTTGCCTAATAATTATGCACAGTGATAGTCACCTGCAAACACAGATATCCTCAATAATATAATTGTTGTTCAATAAAAAAAATTAATCCTCAAAAATACAACTTGCCTAATAATTCTGCACTCCCTGTACAATAGTAATCTGCTAGTGTTTGCTTTGCTTTGGCTTTTCGGGGTTAATTATTGTGATATCCCGATTGCAACAGAGAAATACTTGGAAATGTCTCTAGACTGATGGCATTTCATGCCTTTCAGCTTTATAATCTTAAAATGTGAGTAAAATCAGCTGTTTTGTCATCACTTTAGACATTACGCTAGAGAATCATTCAAACACTAGCTCTAAAGTGACGTCTGTAAAGTAGTAACGGTTTCTGCTGTTCTGACGTCAGCTGCAGATGTGAATGAATGGCGGAAGAAAGTAGTTCCTCATACAAAAGGGTTTTGAGACTCTCCGTGTTTGATTTTCTTTCTTATATACACGATTGTGCCGTCCAACTGTTGTATAAACGCAATATCACACTCGCAGCAGTCCTTCCACATGAATCTGCAGATTTTTATTTATTTATTTATTTTTATTTTGCACAGAAATAGCAAACGTGTCTTTTGTTCACACAGTATTAATGCACAGTTTCCTCTGAAGGTTGAGTTTAGGAATAGGGTTGGAGGCTGATAGAAGTAGAAATATAATATAAAAACCTATGGAATGCACCATCACAAAAAAAAAACAAAAAACAGCAACAGTTGTGTGTGTGCGTGCTTGTGTGGGTGTGTGTGTGTGTATGTTTTTGTAACATAAGGAAACAAACTTGTATAATGGACTGGTTATGACACAGCTATGGAGAGGAGAAGGTGACTTATGAGGAGTATAAATACATTAGAAAAACAATGGAGACTGTGTGTGTGTGTGTGTGTGTGTGTGTGTGTGTGTGTGTGTGTGTGTGTGTGTGTGTGTGTGTGTGTGTGTGTGTGTGTGTGTGAGAGAGAGAGAGAGAGAGAGTGCGTGTGTATCTGTGTTTGTGTAAGTATGTGTGTGTCTCCTTTGTGTTTCTCACTATTTGTGTGCATGTATGTGTATATATGTGTGTGTGTGTGTGTGTCTCTGTGTATGTGAGAGAGTGTGTGTCTCCTCTGTGTTTCTCACTATTTGTGTGCATGTATGTGTATGTGTATGTGTGTGTGTGTGTGTGTGTGTGTGTGTGTGTGTGTGTGTGTGTGTGTGTGTGTGTGTGTGTGTGTGTGTGTGTGTGAGTGTGTATGTGTGTCTCTCTCTCTCTGTATATGTGTGTGTGTTTGCATGTGTGTTTGTATGAGTGAGTGAGTGTGTGTGTGTGTGTGTGTGTCTGTCTGTCTGTCTGTCTGTCTGTCTGTCTGTCTGTCTGTCTGTCTGTCTGTCTGTGAGTGAGGGTGTGTGTGTGAGTGTATGTGTGTGTATAAGCGTATTTCTGTGTGTGAGTGTGTGTGTGTGTCTCTCTCTGTACATGTTTGTGTGTGTGTGTGTGTGTGTGTGTGTGTGTGCGTGTGTGTGTATGTGTGTGCATATTTGCACGTGTATTTGTGTGAATGAGTGTGTGTGTGTGTGTGTGTGTCTCACTCTCTCTCTCTCTCTCTGTGCATGTTTGTGTGTGCGTGTGTGTGTGTATGTATGTGAGTGTGTGTGTGCGTCTCTCCCACTCTCTGTGTGTGTGCATGTGTGTTTGTGTTAGTGAGTGTATATTTGTGTGTATAAGTGTGTGTTTTTCTGTGTGTGTGTGTGTGTGTGTGTGTGTGTGTGTCTCTCTCTCTCTCTCTTTCTCTCTCTCACTCTCTGTGCATGTGTGTGTGTTTGTGTGTGCATGTGCTTGTGCTTGTTTGTGTGCGTGTGTGTGTGAGTGAATGTGAATGTGTGTGTGTCTCTCTCTCTGTGCATGTGTGTGTGTTTGTGTGTGCGTGTGTACAGTATGTGCTTATGCTTGTGTGTGTGAGTGTCTGTGCTTGTGTGTGTGTCTCTCTCCCTGTGTGTACAGTGTGTATGTGTGTGTGTGTGTGTGTGTGATGGGCTGTGGTATGGAGAGGATGGGTGTGTCCATTCTTTCATCTGTCCTGCATAATAACACCTGGCCCAGTGAGCATATGATTTCTCCTCAGGCAGAGTTTGACCCTGTAATTGGTGGTGAAGTGTGTCCACGAGTCTGTCACCAATGCGTCCGCGTGAAAACCAGACACAACTGTTTCCTGCCTCCATGGCAATAGGCAGGAAGTCACATGGTGTCCTCTTCATACTTTAGATTCACAAAGCACAGAGGATATAGTTTGTGTGTGTGTGTGTGTGTGTGAGATTGTGATGTATGGAGGAATTTCAGAAAGATCAGTGTGTCTGAGGTGTGTTGTTATGTCTTGGGTTTATGCCAAGGCTTTTTAGAGTTACTCATTTCGCTTTGGGCTGCTTGAATTCTCCTCAAATTGTGATCATTTTGGCAAGTATTATGATTGGGATTTTATCTGTGGTCATGGCCAGGTGACACAGTAACTTTTTTGTGTGTGTGTGATTTTTTTTTTTCTGTGAGCATAAGAGAAAATAACACACTGTTTCATTATTATTCATTCATTCATTTTCTTTTCGGCTTAGTCCCTTTATTAATCTGGGGTCGCCACAGCAGAATGAACCGCCAACTTATCCGGCATATGCTTTATGCAGCGGATGCCCTTCCAGCTGCAACCCATCACTGGGAAACACCCATACACTCTCATTCACACACATACACTATAGACAATTTACCTTATTTAATTCACCTATAGTGCATGTGTTTGGATTGTGAGGGAAGCATCGGAGGAAACCCATGCAAACACAGGGAGAACATGCAAACTCTACACAGAAATGCCAATTGGCCCAGATGGGGCTTGAACCAGCGACCTCCTTGCTTTGAGGTGGTCATGCCACCCACTGCACCACCGTGACGCCTGTTGCATTATTAATTAGTTTTTATTATTAACTTAAATCTACATAAACATTGTTTATCATTTATAGTTTATTATAATTCATATTTATTATGCATTCATTCATTCATTCATTTATTTTCCTTCGACTTAGTCCCTTTATTCATCAGGGGTCGCCACAGCGGAATGAACCACTAACTTATTCAGCTTATGTTTAGCGCAGCGGATGCCCTTCCAGCTGCAACAGTTAATTATAGTATTATATTTTTATTTATTATAGGTGTAATATAAAATAAATAAATTAGCTACACCTTACTAGTACCGGGTTGACCCTCCTTTTGTTTTCAGAACTGCCTCAATCCTTCGTGGCACAGATCCAACAAGGTACTGGAAATATTCCTCATGCTGCGTTCACACCAGACGCGGAAGAAGCATCAATCGCGAGTGATTTACATGTTAAGTCAATGCAAACGCGCGAATAGGCATCCTGCGGCGCAATACACGCGAATGGCGCGGCGCGAATTGAGTGTAAATCGCGCGAATTGCTTAAGTTCAAAAATCTGATCTTCTCGCACATTCACGCCGCGTTAACCAATCAGGAGCTTGCTCTTGTTGGGGGCATGATTGTGACGTTGTGAATCTTGTTGGTGTCCCGGGGGAAATCCTTGAGCCGACACCGACAACAGTTCATCAAACTGGGCTTGGCTCAGTCAGAAGCACCGCTGGAAGCCTCCGTCATTTAGGTTCAGTTTCTGGAGGAGTTTATGAGCTCACAGAGCTGGGTGCACCTCTGAAAGTATCTAGTGGACTCAGACACTGCTCCAAACATATCGACGCTGTTTTACAGCCTTCATAAAGCACATAAACACAGTTATATTATCAATAAAATCCATGTTAGCTATTTAGCAACGAAGCTACAGTCACCGGGCAGACAGAAGCCCTGTCCATCACGCGAATCCGCGTCTGTTCTGAAGTGAATTTGACACGCGAATGAAGCGAAGTTTGACGCGCGAATGAAGCGAGTAAACTCAAATGTTCACGTGTCTATTTACACGCGAATAGCGCGATTTATCCGCGCGTTCTGCGTCTTGTGTGAACACAGCATTAGAGATTTTGGTCCATATTGACATGATAGCATCACGCAGTTGCTGCTGATTTGTCGGCTGCACATCCATGATGCCAATCTCCCATTCCAAAGGTGCTCTATTGGATTGAGCTCTGGTGACTGTGGAGGCCATTTGAGTACAGTGAACTCATTGTCATCATCAAGAAACCAGTCTGAGATTATTTGTGCTTTATGACATGGCGTGTTATCCTGCTGGAAGATGGGTACACTGTGGTCATAAAGGGATGGACATGGTCAGCAACAATACTCAGGTAGGCTGTGTTGTTGACACAATGCTCAATTGTGGCAAGAAAATATCCCCCACACCATTACATCACCACCACCAGCCGGAACCGTTGATACAAGGCAGGATAGATCCATGCATTCATGCTGTTGACACAAAATTCTGACCCTACCATCCGAATGTTGCAGCAGAAATTGAGACTCATCAGACCAGGCAGTGTTTCTCCAATCTTCTATTGTCCAATTTTGGTGAGCCTGTGGGAATTGTAGCCTCAGTTTCCTGTTCTTAGCTGACAGGAGTGGCACCCGGAGTGGTCTTCTGCTGCTGTTGCCCATCTGCCTCAAGGTTGGACGTGTTGTGTGTTCAGAGATGCTCTTCTGCAGACCTCGGTTGTAGCGAGTGGTTATTTGAGTTACTGTTGCCTTTCTATCAGCTGGAACCAGTCTGGCCATTCTCCTCTGACCTCTGGCATCAACAAGGCATTTGCGCCCACAGAACTGCCGCTCACTGAATATTTTCTCTTTGTCGGATCATTCTCTGAAAACCCTAGAAATGGTTGTGCGTGAAAATCCCAGTAGATCAGCAGTTTCTGAAATACTCAGACCAAATATTTTATGCAATTGACACAACGTGAGGTGGAATTAATTTATTTTTAATTAAAATTAAAGAACTACTTTAACTACTTTATGAACCACTGACAGTGTAAAACTTCACATTTAGGAGAGAAAAGCATTTTCCCCATTTCTATTTAACACATTTATATGTTAGGGATAAATGTTTTGTGTCAAACTTTTATGTTTTGTGGCAAGTAGCCATGTAGAAAGTGGATAAAGTGCATCCTGGAGGTTGTTTTCACAGTATAAAGCCCCGTAGTGAAGTGGAGCACTATTGTAGAAGACTGAAAGGCTTTTTTTCTGTGAAAACAACCATCCTGGATGTACTTTATCCTGATTATTACATGGCTGCTTGCCACAAAACATAAAAATTCGACAAAAAACATTGTTTTGGGCTGTAATAGTTTCCTTATTTTTTAATTAAATGCAAAGCTGGCAGAAACTGAAACAGCTGATGGAGTATACACTAACCCTCACATTATTCAGTCACAAGATGGCGCCAAACAGTCAAAAACACAAAGCTGGCAGAAACTAAAACAGCTGATAGAGTATACACTAACCTGCTCATTATTCAGACACAAGATTATGCCAAACAATCAAAAACACTAAGCTAAGAGAAACGAAAACAGCTGATGGAGTATACACTAACCTGCGCCTTATTCAGTCACAAGATTGTGCCAAACAATCAAAAACACAAAGCTGACAGACACTAAAACAGCAGATGGAGTATACACTAACCCTCACATTAATCAGACACAAGATGGCGCCAAACAGTCAAAAACACAAAGCTGACAGAAACTAAAACAGCTGATGGAGTATACACTAACCTGCTCATTATTCAGACACAAGATGGCACCAAACAGTCAAAAACACAAAGCTGACAGACACTAAAACAGCTGATGGAGTATACACTAACCCTCACATTATTCAGACACAAGATGGCGCCAAACAATCAAAAACACAAAACTGACAGAAACTAAAACAGCTGATGGAGTATACACTAACCTGCTCATTATTCAGACACAAGATGGCGCTAAACAGTCAAAACCATGGCATGACAGACAAGTACAGTAGATACATATGATTATGAATGTGAATGTAAGTATATGGGTTTGAACTTATTCACTTATTCACACGACGGTCACGGTGATTCGAAGTTCTCGGATGAGTCGATGTTATTTAGCGGTTGTTATCTGGGAATAACATACCTTGGAATGTCACGACTGACCCAATCAAAATCGAGTACTTCAGACAGCCGTGAAATAAATACTTTTTAACCTAACTAAACCTAACCCTAACCTAATATACCTGCTTGATTATCAAGGGTAAGAGAACAAAGGTATAAAATCACTTCAAAACAGCAAGGCTGCATCCGAAACCGCCTACTACTCAGTAGGTACTGCATTTAAATTTAAACGTACTGCTCAGCCGTTAGAAAAGTACGTTCTATACAGTATGAATGTAAGAAGTATGAATGGAATTCGGACATACTACATCCGCCATTTTGTCATGGTCATGTGACCTACCTGCGTCAGTTACGTCGCTTTACTTCCATTCATGAATTCTCTCGCGGGGCATCACGGGATAGCGCAACGTGCATGGGATGCGCACTTCAGAATCTCGCCGGAAGTAGTAAGTCATCCGGGTACTTCTCGCATACTGATTTTCGAATTCTGTGAATTCGGACATACTACTGGGCTCACATACTGATTTTAACGTACTGTATAGTATGGAAGTATGCGGTTTCGGACGGAGCCCAACTCTCATGTTGATAAAGGTCTGTGAAAATCAAATGATGCTTCTTTCCTCCCTGATAATATGGTGTGTGTGTGTGTGTGTGTGTGTGTGTGTGTGTGTGTGTGTGTGTGTGTGTGTTCTGCCGCAGTAATAATTGCACTAAAAAGGTGTTCACACTTGTTATAGTGTAAAAGTCAACTGAATTCTGTGAACGCGAATTTCTCATTTTAGTTGGGATCATTTTACTTTAACCTTTTATTTTCATTTCTAAAACTGATAGTTCTGGTTCTTTAAGCAGATTGGTCAGTAGCCAGGTTTATTTATGATTAAAACTTGCTATGACCACTTCATTAAGCACGTCTGTGTATCACCTTGCAACACCCTTAGCCAGCAGTCTTTACTACATAAACAATCAATATACTGTACACTCAAACTCAGCAAAAAAATAATTATTATCGCCTGTTTAATAAAGTGATTATGTCTGCGTGTTATGGTTGCATCAAAAACGTAATTTTAATTTCATGAGAACTTTAAGAATAAATAACACAGCAGCTGTATTGTGATATTTGAGCCCCGTCGTATCTGACATGTAACATATACGAACATTGACATTTACTGTCACTGTCAGGCACTATTTTTCTGGCGGAAGGATGAAATTGAAATGACTCTTGTCTGTGGATCTACTTTCCTTCGCCCCGGATTTAAATCTGCTCGTGATTGTTAAACAGATGCATGTACGCCTCTGGGCTTTTCCACGTCATTTTGGGCTGCTTCGCTTCAGTTAATAGTGTGCTGAGGAGTGTATTATGAGAGAAGGAGAGAGAACGACATGTACTTGTGGGTATGTTAGTGCTTTCTTTCATGAGGTCAGTCATAAATTTGTAAAAAAAAAATTTATATAAATAAATAATAATAACATTTAGTTCAAGTATGGGTGACACGGTGGCTCAGTGGTTAGCACTGTCATCTCAGAGCAGGAATGTCGCTGGTTCGAGTCCTGGCTGGGCCAGCTGGAATTTCTATGTGGAGTTTGCATGTTCTCCCTGTGTTTGGTTTCCTCCGGGTGCTCCGCTTTCCTCCACAGTCCAAACACATGCGCTATAGGTGAATTGGATGAATGTAATTGGCCATAGTGTATGAGTGTGTGTGTGTGAATGTGAGAGTGTATGGGTGTTTCCCAGTACTGGGTTGCAGCTGGAAGGACATCCACTGTGTAAAACATATGCTGGAATAGTTGGTGGTTCATTCCGCTGAGGTGACCCCTGATGAATAAAGGGACTAAGCTGAAGGAAAATGAATGAATGAATTTCTAACTTCAATCTATCAATGACAAATATGGATTTATGAAAGATATTTATAATGAAAAAAAGATATTAATATAACAATAATCATCAAATAATACTAAAAAGTGAAATGTTTTACAGTTCCCGCAAAACCAT
Organism: Danio kyathit; assembly: GCA_903798195.1. Classification (NCBI taxonomy): domain Eukaryota; kingdom Metazoa; phylum Chordata; class Actinopteri; order Cypriniformes; family Danionidae; genus Danio; species Danio kyathit. Next base: position 78,920,914 of record LR812523.1, on the reverse strand, counting down.
AAAGATGTACAATGTTCAAAGTTGATAATTAATGATTAATAATTAAGTAACTCTTTAAATCACACACATTAACTTTGTTTTATTTATGACATTTATTGTAAATTGTAATATTATTTTTTTTATTTTTAGTTGAATAAATACAGGCTTGGTGAGCAGAATAGGCTTCTTTTAAATACATTAAAGAGATCGTTCACTCAGAAATAAAAATATAAAAAATACTGTTTAATCTTCCTCAAATGGTCCCAAACTTTCATGAGTTCCCTTCTTCTAATGAACACTAAAGAAAACAGATGTTTTGTAGAAAGTTGGAAATCTGTAACCATTGACTTCCATAGTATTTGTTTTTCCATGGAAGTCAATGGTTACAGGTTTCCAACTTTCTTCAAACATTTTAAAATGTTCATCAAAAAAACTCTTATAGGTTTAAAACAAGTTTTACTGTCAATAAATTATTATATATCAACAAAATGAGTTACTTTTATTGGCTTTTAAAATCTGTATAATTTGAGTTTATTAAAAAAGTTTCACAAAATTACTTAAAGATATTAGTAGAGATATTTTGAGTAAATGATGAAAGAATTTTCTTTTTTGGGGGTGAACTGTCTCTTTACATTTTTTTGCAATCGTTTTGCCACAAATTTCAGAACTCTGGTGTCAATTTTCAAAACTCTAGACACAAAATTCACAACCATTGCCAAAATTGCACATTTTTGCAAAACTTTTAACTCTTTTTTTCAAATGCTTGGATACAACACACACAAGTCAAAAAGATACTTTGTTTATTGAACTAAGATCACCTTTTCAATATAATACAATTAAACATCAAATTAATGCCATTTCTAAATGCAACTCAAACATTACATTTAAAAGAATGCGTATTCATTTACTTAACATGTTGTTATTATCAACTGATACAAGCACTCAAAATGATAAATAACTGTTGCATTACTCTTGATATACAGAAACAGATGTACAATATTACATGTTTAGATGATGAAAGTGTCAGGATAGATCAAGTGACATCAGTTACCACAGAAAATGACCCAACTGGACTACATTATCTTTAGATTTTATCTTCATTCATTTTTATTCCATATTTATGGTTTCTTTGTTCCATGTACCACTTAAACAGACAATGTTTTTATATTTGACATCACTGTACTGTATCTAAGAAAGCCCAATCACAGCAGACCAATGTCAGGCCTGGATTCACATTGACAGAAGGTTCTTTCCAAGATATTTGACTAATGAAAACACATCACCTTTGCGATGTTGAGGAGAACCTGTGACCAAATCCACAAGACCAGACTGATGGAAACACAGATCCCAAAAAGAATTTTTACATATATAAATTTTACATATATAAAATATGTATTACATGTGGCGACCCCGGATTAATAAAGGGACTAAGCCGAAAAGAAAATGAATGAATGAATGAATGTATTACATGTCAAAATATTGCCATTTTTTCAACTGTTAGAATTACAAATATGTACATATATATTATACAAATATATGATCTATTATGTTATATATTTTACCCCTACAAATATATTACCTATAATTTGTATAGGTGTCCATATGGCTGTATATGAACACACACACACACACACACACACACATGTTTGTTTTTGTGAAAAGTGGGTACATTACATAGGCTTCCATTCATTTTATACAGATCAAACCGTATATTATATTGCCTTCACCCCACCCTAGCCCTAAACCCAACCATCACAGGAGACAGTGTACAGCTTTACTCCCTGAAAAAACTCATCCTGTGTGATTTAGAAGCTTTTTGAGAAGTGAGGACGTCACCAATGTCCTCATATTTCACCTGCTTTTTGTAATACCTGTGTCATACCTATGTCATTATACAGATTTGTGTCCTGATATGTCACAAAAACATGTACACACACACACAAACATGTAAACAGTGATTTTTGCACTATTTTGACAAATTATTAACTATTAGTAAATTTTATATACAGTACGTGGAATCCAATTGTAATTTGCATATGTTGCCATATATCATGCCATATATCAGCTTTCTATATGGGGATGTGCAGTGAGAAAAAAATGACAGTAAACCTACATTATGATGGAATGAATAAAACATGTTCAATGTTTCCACTGTCTGTACTTTTCCCTCTACACTTATGTATAAACCATAATGAAACCTGTATCATATATTTTAAACAACAATATTTAATGATTTATTTATTTATAATGATTTATTGAAATGACGTGCATCTTGTGTGCTGGTGATCTAAAGCTGTGTCCCTGTAGTATTTGTATGATAAAAGGATTATGTGAACCAATTATCCTGTAAATGCAAGACTTTATTAAGGACATGAACGCAGCATGCGGAGTTTTGAACACTGGAGTTTTGAACACTGGAGAGTCTGTATTAAAAGTAGTGACTGTTTAGAGTTTTGTGTCTAGAGTTTTGAAAATTGACATCAGCGTTCTGAAATTTGTGGCAAAACAATTGAAAAAAAAAAACTGTAAATCAAACTGATTGCAGATTTCTTACTAGTGGTGTATAATATATAATATAAATTAAATGCTTATTAAACATAAAAATATTATAAACATAAAAGTTCATTAAATAACTCTCTTTCCTTTTTAAAATAGAGCTGATAGGGGATATGACAATACTTACATAAAACACAACCAACCATATAACATGCAAACCAAACAGAAACTGACTGCCAACATTTTGAATCCTTTATATATGGTGTGTGTGTGTGTGCTTGATTTTTTTTTCTTTATCAAATATTTCCTAAATGATGTTTAACAGAGCAAGGAAATTTTCACAGTATTTCCTATAATATTTTTTCTTCTGGAGAAAGTTTTATTTGTTTTATTTCGGCTAAAATAAAAGCAGTTTTTAGTTTTTTTAAGGTCAATATTATTAGCCATATTAAGCAATATCTTTTTTTTGATTGTCTACAGAACAAACCATCGTTATATAATGAATTAACTAATTACCTTAACCTAATTAACCTACACTGTAAAAAAATCAGTAACTTTACGGTTTATTTCCAACAGCTGGGTTGCTGGAAAAAAAAGGTAAAATAACGGCCGTTAAATTACAGAAATTTACTGTAAAATAACAGACATTAAATTACAGAAATTTACTGTAAAATAACAGACATTAAATTACAGAAATTTCCTTCAATTTAAATTTCTGGTAAGTTTCTGTAATTCAACCTCTGTTATTTTACAGTAAATTTCTGTAATTTAACGGCTGTTTTTTTATGGGTTTTTTCCAGCACCCCAGCTGCCGGAAATAAACCGTAAAATTATTATAAAAAAATTTTTTACAGTGTAGTTAAGCCTTTAAATGTCACTTTAAGCTGAATACTAGTATCTAGAAAAATATCTCGTAAAATATTATTTACTGTCATCATGGCAAAGATAAAATAAATCAGTTATTAGAGATGAGTTATTAAAACTATTATGATTAGAAATGTGTTGAAAAAAATCTTCTTTCCGTTAAACAGAAATTAGGGAAAAAAATAAACAGGGGTGCTAATAATTCAGACTTCAACTGTATGTCTGTGTTTTATGTAACTCTTCTTTTTAATATAATAAATCTGAATGGTGTTTGTCGGTGCTTGTGTGTTTTGCAGGGCGACATCTGAGGTTCTGCATGAGGTTAGACTGCGGCGGCCGGAGCGAAATGAAATGAGTGGCTGACGACTGACCTCTTCCGCTGCACCAACACCACCACCACCACCAGCAAACCTGTAGCATCAAACCAGTGCCTCTTCACCAGCCTGACACACCAACACACCCACAGACACACAATTACCCAACAGAACTGTGAGTCCGCCAAGCCGCACTTCATTATCCTTCCACCCAAATGTCTTTCTGCTTGATTAATGTGTAATATCAGCTATCCGCGATATCCTGCAATGCGATGACCTGTGAATATGAACGCCCTCTCTCTTTTTCTCTTTTATTTCTTTCTGATAATAAAAGAATAAGATTTACACCACAGCCTACAGGAGAAAAACCCATCTGTGCGCACAAATACTATAAATATATACAGCTGAAGTCAGAACTATTAGCCCTCTTGTATATTTTTTGCCCAATTTCTGTTGAACTGAATGAAGATTTTTTTCAACACATTTGTAATCATAATAGTTTTAATAACTCATTTCTAATAACTGATTTCTTTTATCTTTGCCATGATGACAGTAAATAATATTTGACTAGATATTTTTCAGTATACTAGTATTCAGCTTAAAGGGCCATGAAACCCCCTGTCTCAGCAGGGTGTTTTCACACCTCTGTTTTGAAAAAAGTCAGGAAAGTTGGGCGTGTCCAGCTCTGGGAGTGTGGGAGTGTCGGGGGAGGGAAAGAGGGTAAGATTTTGCATAGAAGGGAGTTTCCATTTGGGCACGCGCTAAGTTTGACAGGAAAAACCATACCTGCCAACACTCCCGTTTTTCCCGGGAGTCTCCCGTATTTCAGACCCGTCTCCCGTATTGGTCTGTCTCCCGGTAAACTCCCGGAATTCCCCCGCTCCTCAGCATTTTGGTACAGTCCGGGCTGAAACTTGGCGCTTGTGCTCTTCCGGTGACGGTCGCGCGCTACAGTTCGCGCGCCCCCATCTCCCTAAACCTCTCACTCTCTCACTCCTCCAGCTCCCTGCTCTTCAGTTTGCGCCAGTGTTGCCAACTCAGCGACAAATTTTCAAAAAAGCGACTAGCGACAAATCTAGCGACTTTTTTTGTGTGTTACTGGCGATTTTTATAGACTGTCATTTGTCCATTACTGTACCGTCCCTACTCTTCTCAACGAGCCTCCCCTGCAGCCTGAGAGCAGAGCACCTCTCAGCGTACCGACGGCAAATGATTTAGAACAGGTGGCAGTTTGAAGGTATTTCCCTTGTACAGTCAACCCGATCTGCTTCTCCTTTATTTTAACAATTTAATTTGACCGTTTATTCTTGTTGCACAATCAGAGATGTTTTAAGGGAGAGTTTCAGAACTTGTCTGAGTATTACGTCTGAGAGATTACTGCAAATTCCCTACTCATCTATAATGATATACTGTGTTCAAACAGCAATACATTTAGTTAAATTGACATGCTTACATAAAGCATAGTGCGAATATAAAATACCCCATTTATTTACCATAGGCTGTTAAACAAACAGAAATGGTAGAATGCGATGACGTCAGTAATATGCAAATTAGCGTATGACGTAATTGGGGGGGGGGGGGGGGGGGTGTCTCCCGGAATTTACGAACCAAATGTTGGCAGGTATGGGAAAAACAAACACACAGAGGCTGATTTGATACGGCGAATAAGAAAAAAAAATCCTCCGCATTTCTCTGTAACTTATGTACTCGGTAGGTAGCGTCAGAAAGCCGTGTGTGTATAGACTATCCTGTCACAAATTGCAGCGAAAATCCCGCACGACGGGAATAGGTTGTGTTTACATGTTTACACTCGGAGAGCAGCATTTAAACAAAGGGCAGTCCACTGCAAACACTTACCAAATCTGTAGACAGGCAATCAAACTGGAGCTGTGTCTTTTTATTAAAAGTAGACGAGCGGCAAATCCGGATTTCACCATTTCCAGATGAGAAAAAGCTCTCGGGTAAAAATGTTCCTTACAAACGCATTTCTGTCGCGTGCACTGTAATCCACACGTGAGTCCAGCTGCTCTCTCATAAAGGGAAAATGAAAAAAAAACCTTCGTTGCAACACACTAATAACACCTACGAATTTTGTCTTGAAATTCTTGTACTTTCACTTGTTTTGGCAACACAACGTGGCGTCTCTCTGCCGTCTGAACAGTGTAAACTGGTAAACAGTCTCCGGAGCTATCATGCATATTAATGAAGTTTCACGTCATACACAATAGAGCGCGCTGATTGGTTTGAAGCACGTCTTTCTCATGAATTAATACTGCACCCTCAGATACGTAAGAACGTCCTAGAAAAGACAGACAGCCACTCTCCGGCTGGATTTACACCTAAGTATCTCATGGTCGTGACGTAGCTTCAAAAATTCGTTTCAAACCGGAAGAACGAATTTGCTCAAAATAACGCAAAAACAACCAATTTTCACTTTTTAGTGCAATATCTGTGTCTTAATAGTGTTTATAGCAGCGTGGGACACATATATGACTGTCAACAGCTCAAAAAATGTGTTTTGGTGTTTCGTGACCCTTTAAAGTGACTATTTAGGCTGCATTTACACTGCAGATCTTGATGGTCAATTCCGATTTAGTGACAGTATCCGATTTTTTTTTTTGCTGACCTGCTTGCATCATCTTTTAAAAGTGACTTGTATCCGATTGTCTGTATTTACACAGCACACGGCAAAGGCGCAATGACCAGGAAAAAAAAAAGCGGGCGCTGACTGACAGCTGATAATAGTTCACAGTAACTAAAGTGTTCACAGGGTTTAATTTTTTTAATTATTTTTGACAAGTTGTTTTACTATCATTTATGACAGAAAGGTTCTCAGTTTGCCATCTTCTTTTAATCTAGGCAATTTTAAATCAGTAGACAATGTCCAATAATGTATTGTCCATGGTGTGATTTATGCATGTGATGTATGTCACAGTTTTATAATAGTTTATATTGTTTACGTGGCGGATGTTGCGCTCTCTCTCGCTCTTTCTCTCTCTAGTTAACATGCTTAAATACTTGTGCCCCATGTCAATATAAAAGCTTTTTCAGTCCTCATGTATGAGATTCAAGGTTTGGGACTTTGCTGAAGTCTGTTCTGAAATGAAAGTGTCAGAGTTGACATCATTCGCTTTGGTTTTTAATCAGGGGCGTTGCTAGACATTAAGCTCTACTGGGGCACTGCCCCACTCAAACCCCTATATATATATATTGTTTTATAATAAGTAATGCAAAAATATTTATTATAAATAAATAAAAGTATGGCAACCCAGTGGCGCAGTAGGTAGTGCTGTTGCCTCACAGCAAGAACGTCGCTGGGTCGCAGGTTCGAACCTCGGCTGGGCTGGGTCAGTTGGCGTTTCTGTGTGGAGTTTGCATGTTCTCCCTGGGTTCGCGTGGGTTTCCTCCGGGTGCTCCGGTTTCCCCCACAGTCCAAAGACATGCAGTACAGGTGAATTGGGTAAGCTAAATTGTCCATAGTGTATGAGTGTGAATGTGTGTGTGGAAGTTCCCAGAGATGGGTTGCGGCTGGAAGGGCATCCGCTGCGTAAAATCGTGCTGGATAAGTTGGCGGTTCATTCCGCTGTGGCGACCCCGCAAGGGACAAAGCCGACAAGAAAATGAATGAATGATGAAATAAAAGTATTATTATTATTATTCATTCATTTATTTTATTTTCGGCTTAGTCCCTTTATTAATCCGGGAATCACCACAGCGGAATGAACCGCCAACCTATCCAGCACATGTTTTACGCAGGGGATGCCCTTCCAGTCGCAACCCATCTCTGGGAAACATCCATACACACTCATTTACACTCATACACTATGGGCAATTTAGCCTACCCAATTCACCTGTACCGCATGTCTTTGGATTGTGGGGGAAACCGGAGCACCCGGAGGAAACCCACGCGAACGCAGGGAGAACATGCAAACTCCACACGGAAACGCCAACTGACCCTGCCGAGGCTTGAACCAGCGACCTTCTTGCTGTGAGGCGACAGCACTACCTACTGCGCCACTCAATTCTGATTGGCTGGAATGTGTTGTGGCCATTGAGAAACTGATCCTAGACCAGCTATTGCATATTACAGGTTCTAGAACTGAATTCCTATCACTGATTTCTGTACAATATTTAGGTGAAAATCATCAAAAATGCAAAATGCTGGTAAGGACAGATACTATACATGTAGCCCCCCCATACACACACACACACACACACACACACACACTGTCTGTTTATTACAGTAATGAGAATATAATGAAAATCATCATTGAAAATAATGAGAATTACATCAAATCTGAAAAGTAAGATGGATGCATTACACTAATGAAAATTTTGGAGTGGGGGATGGGGGGCGTGCTTAATTGTCATCAAAATAATGCCATAATACATAAAAATGATTGTGGTCCTAAAATACGCTTCATTCTGTTCATGTAAAATGTAAATCCTTATTTATTTGCTCCTTTAGAGCTAAATATCTGAGCTTCGCTGCTTACATTGCATAACTGCATACACTTTTTACACATTTCTTTCATAAACAGTGCTTATTATGGAAATAATACACTTTAAATATGATACAGTGCTCAACATGTTTGAGTACACCCCTCATAAATCACTAAGTTTATATTTTCTGTAGGAAGCTTTACAATCTTATATTTGTGCATGTACATTAGATTAGTCAATATTGAAGCCAAATCTGGAGCTTATCTAACAAAATAACTCATGATAACTGTCCAAAATGCGTACACCCTTATTGATATGTTGCAAAAAATAGCGAAATTCAAGAGAAACAAAAAATGTATTAAATCTTGTTGAATATTTGTAGTTTGTAATTTTTTCCCCAACATTTTGCATGAATTGAAATGTATTATTTTCTATTTCTAAAGTTGTTCGATGACTAAAATATTATTTCCATAAATATATCCGTTTAATAAATCTGTTTTGTTCAAATGGTCATGAGTTTGACCCAATTAAGAAGGACTTCAGTACATCTACATGTAAATGCAAAATGAATTCTGTTGTCTTTGAAATATATTGTATACTGCCAAATGTACTGACAAGAATTAATGGTAACCTACAATATATAATATTTTAATACTATGCTTAATGAAAAGAGAAAGTTCGGAATATGTCATTTAAACGCGTTTGCCTTTATACATTTGTAATGCTGCAATTTAGTACTTTGTAAATATATTATCTTTAGGTGTAATGTTGAATAACTGCAGTTTTATACGTCTCTGAAGCACTTAAAGTGTGCTTTAATATGTGAATCAGCACATCAAAATAATTAAAGCTATACTCTCTCTATTTCTCTCTTTCTCTATCTATCTATATATCTATCTGTCTGTCTGTCTATCTATCTATCTATCTATCTATCTATCTATCTATCTATCTATCTATCTATCTATCTATCTATCTATCTATCTATATCTATCTATCAATTCAATTCCATTTTATTTGATTCAAAAGAGCTTGGCATGACTTCTCAAGTATTGCCAAGGCATTGCAGATCAAATAAACAATGAATAAAATTGAAAAGAGATTATATAATATAAATATATGCATACATACAGGGAAAAAACTATTTACACAAATCTTTCTCTCTAATTTATATATCTATATATTTTTTAATTCTAATCTATTTCTCTCTATCAATATGGAAAACATGTAGAATGGCTATTGAAGGGAATACTATAGAGATTTAGAAATTCACCTTTGAGAAATGTAATTTTTTATTGACTTGGTTAAATCCAGGGTCACTAGGTTATACATTTGATCACTCACAGGGAATTTACTTGAATTCTAATTTAAATGGTACATAAATTAAGCCTTATGTATGCTACTGTTTGTGAAGAGGGGATATTATTATTGCTATTATTTAATCGGTGATGTTTGGTAATCAGATAGTGTTTTGTAGTAGTCTTAGTTTTTTTTTTTTTTTTTTAAGTGAAAAGCAGAAATCGAGACTCATCAGACCAGGCAACGTTTTTCCAATCTTCTATTGTCTATCAAATAGATTTCAGATTATTCTATCAAATAATCTAATTGTAGCCTCAGTTTCCTGTTCTTAGCTGACAGGAGTGGCACCCGGTGTGGTCTTCTGCTGCTGTAGCCCATCCGCCTCAAGGTTGGTCTGTTGTGCATTCAGAGATGCTCTTCTGCAGACCTCGGTTGTAACGAGTGGTTATTTGAGTTACCTTTTGCCTTTCAGTCTGGCCATTCTCTTCTTGGCATCAACAAGGCATTTGCGCCCACAGAACTGTCGCTCACTGGATATTTTCTCTTTCTTGGACCATTCTCTGTAAACCATAGAGATGGTTGTGTGTGAAAATCCCAGTAGATCAGCAGTTTCTGAAATACTCAGACCAGCGCATCTGGCACCAAAAACCATGCCACGTTTAAAGTCACTTAAATCATCTTTCTTCTCCATTCTGATGCTCGGTTTGAACTGCAGCAGATCATCTTGACCATGTCTTGAGTTGCTGCCATGTGATTGGCTGATTAGAAATTTGCGTTAACGAGCAGTTAGACAGGTGTACCTAATAAAATGGCTGGTGATTGTATGTATGTATGTGTATATATATATATATATATATATATATATATATATATATATATATATATATATATATATATATATATTTATACATCGTAAAATAACGACTGTTAAATTACAGAAATTTACCATAAAATAATGGACATTAAATTCCAGAAATTTACCATAAAATAATGGACATTAAATTTCAGAAATTTACCGTAAAATAACGGACGTTAAATTCCAGAAACGTACCATAAAATAACAGACGTAAAATACCAGAAATTTACCGTAAAATAACAGACATTAAATTCCAGAAATTTACCGTAAAATAATGGACATTAAATTTCAGAAATTTACCGTAAAATAACGGACGTTAAATTCCAGAAACGTACCATAAAATAACAGACGTAAAATACCAGAAATTTACCGTAAAATAACAGACATTAAATTACAGAAATTTACCGTAAAATAACAGACATTAAATTACAGAAATTTACCGTAAAATAACAGACATTAAATTACAGAAATTTACCGTAAAATAACAGACATTAAATTACAGAAATTTACCGTAAAATAACGGATGTTAAATTATAGAAATTTAAAATTTACTGTAAAGTTTTGTAATTTAACGTTTGTTATTTTACAGTAAATTTATGTAATTTAACAGCTGTTATTTAGACTGTTATATAGACTGTATGAAGTATTTTGTATTGACTTTTTTGTCTAGCTTCTTGTGATATTTTGTTTTCAACATATACTGTACAGCTGAAGACAAATTTATCAGCTCTCCTGTGAAATTGTAATTATTTTAAAAATATTTCCTAGGGGCTGTTTAATGGATCAAATTTTTTTTTTTTTTTGACCATAATAGTTTTAACTCTGTGTGTTTAGGTATAGATCGATTTCACCCTCATTTTTTATTTTTAATAATGTCTCCTCTTTTTCTACTTCTCATTAAAAACAGAAGACCTACTCATTAATATCAAACTGTGTGACACAATGTACTGAAAACCCAGAGTGCTGTCCAGACTTCACACACTTCAATATCATATAACAGATTGACATCACACATGAGGATGAGTGTGTAGCCATCTCTTTATACTGTATATACTGTATACAGGCACCACTCGTCTCCATATAATCATCACCAGCATTCAGTAGAGTTTTTCAGCAAGTTCTGCGATTCTTTGCTCATTCCTGTAATTAAAATAAACAATCATCGTCAGTCCTTGACTAGCCCTTTACAGATCTAAACAAACACACACACACACTGAAAAAAAAATATTCATTCACTCATTTCATTCATTTTCCTTCGGCTTAGTCCCTTTATTTATTTATCAGGGGTTGCCACAGCAGAATGAACCGGCAATTATTTATTTGATTTACAAATTTTTTTTTAAGTTAAATGGTTGCAAACAATTTATATGGGTTGAATTTTAGCAAACAAATGCAGTTGAACATTACTTAATTTAATTTGTTTAAATTCAGCCCATATAGATTGTTTGCAACCACTTACCTTAAAACCATTGAGTAAATCCAGTTAATCCTTTTTTTCAGTGCACACTAATACTGAATTCTACATTTATTTTAGAAATTTTGAGCTAGACAGTTTGTCTTAAAATGTCTCTTTTCTTTATTTAGAGGCACTTACAACATTCTTGTCCGAGGACATGATCAATGCTGAATCAGAGCCCTCTTTAACCTGGCCTTAAAGGGATAGTTCACCCAAAAAATGAAAATTTACTCACTGTTTACTCTCAGTTTCTTGCCTCTGTTGAACACAATAGAAGATACTTGAAAGTAAAGCTGCACGATATTGGAAAAATCTAACAATAATTTGTTATTTTGCGATATATATTCGGATATGAATACAATTTCATCAGATGACTTAATGGGCCCTATTATACACCCGGCGCAATAAGGCGCAAGACTTGTTTGGTACAATTTGTTTCTATTTTCAGACCAGCGCAACCCTAATTTTCATGTTTTGCGTCACGTTGTTTAAATGGCAAATCCATTTGTGCTGCTTTGTGGACTCATGGGTGTGCCGGTCTATAAAGGAGGTGTGTTAAGGTGCAATGTTGGCACGTTGCTCTTTTAAAGAACTGAAGTAGACCAACTAAAAGCTGGTCTAAAGTCCAGCGCAGAGTGCGTTATTTATGTGCCTATGCAGGTCCAAATGCTTACACATTGCTTAATACACACAGGATGTACAGCAAAACACAATTATCTTTACACAAGAAAAAAATAAAGGATTAAAATATTACAAAAATTATTATTTTCTACATACAGTAAATACAAAAACCACTGCCTCCATGCCTTCTTCATGTCTGGGGAGCTTTTTTCAGTTTATTCATGACAACTTGCTTTTGTATAATGTTATTATTATTAGCAGTATTATTTATTATATGCATATTTATATTTGTTTTAATAAAAAAGCTTAGATTTGTCCACCTGTCGGGTTTTGGACCATATGGGGCATAGCTTGTGTGTTTGGATATAACTCAGTTGTTTGACCACACTTCATTATTATTGTTCAATTATTAGTTTAGAATTGAATTTAGAAATAGTTTTGAAACAAATCTTTGCACTTAACAAGCTAAATTAAATATGTAGGCTAATAGATGTGTTCAGTGGAGTGAGTACAACACCGTTTCCTTATCCACTAAAGTAAAGGAGTAAAAGTAAAGAGAAAGAGAAAGTAAAGAGGCCGATTGAAGGAGGCTCATTCTTTATCCTTGCGCTGCAGATGGTCTGTTTAATTGTTTTCTCTCTAGTGAAGCGTTCAGTTTTTTCTCTTAAAAAGTCCGCCATGTAAATAGCAAATGCAAAATGCAAATGCAAATAGCAAAGGCAACTGACTCTTAAAGGGAATGGGAGATGAGTCGCGTTATGCTTAAAACACACCCAGAACTCATTAAGAGAATAGGCACAACCCTGTTAGACCATGCTCTGCAGCGCAAAGCGTATTTTTCCGTCCTAAAAATAGCAAAAGTGGTTTCGGGCACTCTCTTACTGCTTTTGCGCCATGTGCTTTAGACTTTGCACCTAGATCATTAAAATAGAGCCCAATATCTCTATTTGGAAAGAATTTATAATGTTAGATCGATTGGGGTAATTCTGCAGTGGGAGTGCGTCTCCATAAAATCTAATAAAACAAAAACTTTTTGGGGTCCCCCAACACATTTTTGTTGTTGTCTGTGCTACTTGCAGTGCATTTCTGTATTTGCATGTGTTGTGTTTTCATGCATAGCAATCTATAAATGCAATCAAGAAAAAGATACAATTGAGATAAATTGTTTTATCATTAACAGTATGCAAGTACAGTAGCTGAATGATCAAAATAAAAATAATTCAATAAAATTAATCGTAGTTAAGGTCAAAAATGGTACAATTTCTTAAAACTGAATGCTTTTCAAAATCATTATACAATCACAGACATCAAAAATACATGCAAAGGATGTATTATAATACACACTCAACATTGTGTATATCCTTCGATGTGACTATTGTGAATGATCACATTGCGATATCGATGCTGAAACGATATATTGTGCAGCCCTACTTTGAAAAATGCTGAAAACCTGTAACCATTGACTTCCGTAGTGGGAAAAACGAATAGGAAATCAATGGTTTCAGGATTTCTGCATTTTTCAAATGATCTTATTTTGTGTTTTATAGAAGAAAGAAACTAGCAAAGAGCGAGTAAATGAGTGAAAGAGCGAAAAATTTATTTTTGGGATCCCTTTAAAAAAATAAAACCCAAGACTTTTAGGACTAGTTAGTTAGTTAGTTAGTTAGTTAGTTAGTTAGTTAGTTAGTTAGTTAGTTAGTTAGTTAGTTAGTTAGTTAGTTAGTTAGTTAGTTAGTTAGTTAGTTAGTTAGTTAGTTAGTTAGTTAGTTAACTTTATTTGTCCCCGTAGGAAAATTTCATTTGCAGCATACACTCATACTTGCATACACATTTTACACTTGGCATATATATAAATAAATCATATAAAAGCATAGTACCCCTACTCTAAATAACTATCCAGTCTACTGGTCATCAACTGCTACTGAGGGAGGAGGAATTTAAATACCTAATTGTTTGAGGTATAAATGTTAATTTTTTCCTATTTTTACACACCTGGCAACACAATATCGACGACCTGATGAAAACAATTGGAAGGTGTTTTGATAAAGGATGTCTCATCATTGACAATCGTGATAGCCTTATTTAGTACTCTTTCTTTGTATATACTATCAATGCTTTTTAGTTTAGATAATATAATAAAAAGAACAGGACCTATTCGTATCCCATGCTGCAATGCAAAAATGTGGGCTATGCATGAAAGCCTATAAAAATACATTCATTCATAATAATCTGCGCCCGCCACAGTGGAATGAACCACCAACTTATCTAGCATATGTTTTATGCAGCGGATGCCCTTCCAGCTGCAACCCCTCACTGGGAAACATCCATACACTCTCATACACACACAAACACTACGACCAGTTTATTTGATTCAATTCACCTATAGCACATGTGTTTGGATTGTGGGGAACTCGGCACCAACACGGGGAGAACATGCAAACTCCACACAGAAATGTCAACTGACTCAGCCGAGGCTCGAACCAGCGACCTTCTTGCTGTGAGGCGATCGTGCTACCCACTGCGCCACCGTGACGCCCGTTTAAAAAATACATTCAAATTGTATTCAAATGAACCACCCGAAGAAAAACATTAATTACTATTATTTTTATTTATATATATATATATATATATATATATATATATATAAATATAGTTATATGTATATATAGTTATTATTATTATTATTATATTTTTTATTATTTATGTAATATTATTGATTATATTCATTCATTCATTCATTTGCTTTTCAGCTTAGTCCCTTTATTAATCCGGGGTCGCCACAGCGGAATGAACCGCCAACTTATCCAGCACGTTTTTACCACTGCGTCGCCTATTGATTATATTATTTATTTTAATAATTATATATATTTATTTTCGTATTATATATTAACCGTGAACCACTTGGCAGTACGATTTCACACACACAAAATCTGATTTGTTTTACTAAAGGTTTTTACAGAACACACACAGAAACCCACAAGTATGCTCCCCCTTTCTTTCTAATACAACACTTTGCCTTGATAACCTTCAGAAATGAAGGATATTTCCTTTCAGCGTCTTCTTTTAAATCTCAAAGGTTGCGTACTCCAAATATGCCGTTTGCTATGAATCCTAATGAATGGTCCTTTTTCTGTTAACCTTCCTTTCTGTGCATGCTAATATGTTTTAAATGCACTTGAAAATGTATTAGTTAAAAAATGTCACTTCTTCTTCTTAAGGAATAGTGAATAGAGCTTTTTCTCTATTGTAGTGAGCTAAGGGAGTAAGACATGCTACTGAAATGACAATGCACAAAATTGAGAAGTGCTTAGAGAGCAGCGCACGTGGAAAGGAGAGCGAGAAATCTGAAAAGGAGCAAACAGCGTGTGCTTTCAACTTTCGCTGTGTGGCTTTCTGTAAGATGAAACCGATTTTACTACAACTGTCCATTGAAATCACAGCTGATTTTTTTTAGAAAGTGTTCACTCTTCTGTGATTTATTTGTGTGTGTGTGTGTGTGTGGAGTTTTCGGATTACAAAAAAGGGTGCAGCACCTCATAGAAAGTAGACATTTTGTGTTCTCTCCAAAACTGTTTGTGTAGACAGTCGGGTCCTTTTTTTCCTAAAGCAAACCAGCACCAACGCCAGCCTGAAAATAATTCATTTCGTGAGTAATGATACCACGCGACCCATCGTCGTTAGATTGATTTGATTGACTTATTTTTGGATATGGTATATAATGCAAAAGCGAAACACATGCTGCCTGTGCAGTGCAGACGAGTGCAGGATAGTTGATGCTAGCTCAAGACTGCCCTCTGTCTTATTTCAAAAAGAAAAGCTTTTTTGTAGGTCACTGCCACTTTTCATAAATAATATCTCCACTGTGCTGATTTGTGATAGTTACATGCTGTTTGCTAGGATGTAGTCTACTGGTTTGGCATTATATAAAGTGTTTTACTATTAGGCAAAAGGATAAAGTATATGATTATGATTTCAAATGTACAACAGAAGCCAGAGGTGTAGGCATTAAATCTGTGCTGACCTTATTTAAGTGTTATACATACTGTATGACGAGTTCAGATGCAAAACCCTCTAAATCCATCAGACCTCTATGTTTGTAAATAAGCATTTTCTATCAGGCTCCTCTGATTAGGTTCAGAAGTTTCATTCATTTTATAGGTAATGATAAGGTTATTAGCTGGTAAATAAAATAACATTTTTTCAAAAATGAACTTTGAATTTTTTTGTTTTTAACAAGGTAAATTTTCTTTTGCCTCAAAACCAGCTAAATCCACTTCTGCTTTTTTTGCAAAAACCTCTAAATCCACCTATTGGGACAAGACAGTGACTACGTTTACATGGACATCAGTAATCGAATTATTTGCTTTAATCTAATTAAGAGAATAATAAGACTAAGGTGTTTACATGAGTTGCTTTTTGAGTGTTCCTTTCATGATCGCGTTTTACATGTTACAGCACATAATTCGATTAACGTCATTGCGTCACCGCGCTATGCGCATTTACTCTGGAGTTTTATGTAATTTAGAGTGTTTCATTTTTAATTTGTCGACTTTATCTGCAGTTTGGCACTTTCACATTCATTCAGGGACTTTTTATATACGTCCTCCGTGACAAACGAGGTATCGGATGCAACTATGAACTGCTGGAAGTGTTGTTTTAATGGAACTGCATGCTGAATGGAAGAAAAAAAAAACCTCCGCATTTCACGATGCAGGTGTCTGTGGTCTGCAGTGACTCGGTAGGTGCAGAGTGTCAAACAGCCGTGCTTGTGTGTGTGCGCGTGTCTGGACTACCCTGTCGCAAAAGCGGCTTAAAGTCCTACATGACAGTAATAATTCGATTAAGTACATGTCTGTACTGCTCTTCAATAATGCGACTAAAATCGGCATACTCCACATGTCTTAATTCGATTTCTCTTTAGTTCGATTATGACCTTAATCTAATTAAATCAATCAAAAATGGCTGTTTACATGGTAGACTCTTAATCAGAGTATTGTCTTAATCGCATTAAAATCGAATTATTGGTGTCCATGTAAACGTAGTCACTGATAAAAATAAAAATCTTTTCCATCAGGGCCATTTGAAAAAATTCTTTAAGAGTCTAAAATTTTATTCACAATGGCCTTAAAATATCTTAAAAAACTTAAAGTTGACCTGGTGAAACCAGCAGAAACCCTGTATATATCGAATCTAGTTGCAGATGGCGTAGCGTGCATGAACAATTGTGTATTGATTTTGATGTGCTTTACACTCAAAAAATGCTGTTGGTTCAGACTACTTATTTAAATTGAGCAGTTTTTGGGGGGACAACTTAATTGTTTTATGTTCAATCCACTTAAATTTGTAAAAACTAATAAGTTAACTTAATTTCTTCATATTGTCCCAACACAAACCGATTAGATTTATTATTATTATTATTATTATTATTATTATTATTATTATTATTATTATTGTTATTGTTATTGTTATTGTTAATATTATTATTGTTGTTGTTATTATTGTCATTATTATTTATTATTATTATTATTTGTATTTGTTATTATTATTTTTATTGGAATTGTTTGTATTTATTATATTACTATTATTATTATTATTATTATTATTATTATTTGTATTTATTATTACAGTTTTTCTCAGTCGCTTTGGTGCATTTCTCACAACATTATTTACATTTGCACAACAGTTAATGCATTTCTCAAAACAATTAGTCATTTGTGCACATCATAGTAGCAGTTTCTCATTCCTTTCAACAAATTGCAAATGGTTTTGGACATGCATCAATTGCTTTCATACAACTCTCTGCTGTTTGTAACATTATCATTTGCTTACGTCATGTCAGTCAAAATTAACTAAACTTGTGGATGCTGAATAGTCATTCCATATAAAACTAACAGTCCTCATTTCATTACTTGAGTCATTACATACAAAAATGTTGAACTAGTTGTCAAAATCTGTCAAGCTCATTTTATTTAAAAACTTTAAATCTTTTTTTCCACTGAAAATGTCTTCTAAATTAAACAATTTCATGAATGATTTACAGACCTGTGTATGTTGTAGGTTCAGTTCCAATATGTACTGCAATGTTGTTTACAGTTGTGCACAGCTCTACCCAAAGAAAGTTTGTTTGTTGTAAAAAAGGGTGTATTTATTCTTTTGCACAATGCTGTGAATAAATTAGAATTGTAAAGAGCAAATGCAGTAAAAATGTGAAACATACATATTCAGTGTCTTGTACTCAAGACACTCACTAAATGCAGTGATGTCTAACTTTACTGTAGTTTTCAAATGGCTGTGCAAATAGTATATAGAGCTGTCTTGAGCATTTTCAGGACGTGTCACCAAAATCTGACTTTTTTACATTGGAAAAAATGTACAGAGTAAAGTGTCATAATGAAAACATGACAAAGCCATTTGACTATCTTGTTCATAAACAATGGAGGCAGGACTTTGCATTTTGATGGCACTGACACTTTCATTGACATCAATACTTGCTTTTGAGGAATGAGCTTTCCATTTTGAGCAAGTGACACGCTTTTACAGGTTATCCACTAGGTTTTGCAGTTTGCACTAATTGTTTTGAGAAATGCATGAACTGTTGTGCAAATGTAAATAGTGTTGTGAGAAATGCACCAAAGCGACTGAGAAAAACTGTAATATTATTATTATTATTTGTATTTATTATTATTATTATTATTATTATTATTATTATTATTATTATTATTATTTGTATTATTACCAAAGCTGTTTGGTTTCCAACATTTTTTGAAACATATTTTTTTGAGTGAACTTTGTTTATTAATGGATAACATCTTTTTATTTTTCTTCTGCTAAGCGTGTGGTACATTACTGGACCAAATGAATTAAAATGAAAAAAAAAAAAAATCAAAAACGCATTTAATTAATATCACGAGACAAGCACCACTTCTTAAAATCAAGCTTTCAATGTCTTATTCACTTCCTGTTGAGGGTCTTGAATAACAAATTATTTTAAAATACTCTTGAAACTAAAAATGTTGTGACTCACACCAAAAGATTTTTGTGAGTCACTCTGCTCACTGATTAAAAAAAGAAAAAAAAAATAAAGAAAAGAAAAAAATAAAAGAAATGAAAGGCAAAGAAAAGAATTGTGTATTGATTTTGATGTTTGTTCAAACTACCTATTTAAATTAAGCTGAATATTTTTTTTTTGGGAGTTTTTTGGGGGACAACTTAAATACTGTTAATTGAAGCATTACAATATTTCAGCATTAATATTTTAGGCGAAGGAGTCAGTGATCCCAAACATACACAGGATGAATTGTGATGCTTATGCTTTACAAAAAGCATAGCGTAACAAAATGTGAGCTCTTTACTAGTTTCCAAGTCAACACTACTGTATTTAGAGGAAATACTGTATCAAAAATCATTTGAAGAAGCTTTGAACATTTATCCAGCAGCAAAAGTGCATTTCTGGCAGAAGTAAATCTTTCGTCTTACTTAAACTCACCTAAAATGAGACAAATCTGCTATTATTTTAATCTCCAGTCGGTTAATTAACAGTTTAGACAGTTCATTAAAACTTCGCTAACTACAGAAGACACTAACCAGTTTTAAATTCCACTTGTGCAACTGGGAAACATTGTAGCACTGAATTATAATGTTCCCTGCTATTATTAGAACTGTGCTATTCTGCAACATTAATGTCCTTTTTTGTCCCAAAATTCCTTAAAGGGGAACTATAATGCAAAAATCACTTTTATAAGGCGTTTACACATAGTTATGTGGTGACAGTCTGTGAATTTAATCAGCTTCTAATGGTAAAAGATGTATTCGTTTTATTTTTTATTGATAAAAACAGTCTGCAGAAACACATTGA
Organism: Danio kyathit; assembly: GCA_903798195.1. NCBI lineage: Eukaryota > Metazoa > Chordata > Actinopteri > Cypriniformes > Danionidae > Danio > Danio kyathit. The sequence continues at coordinate 78,900,734 of LR812523.1, read as the reverse complement.
TTGACATTCTCCTCTTTGTACGTGTCATCAGAGGGGGAAAGCCCCACCCACTAGTGACCATCGCTCCCTCATTAGCATAGGACATCATAGGTCTTGTTTTTGAATCTGCCACTATGCTAACATACAGGTGTTTGTAGCTCCGCCCTCTTTTGAAAAGAGCACAATCTCATTTGAATTTAAAGCGACAGTCACCAAAATGGCACACTATGAATAAAAGCCTAAGATGCGCAGATTCTAAGAGTTATATAACATTATTTGTGGTGTATTTTGAGCTGAAACTGAACACACACACACACTCTAGGGACATCAGATACTTATTTTACTAGTAAAAAGTGTGCATAATAGGTCCCCTTTATTAAGTATCTTCGTGTGTTTGTGCAGATGGTTTTGCTGTGTGTTGTATCACAGAAATAAGTTCATGTGTTTATTGTCAAACCCCACCAAAAAAAACTTTATTTGAAAATGTACTCATTTTATATATATTGACAAAAATATTTGACGTCTCCTATATTATATAAATGAACTTCTATATTAACTCAATTAACATTTTAAGTCGTTAAAAAAGTTAAAAGTAAACACTGTAATTATAAAAATTATTTATTCATTCATTAATTTTCCTTCTGCTTAGTCTCTATTTCGGAGGTCACCACAGCGGAATGAACCACCAACTATTCCAGCATATGTTTTACACAGCGGATGCCCTTCCAGCCACAACCCAGTACTGGGAAACACCTATACACTCTCATCTTCACACACACACTCATGCACTACGACCAATTTAGTTCATCCAATTCACCTATACCGCATGTGTTTGGACTGTTGGGGAAACCGGAGCACCCGGAGGAAACCCACGCCAACACGGGGAGAACATTCAAACTCCACAGAGAAATGTCATCTGGCCCAGCCGGGACTCGAACCAGCGACCTTCTTGCTGTGAGGCGACAGTGTTAACCATTGAACCACCGTGTCAAACACCCCCCCCCAACCCCCACCCACCCAATGAGATCCATGTTATTTTGGGGTAAATAATAAAATAAAAGATGTTTACTGTAATTATAAACAAAAATCACATATTTATTCTAGGCTAAATAAATTTGGACAAAAATAAATAAATACATACGCCGAACACCATGTAGATTCACACATGGACAAAGTCAGAAAGTGTTGGAGATACTGTTAGCGTAGGTTAGATGCAGTAAATGGTTGGTCACCGCTTGCGTTCATTTCTTTTAGTTGTTCCTTTAAATGGTTTGTGTTTGACTGTAATAAATGTGCATATATTCCATGAAGCATCTTTTTTTATATATTGCTTATGAAACAGCATGCATAATTTATAGAGTCAGTTATAAAAAGGATGTTTAATTAGTTTATAGATTGAGTATATAATGCCACACTGCAGGATGCATGTATTAAGCTATTCTGACATATTATTGTCAGCCTCATAGATGCCTCATGCATGGAAATCAATGATGTTTTAAAGGGATAGTTACTCTAAAAAAACAAATTGTGTAAAATGAACATTTTGTCATCATGTACTAATTCTCTAAGGCCAGTCTGAAACAAAAATGGCAGTGTTTATTATTATTATTATTATTATTATTATTATTATTATTATTATTATTTGTATATATATATTTTTTATTATTTTTTTATTTATTTATTATTATTATTATTATTATTATTATTTTTATATGTATTTTATTATTATTATTATTATTATTATTATTATTATTATTGTTGTTGTATTTATTATTGTTATTATCATTTGTATTTATTGGTTTGATTTATTATTATTGTATTATTTGCATTTATATAATTTATTATTATTTGTATTTGTATTTATATATTTTAGTTTTATTATTTGTATTTATTTGTTTCATTATTATTATTATTATTATTATTATTATTTGTATTTATTTATTATTATATGTATTTTCATTATTTTTATTATTTTTTTTGTATTTATATATTGTATTAATATTATTATTTGTATTTATTTTTTTATTTTTTTATTATCATTCATCATTTTCTTTTCGGCTTAGTATTATTATTATTATTATTATTGTTATTATTATTTGTATTATTATTTGTGTTTATTAATATTATCATATCATATTATTTGCATTTATATAATTTATTATTATTATTATTATTATTTGTATTTCTTTTATTTATTATTCATTTTATTATTGTTATTTGTTATTTATTATATATATATATATATATATATATATATATATATATATATATATATATATATATATATATATATATATATATATATATATATATATATATATATATATATATATATATTATATGTTATTTATTTATTATTATAACTGTTTGGTTTCCAATGTTCTTCAAAACATAATTTTTTTGGGTAAACTTTGTTTATTATTGCAGATTTTTTGTTTGTTTTTTCTGCTATGCGTGTGGTACATTGCTGGACTAAATAAAATAAAATGAAACACATAAATGAAAAAAAAAAATCAAAAATGCATTTAATTAATAGCACGAGACAAGCACCACTTTTCAAAATCAAGCTTTCAATGTCTTATTCACTTCCTGTTGGGGGTCTTAAATAACAAATTAATTTAAAATAGTCTTGAAAGTAAAAATGTTGTGACTCACACCAAAAGATTTTGTGAGTCACTCTGCTCACTGATTAAAGAAAAAAAAAAGAGAAAGGAAAAGAATAGAGGGAAAGAAAAGAAAAAGGAAAGAAAAGTAAATATATACAGTTGAAGTCTGAATTATTAGCCCCCTTTGATTTTTTTTCTTCTTTTTTTAAATATTTCCCAAATGATGTTTAACGCCCCATTCACACGAGGCGTCAGCTTCAACGCTTCCCATTCACTTTGAATGGGTGACGTCAGGCGTTGCCGAACTGCATTGTGGATCCGTCGGCGCCGCTTCAGAGGCGTTGCTCGCTGCAGAAGTTGGGACATGCTCAACTTTTCAAGCGCCGACGGAAGCGTCAGCCAATCAGATCGCTGTATGCAAATACACCAGCTCCAACAGTGGCCTATTGCTGACTAATTTCATTGGATGACGCTGCTATGACGATTGCGTCAGCCCCAACTTCAGACACGCCCTCTGTCAAGCGTTGAAGCTGAAGCCTCGTGTGAATGGGGCGTAACAGAGCAAGGACATTTTCACAGCATGTCTGATAATATTTTTTCTTCTGGAGAAAGTTTTATTTGTTTTATTTCGGCTAGAATAAAAGCAGTTTTTAATTTTTTAAAAACCATTTTAAGGTCAATATTATTAGCCCCTTTAAGCTATATATTTTTTTTGATAGTCTACAGAACAAACCATCATTATACAATAACTTGCCTAATTACCCTAACCTGCCTAGTTAACCTAATTAAGCTAGTTAAGCCTTTAAATGTCACTTTAAGCAGTATAGAAGTGTCTTGAAAAATATCTAGTAAAATATTATTTACTGTCATCATGGCAAAGATAAAATAAATCAGTTATTAGAGATGAGTTATTAAAACTATTATGTTTAAAAAATGTGCTGAAAAAATCTTCTCTCAGCTTAAAGTGACATTTAACGGCTTAACTAGGTTAATTAGGTTAACTAGACAGGTTAGGGTAATTAGGCAAGTTACTGTATAATGATGGTTTGTTCTGTAGACTATCGAAAAAAATATATAGCTAAAGGGGCTAATAATATTGACCTTAAAATGGTTTTTAAACAATTAAAAACTGCTTTTATTCTAGCCGAAATAAAACAAATAAGACTTTCTCCAGAAGAAAAAATATTATCAGACATACTGTTAAAATTTCCTTGTTCTGTTAAACATCATTTGGGAAATATTTAAAAAAGAAAAGCAATTCAAAGGGGGGCTAATAATTCAACTGTATGCTGGATAAGTTGGCGGTTCATTCCGCTCTGGCGACCCCATATTAATAAGGGACTAAGCTGAAGAAAAATAAAGGAATGAATGAATTTTTCCATATATTTTCTCAAACGTTTTTTCATCAAAAATTGTGTTTTACAAAAATAAATTATGTCCACTACCCATATACAGTATACACATGCACATACACACACACACACACATGTTTGTTTTTGTGAAAAGTGGGTACATTACATAGGCTTCCATTCATTTTATACAGATCAAACCGTATATTATATTGCCTTCACCCCACCCTACCCCTAATCCCAACCATCACAGGACACAGTGTACAGCTTTACTCCCTGAAAAAACTCATCCTGTGTGATTTAGAAGCTTTTTGAGAAGTGAGGACATCACCAATGTCCTCATATTTCACCTGCTTTTTGTAATACCTGTGTCATACCTATGTCATTATACAGATTTTGGTCCTGATATGTCACAAAAACACGTACACACACACACACAGACTCCCACTTAGGCATGGGACGATAACCGTTTTCAAGGTATACCGCAGTTTGGAAAGGTCGAGGTTTCAAAATTGTCTGTAACAATGTTGCTAAGGTATGTGTAAGATTTTTTATTTACGTTTATTTATTTATTTATTTATTTTTTAAGGACAACAGTATCTTCAGCAGAAAAGATATTCAAAGATGTCATTTTAAATCGTAAAAATAAAATCTGTTTTGAAACAAATGAAGAGAGCAGAAGCCTATAATTCATTTAGCCTGACATGTTCACTGTTCCAAAATATTTAAAATGTTTCTCAAAATAAAATATATTGTGCTCAAAAGAAAAAAAAGTTTTTGTTTTTTTACCCAGACATTTAAAAAGAATATATTTTAGAGCAGTAATCACTATACCGTGATACCGTGAAATATTTTTGTCCAAAGTTATCATACCATCAAAATCTTATACCGGCCCATGCCTAATCCTACTCTTGTCTTTCTGTTGTTGCAGTAATTAGCATCTTATATCTAGCATATAGCATCATTCTATCTTATAATAGAATTTCTGAAATGTTTAGGAGCACCTCAACAGGGCATCTATTCTTCTAACTTAACACAGACAGTGATTCTCTCTGCTGCTTCATTCAAGCAAACAGCATCCCGTGACCACTTACTCCATAAGAGCGAGAAAGACACATTCTACAGAAAATATTTCCATAAACAATACATATTCTATTAGCTAATGGGAGACGCGTGCTTGTGGTTATTTATATTTGATTTATTGGTAACATTTGAGCTACAATGCAGTTTAAATAAAAGCCTAAAGCATTGACAAGCTGTATAGCTGCGTTTGGTACTCATGCTGAGGTCTGTACAATATATCAGTATAGGTTGTCATTGCTTTAGGCATGTATTTTAACTACCTTCTGTGATGGGCACACGTTGTCTGATTTTTGATGAATAAAATAGTGTAATTCTGCAAATTGCTACACGGTGGCTCAGTGGTTACTGTCGCCTCACTCAAAGGTCACTGGTTCGAGTCCTGGCTGGGTCAGTTGGCATTTCTGTGTGGAGTTTGCATGTTCTCCACCGTGTTGGCGTGGGTTTCCTCCGGGTGCTCCGGTTTCCCCCACAGTTTAAAGACATGCGAATTGAATGAACTAAATTGGCCGTAGTGTATGAGTGTGAATGAGATTGTATGGGTGTTTCCCAGTACTGGGTTGCAGCTGGAAGGGCATCCACTGTGTAAAACATATGCTGGATAGGTTGGCGGTTCATTCCGCTGTGGTGACCCCTGATGAATAAAGGGACTAAGCCAAAGGAAAATTAAAAAAATAATGAATTCAGCAAATTTCATAGACACTCAGACAGACGTTATGTTGTTATTCATTCATTCATTTTCTTTTCGGCTTAGTCCCTTTATTAATCTGGGGTCGCCACAGCAGAATGAACCGCCAACTTATCCAGCATATGTTTTACGCAGCGGATGCCCTTCCAGCTGCAACACATCTCTGGGAAACATCCATACACACTCATTCACACTCATACACCACAGACAATTTAGCCTACCCAATTCACCTGTACCGCATGTCTTTGGACTGTGGGGGAAACCGAAGCACCCAGAGGAAACCCACACGAACACAGGGAGAACATGCAAACTCCAAACCAGCTCGAACCAGCGACCTTCTTGCTGTGAGGCGACAGCACTACCTACTGCGCCACTGCGTCGCCGGTTATGTTGTTATATCATCATAATATATTTTATGTTTATATTGGTAACACTTTAAAATAATACATGTCCATTAGTTAATGCTTGATTATGTACAGTATTTATTAACATGGGCAACGCAGTGGCGCAGTAGGTAGTGCTGTTGCCTCACAGCAAGAACGTCGCTGGGTCGCAGGTTCGAACCTCGGCTGGGCTGGGTCAGTTGGCGTTTCTGTGTGGAGTTTGCATGTTCTCCCTGCGTTCGCGTGGGTTTCCTCCGGGTGCTCCGGTTTCCCCCACAGTCCAAAGACATGCAGTACAGGTGAATTGGGTAAGCTAAATTGTCAGTAGTGTATGAGTGTGAATGAGTGTGTGTGGAAATTCCCAGAGATGGGTTGCGGCTGGAAGGGCATCCGCTGCGTAAAATCGTGCTGGATAAGTTGGTGGTTCATTCCACTGTGGCGACCCCGCAAGGGACAAAACCGACAAGAAAATGAATGAATGAATGAATGAATGAATTTATTAACATGAACTACAAATGACAGCGTTTATTAATCATAATTCAATCACTACTAGTGCTAATGCATTATTAAAATCCAAATTCATGCTTGTTAACTTTAGTTAATGATGAGCAATTTTATTTTTATCAACTAACGTTAACAAAGATGAATAAATACTGTAATAAATGTATTGTTCTTTGCTTGTTCATGTTCAACTGATGGACTATTATTTACTTAAAGTGTGTTTTCTTACATCATTATATTCAATGGATTTTCCTTGTCAACAAATATAAGTTGCAAACACAGTTTATGATCAAAACATTTAGTTTTTTGGCTAAAACCCTCTTAAAATTGAAATTTCTGTTATGATTTCCTCGTTCTGTCAGTGCCGATTGATTAGTGGTTGAGTGCGCTGACATATACAGTAGTACCATGGTGCTCACGGCGACCTGAGTTTGATTGAGGTCCTATGCTGATCTTTCATTTCCCAGTGATGGGTTGCAGCTGGAAGGGCATCCGCTGCGTAAAACATATGCTGGATAAGTTGGCGGTTCATTCCGCTGTGGCGACCTCAAATTAATAAAGGGACTAAGTCGAAAAGAAAATGAATGAATGAGTTCCTCGTTTTCCGCTCATTTCAAACCTGTAGGAGTTTCTTGCTTCTGTTAAACACACAAGAAGATATTTTGAGGAATGTTGGAAACTGGTAACCTTTGACTTCCATAATTCATTCATTCATTTTCTTTTAAGTCCCTTTATTAATAAGGGGTCGCCACAGCAGAATGAACCGCCAACTTATCCAGCATATTTTTACACAGCGGATGCCCTTCCAGCCACAACCCAACACTGGAAAAAAACTCAACTTCCATAGTAGGAAAAACAAATACTGTGAAAGTCAGTGGTTTCCAACATTCTTCAAAATATCTACTTTTGTGTTCAAAAGAAGAAAGAATCCCATTAAGGTTTGGAACTACCTTCAGTTTTGCGTGAACTATCCCTTTAACCCTCTTCATTGAAATGTACATATTTACCTTATTGTAGCTTACATTTTTAGTGTAACCTAGAATAAATGTAACATGCTTTTGTTTATTGGCCTCTGTACACTGTAAAAAAATGCTGGGTTCCACACACTTCCTTCATCTTGTCCCAACACAAATCGATTAATTTAACTTAAATGTTTTTACAAATTGAAGTAGATTGAACATAAAACATTTTAGTTGTGCCCAAAATAAAACCAAGGATTGTGTTTTTTTAACTCATTTTAAGTAGTTTGAACTTGAGCTGGGCGATTTGGCCTAAAATTAAAATCTTGATTAATTGAATATTTTAACTCAATTACGATTAATGAACCATTATTTTATATGCATATTTTATTTTTTGCCCTCAAAGTTTACTGACAAGTTTTGTACAGTGAATATGCTCACATGTTACAAGTGAGTGTTTTCAATGAAGGGTGCATTGCATAAAATATAAAAGTTAAAATAATTGAAGGACAATCATGTTTTCACAGATGAGAAATGGCACATTTTCTATGTCTCTTTAACCAAACACACCTGATTCATATCATCACCTCATTAGCAGATACTAAAAGACCTGTAATGAGCGTGAAAGACAAAGGAAACATCCAAAACATACAGTGTTGGTGGTCCTCAAGGAAGGTGATTGAGAAACACTGGCATGGAGTATATTGGACTAAGGCAAAAAATATCTAAAATTAACCCTGGTTTTGATCCAATTTGTGATCGGTGTCTTTCTGGCTTTGTCCAGCACTAAGCACTTTTTGGCCATCAATTTTTAAATCGATTTCTAAACGCTTTCTTTTAGATATTTTAACCCCCTAGTAGCATTACTTGGACTTAACCCTACAAATGTTTCCTTGTCATCTACACAATGAAATGCACTTAGCTTCTTTTTAATAATTGCTAAAAGGCTTATAACACTGAACTGGAAAAATTCTTCTCCACCCAGTTATGTACATTGGATGCATGATATATATATATACTGCATCAGATCATTATATATTATATATTATATATTATCCAGCATACAGTTGAAGTCAGAATTATTAGCCCCCCTTAGATTTTTTTTTTCTTTTTTAAATATTTCCCAAATTTTGTTTAACAGAGCAAGGAAATTTTCACAGGATGTCTGATAATATTTTTTCTTCTGAAGGAAGTCCTATTTGTTTTATTTCAGCTAGAATAAAAGCAGTTTTTATTTTTTTAAAAACCATTTTAAGGTCAAAATTTTTAGCCCCTTTAAGCTAATTTTTTTTCGATAGTCTACAGAACAAACCATCATTATACAATAACTTGCCTAATTACCCTAACCTGCCTAGTTAACCTAATTAACCTAGTTAAGCCTTTAAATGTCACTTTAAGCTGTATAGAAGTGTCTTGAAAAATATCTAGTAAAATATTATTCATGGTCATCATGGCAAAGATAAAATAAATCAGTTATTAGAAATGAGTTATTAAAACTATTATGTTTAGAAATGTGTTGAAAAAATCTTCTCTTCACTAAACAGAAATCGGGGAAAAAAATAAATAGGGGGGCTAATAATTCAGGAGGGCTAATAATTCTGACTTCAACTGTGTATTAGCTATAACTTTATGTTCATATATGGCCATTTATCAGATTTATATATATATATATATATATATATATATATATATATATATATATATATATATATATATATATATATATATATATATATATATATATATATATATATATATATATAGTTTTTTTTTTCTTTTTTTCTCCCTGCCCTTGGCTTAGTTATGAATGGAGAGTGGCTCTTTTTTCTTTTTTATTTATCTCTTCCGTACCCTTTGCATATTTGTATTTATATATTTTTCTGTCTTGTTGTAAGGTCTAATATGTGTTACTTTTACCTATAATGTTATTTTATCTATCTTATTATTACTATTATTATTATTTTATATTTTTTTGTTTAGTGTTTTTTTTATATTGTCCTTAATGCAAGAATATGTTATTGTATTGCTTTATTTAGAGAGAAAGAAAATGTGAGCAAATTGTGTTCTGCTGCCAGATTAGAGCAGTTGATGTCTAATGATTCTATGTATTTGGTGCTGTGGCTCCCTGACTAATGTCTATCAATAAAAAACAGAGTTAAACTAAAATAACTGAAGGAAACACACACTATTAACTATCTATGTGAAGTTTATTTATAAACTAATTTCTAGTGGATCACGTGCTTATGATTGCTTGTGGATGGTCCCGCATTATCCAATTTATGATTCACCAATCAGACGATTCCTAAGCCACTATAAATACCCTATGTTCCATATGACAGCCATCTTTGTTTTGAAGAATCCCCCCTTCCACCCCTACTCCTCTTCTTTCCTAGATGGGTGACACGGTGGCCCAGTGGTTAGCACTATTCCTTACCTTTCTGTGCGGAGTTTCACGTGGGTTTCCCCCGGGTTCCCCAGTTTCCTTCCATCGTCCAAAAACATGCAACTTAAGTTAATTGACTAATCCAAATAAGGACCATAAACATGCACCTAGTAAGTAGTTATATCTTAAGAGCAATTACTATCTGTTCATTAGCTACTACAGCAGGGGAGTTCTCGAGATCTACCTGATCTCAAACTCCCCTCTCACCTTACAAACAGGAGGGAGCCCCGGGCTCGAGGATGTTATGAGCTTAGGGTTCTCTCATAGGACAGCATGCCAAACAAGCTTTATAATCAATTATCAGCTAAGAGTGAACTCTTAAAGATTACTTGTTGAACATCAACGTTGATCAACTAAAATTAAAGCACACATTGCCTAAAATGAACAGTCCCATGACTCCACACGCGGTAGGCAAAGTAATCGTAAAGATCAATTATAGGTTCTGAATGTCGATTTCGATTACTTTTCGATTAATCACCCAGCTCTAGTTTGAACAAGTCATTTTTTGTAAGTGTAAGATGTGTGGGAACTGATCCGTTTCCTCTCTGTGTTTGTTTCTGTCGCACACACAGGTGACATCAGGTGCAAGGGGATGACCGAACGCATTCACCACATTAATCTTCACAACTTCAGCAATTCTGTACTTGAGACCCTCAATGAGCAGCGAAACCGCGGGCACTTCTGTGACGTGACTGTTCGGATCCATGGTAGCATGCTGCGCGCTCACCGCTGTGTGCTGGCTGCCGGCAGCCCCTTCTTTCAGGACAAGCTGCTCCTGGGCTACAGCGACATCGAGATCCCCTCTGTGGTCTCGGTCCAGTCCGTCCAGAAACTGATCGACTTCATGTACAGCGGCGTGCTGCGGGTCTCCCAATCCGAGGCCCTGCAGATCCTCACGGCTGCCAGCATCCTTCAGATCAAGACGGTTATCGACGAGTGCACCAGGATTGTCTCGCAGAATGTGGGCATTTCGGGATCTGGCAGCTTTTCGGTGGTCCCGGGGGACTCGGGGCAGGAGACGCCGCGGGGAACTCCGGAGTCTGGCACGTCTGGTCCCAGCAGCGACGCCGAGTCGGGCTACATGCAAACATCTCACCAGAGCGTTTACTCCTCGCTTTATTCCAGCTGTTCGGGGTTGGGCCTGCAAAACGGTACCCGCGGTAATCGCTCCCACTACGCCGGCGCTGCGGTGACAGCCAACTACGACTCGGCCTTGCCACTGCAGCAGAAGGAGGCCGGGCAGGACCCTGCCTGGATCACGCGCATCCACGAGCGCTCGCAGCAAATGGAACGATTCCTGTCCACCACCGAGACGACACACTGCCGCAAACAGCCCCGTCCCGTCAGGCTCCACACAGGGGACATCCACATCAAGCAGGAGCAAGGGGACGAGTTCAACTGCTACGGGATCGAGGACTGCCGGGAGGATGGCGAGCCGCTGGAGTGCGTGGAAAGTGAGCCCAAAGGCGAGAGCTTCGACTCTGGCGTCAGCTCTTCCATCGGCACCGAAACCGACTCCGTTGAACAGCCTTTCTTGTCTGGGTTCAACTGTCCAAGTAAGGGACAGCAGGGTGAGCGCGGGACCCCGGTGCAGATCGAAGTCAACGATTCCTCTCCCGAGCAAACTCAAGAGATCATTGAAGATTCGAGCGGAAATGGTCCTACTCAAGAAAGTGGCGAGATCGGGATCCATCAAGCCAATCTAGCGGCTTCCCAAGTGATGCCCGGTGGGCCGTACCTGCGGCCAGGTGAGCCGCTTACCAGCAACCTGCGTATGCCCCTGACCCTGACCAGCAACTCCCAGGTAATGGGAACTGCGGGCAACACGTACCTGCCTACGCTCTTCGCAACCCAGTCAGCCAGCGACAACAAGCCTTTCCTCTTCAGTCTGCCCCAGTCCATCGGGAGCCAGCAGCCGCAGTTTGTGGCCGTCCCCTCTCCCAACATGCCTCCGTTCCCCGGCGGGCTGTCGGTGCCACCAGGAGGGAGTCAGCAGCAGGGTGGTGCGCCGGGGGGACAGCACGGGGAGAAGAAGCCCTATGCGTGCACTCTTTGCTGTAAGACGTTACTGCCAAACAAAACTACGTCAAACACATGTTCGTGCACACAGGTGAGCACTCTTTATTTCTCTATGCTCAGCTAAAGTTAGTTCACTTCCAGAGTTAAAGTACTTGCTTGTTTCAAGCCTGTATTAGTCTTATCTTTTGTTAAACACAAACTAAAAATATCATAATGATAATCATATTTTGGTTAATATTGTAACCACGATTACCTAAAATGTTTATGAAAAGACCAAAACTCTTTTGATTCATTTATTTGGATGTATTACGTCAGTATTGATTTAATTAGTCAGTCGGCAACAGGAATACAGCTTCTGTCAAGTTCACCCAAGATCGAATATTCTATCATCATTTACAAAAATTCAACGTAGGCTCATTCTGAAAACGTAGCCCTACAGTATATACATTTCTGGAGATTGCAAATTATGTAGCCAGAGGTGCGTATGGCTGCATTTCGTCTTTTAAATGAACGCTAGGAGCAGTATGATGGCATTCCTTTTCGCGCTTACCAGCTGACCGCTGACCGCTTACCTCCGTGTGGACGGCTTTCCCACTAATACCAGTTTGTCCTATAGCTTGCCATGAATGTCGGCGGTTGACGACGGTTCCAGAAAGTGGGTAAGACGAAAACAGAAGCCAAAAAAAATTAAATAAACAAGTAAATAACAGGGTTAGAATGTGGTAAAATTTGAAAACGCAGTGAAAATCGGGCAAGGGCTTTACTTTTTCTGGTTTGCTTTTTAAAACACTGTCGGTTGGGTTTAGGGAAGTGTGTAGGTGGGTCAGTCGGTGCTTTTTAAAACACTATTGGTTGGGTTTGGGGTGGTTCAGGGTTAGGGTGGGTCAGTCCAGTGGTTGGTCCGTCAGTCAGTCAGTCAGCCAACAGCGGCCTGTTGGATTTACGCGAGAACAGCAGAGAAATTTGAGCTCTCAAAAAGCAAACTTAGCTCCTGGGACGTATTTGGCCTTCTCCAGAAATGTATATAGGGGTATGTTTTCAGAATGAGCCTGAGTTGCAAAAATTACTGAACATAAACAAACGAAAAATCTGATATGGCTTTCGATTTATGTTTCAACAGAAAAATAAATAAATAAATAACTGGCCTGGACAAAACTGAAGGGTACCAACTATTTAGTCCACGTCTGTATGACATACAAATTCATGTTTGGATTTAACCTATATGAAATGTATCGGCTTTCCAATTGCCGCTATCGTTGGTAGAATAAGCAAGTTTTTATACACGTAACAGTTACAGTCTGTAGGCAAAATAGATTTAAATAAAACGTCTTTATTTTTCCAAACAACAAGATTCAATCTATATTGCACGCTTCTCTGTAGTATGTTTACGCCTGTAAAAACTTGCTTATTCTACCAACGATCATGGAAATTGGAAAGCCTCTACAAAAAGTTAAAAACTGTCGCTGCGTCCCAATTCGCATACTTATACTACGCCTCAAAAGTATGTACATTTTTGTGAAGGAAAAATATATACTTTTGAGTGTGTAACAGAAGAGTATGCAAGCTTTGGGACATACTACTTCCTCGCTAACATCGTTGTGTTGCTTAGTTACGAGACCTGTCAATCATCCACACATAATCCACATGTCTGCCATATTTAATTTCCTAACTTATTGGAGAAGCAGCAGCAGGTTAATCTCCCATTCATGAGTCTTTCATGCAGAGAAATCTCCTCAGATCTTTGGATAATTCTGCATTCAGACGTTAATGTCCAAACACGTCTTTATATAAGTTCAGTATTGTTGTTGCAGATGAAATATAACACAGAAAACGTGATTAAAGTATTTTCCAGTTGGCTAGATATTAATTAACAGTCATAAAAACATCTTTACCGAAGCTTCTCTACTTGACGGTTGGTCTCGCACGTCCATCATGTTTGTAGTTTGTTTACACTTTTCACCTGCGTTTGTAGTTCTAATTGAATTCACGTCCAACGCGCAATGTACTGTGGGTAATATCAGCGGTTAGAGTATGGACGCTTCTACACTTAAAACCAGAAATAGTATATCATCCGGGACCCTTTCGCATACTCTTTTCAACATACTATGGTTTGGGACATACTAATTCTTTTTTTAAATACTATTTAGGACGTATAGTATGCGAATTGGGACGCAGCATGTGTGCTTCCTACCAACCTCTTCCTCAATGCAGTAAAGCCAGAGTTATATAGTATTCTACTGACACCTAGTGGCCAAATGCTATTATACAATGTATGGCTCCAACATGAAATATGTCATAAATGCAAAATATATTTCAAAAATGGCTGTTTACTGAATTACAAATGTGACCATGTATCATAAGTACAAATTTAGGTTAAGATTTATACATAATTTGGTTTGTCATAATAGGACAATATTTGGCTTAGATAAAACTGAAAATCTGGAATCTGAGGGTTCAAAAAAATCTAAATACTGAGAAGTTGCCTTTAAATTGTCTAAATGAAATGCATATTACTAATCAAAAATTAAGTTTGATATGTTTACAGTAGGTTATTTACAAAATATCTTTATAAACACGATCTTTACTTAACATTCGAATGATTTTTGTCAACAAAATTAAAAATACAATGCATTTGTGGCTGTTGTCAAAAAACCAACTTAAGATTTTGTGCTCCAGGGTCACAAATTAGTACATACTATATATGTTCATATACAGTTGAAGTCAGAATTGTTAGCCCCCTTTTAATTTATTATTTTTTAAATATTTCCCAAATTATGTTTAACAGGGCAAGGAAATTTTCACAGTATGTCTGATAATATTTTTTCTTCTAGAGAAAGTCTTATTTGTTTTATTTCGGCTAGAATAGAAGCAGTTTTTAATTTTTTTAAACACCATTTTAAGGACAATATTATTAGCCCCTTTAAGCTATATATTTTTTTCTGATAGTCTACAGAACAAACCATCGTTATACAATAACTTGCCTAATTAACCTAACCTGCCTAGTTAACCTAATTAACCTAGTTAAGCCTTTAAATGTCACTTTAAGCTGTATAGAAGTGTCTTGAAAAATATCTAGTAAAATATTATTTACTGTCATCATGGCAAAGATAAAATAAATCAGTTATTAGAAATGAGTTATTAAAACTATTATGATTAGAAATGTGTTGAAAAAATCTTCTCTCCATTAAACAGAAATTGGGGGAACAAAATAAACAGGGGGGTTAATAATTCAGGGGGGCTAATAATTCTGACTTCAACTGTATATTAGCTATAACTTTATGTTCATATATGGCCATTTATCAGATTTCCATATTGGAATTCATGTTACCAGTTGACTGATATGATTCCTCAGTTACTTGACTTTTAGCTACAGCTCAGTACAACTGAAATATGCATTATTTTCACACACTCACACACACAAAGTGAGGTGTTTTTCTTTTTGAAGCCTGAAGCAAGGAGACCCTATGCCATGTCGTGGGTGCACCTCTACTTACTTACAAACTGAATGAGTGTTCAGTCAGTGCATAGCTTAAGGTATCACACGTTTCAGAAAAACACACAAATGTGTGCAGTTCCTTTCTTCTCACTTTGGAGAGCACAAGTGGGATTTCTGCTGTTATAAACTGCACACAGTACCAGTGTTTGCTCAAACCATATCAGCAGACAGTAAACTATGCTTGAACAAGTTCTGTACATTCCCTGTTAAAGGGATAGTTCACTCAAACTGAAAAATTCTGGCTTAATTTTTTTACCCTTCCATTTGTTTAAAACCTGTCTGAGTTTCTTTTTTTTGTTCAACAATTATATTATTGACTAAAGTAGATATTATAATCTTTTAAAGGTACTGTATGTAAGTTTTTTTACTCTTCTAAAGCATAAAAATACCATAATATGTGTGCAGATATTTAAGAAACATCCCAAGTGAACATACTTGTTTAACTGAAAAACAATGCTGAAGTCAGATATTCTGCTTTGAAAATGTTTTTTCCGTGCCGGAACGCTGTCTTTGTTTAGGTAATTTTCACATGCACATGCCAGTTTAGCCAATTATTATTCAGCACCCCGGGTTGCCTTGTTGGAAAACAGCGCATTTCATTCATTCATTCAGAAAGGCTCTGAAAGCATGCGTCCGTGACCGAAAAGGACAGTATGGGAGACAAGATTCAGTTCCACATGAGGTTATTAATTAGCAAATTACATAAATATTACGAACGTAAACATTAGGTGAGCAGGTTACATTGTAACCGCATGTCCTAACAACATGCTGTGACGAGAGAGGCAGTGATCAGCTATTTGGCTGTTTGTACCAGACGAAACACGACAGAAATTTTAATACAGCCATTCAGAAGCACAGAATATGCACTCACTCATTAAACGGTAAGGTTTAGAATCTGTTTAATACATGTTAACCCTCTTTAACATCATTAAATGTAAAATGGCATTCAAACTCATATTGTTAGCATTTAGCTCTGAATAAAGCACACGAGATTTACCTGAGGTGATCACTGTCATAGGTTTCACAAGTTCAGCTGTGAGAAATAGAAGCCTTTTCTAATCATTCAATTCGAGGTGTTGGTTAGGACAAAAACTCCCTTTAATATGGAAAATATTCCCTCTATCGCGTGTCGTTGCTTTTATTTAGAACACCGTTTAAAATCACTCGCTCCTTGTATTCAAACTGGCAACCCACGCTCACGTTTGTTTTGATCCAGGAGTGCAACACCTAGTTTAACCACTGGGTGTCAAACTTACATACTGCACCTTTAAGTACACAAGAAAGATCTTTGGCAAATAATTAAAAACAAACAAATAAACAAAAAAGGATATTAATGGCTTAAAAGGATAGTTCACAAATATATATACAAGTGGTTCAATTCCAGTTGAACACAAAAGAAGATATTTCGAAGAATGCTGGCAACCTGTAACCATTGACTTCCAAAGTATTTGTTTTTCCTACTATGAACGTCAATGGTTACAGGTTTTCAGCATTCTTCGAAATATCTTCTTTTGTGTTCAACTGGAATTGAACCACTTGTATATATATTTGTGAACTATCCTTTTAAGCCATTAATATCCTTTTTTGTTTATTTGTTTGTTTTTAATTATTTGCCAAAGATCTTTCTTGTGTACTTAAAAGATTATAATATCTACTTTAGTCAATAATATAATTTTTTACTTAATGAATTTAGGTCTCAGGACGTCAACATGACGTCAGATTGTTGGTGTACCCCAACGTACTGAGACGTTTAATTTTGGATGGAAATGAAAATCGGGTTGACGTCAGAACCCAACGTCAGACCGACGTCAATATCTGACGTCGAACAGGCGTTGGATTTTGGTCACTTTCCAACACAACCTAAAAACAACCAAATATCAATGTCTAATGATGTTACGGCTTGACGTTGTGTGGACGTTACCACTATGACGTCTATCAGACGTTGGATTTTGATTACCTGACGAATAAATGTCAGTATTTGACACCAATATGACGTTGGTTTAAGATGTTGGCTCGACATTGGATTTTGGTCAGTTTTCAACACAACCTAAAATCAACCAAATATCAACGTCTAATGATGTTACAGCTTGATGTTGTGTGGACGTTACCACTATGACGTCTATCAGACGGATTTTGGTTACCATACCTGACAAATAAATGTCAGTATTTGACGTCAATATGACGTTGGTTTAAGATGTTGGCTCGATGTTGGATTTTGGTCAGTTTTCAACACAACCTAAAATCAACCAAATATCAACGTCATTTGACGTCATTGTTGAACATCAAAATAATGTTGTCCTTGGACGCTGGCTGACCATTGAATTTTGGTCGCCCGACATCACAACCTAAATCTAACCTAATATTAATGTCTTATGATGTTTTGCGCCTGCTGGGAAGTCCTTAATAGCTCTTTTCCATTATATATAAATTTCTTATTTGAATTTGAATTTCTTAATTTGAATTTGAATTTCATAACTTGAATATTGAACATCTGAAATTTAAGACATCTGAATTTTTCAAGGCTGAAATTTTTATAAACGTATTTTCAAACTTCAGATTTTTTGTGTTCTGGATTCATAGACTGCAGATATCCAGTTTGTAAAAATACAGTTTCAAATTTTCAAGATGAAGAAATTCAGAACATCAAATTCAATATTCTGAAATTCAAAACCATCAGATCGTGAAATTCAGATTCAGCAGAAAGTAGGTCAGTCAGGGGTGATCAACAGGGAAGATGAAGAAATTTAAATTCATTTTCTTTTCGGGTTAGTCCCTTTATTATTCCGGGGTCACCACAGCGGAATGAACCGCCAACTTAACTAGCACGATTTTACGCAGCGGATGCCCTTCCAGCCGCAACCCATCTCTGGGAAACATCCACACACACTCATTCACACTCATACACTCGGACAATTTAGCCTACCCCAATCACCTGTACCGCATGTCTTTGGACTGTGGGGGAAACCGGAGCACCCGGAGGACACCCACGCGAACGCAGGGAGAACATGCAAACTCCACACAGAAACGCCAACTGACCCAGCCGAGGCTCGAACCAGCGACCTTCTTGCTGTGAGGCGACAGCACTACCTACTGCGCCACTGCGTTGCCTGAAATTCTAATTAACGAAATTCTAATTCAGATTGTTTTGGCATATTATTAGCTCCATAATTTTGCAAACTGTGTATATTATCATCAGATCACATCCTGAACCCTTGTCTTGAGCCAAAACTGTTCTGACATTGTTTCCCGACATGGAAAAATATCAAGATACCTCCTTCACAGCTGCATTCAAATGTGGCTACAGTATAGTTACATTCAGTCAGATCATTATAAATAAATCCACATTTTCTTGCTTATGTTTCTTCTTAATGTTAACTAATATATTTCATAAGTTCTGTAAATGTATGCACTTATTACCAGCACACCAACATACATTAGTTACATGTATTTCTAATTAATTGGTCTAATTAGCACTAAAAAAACATTCAGTTTCTTTCAGATACCAGCAGAAATGACTGCCTCACAAGCTTAACGCAATTACTGGTGGTAATAATGACCAGGAAAATGTCTTTAAAAATTATATTTATGTATTTTTAATTAGATTTATATATTTAATAACATATTTAAAAATACATATATACATTCATTTTCCTTCAGCTTATTCCCTTATTTATTCCCTTATTTATCAGGGGTCACAATGGTGGATTGAACCTCCAACTTCATTCATTCATTCAATTTCTTTTCGGCATAGTCCCATTATTAATCAGGGGTCGCCACAGCAGAATGAACCGCCAACTTCATTCATTCATTAAATTTATATTTGGCTTAGTCCCTTTATTAATCAGGGGTCGCCACAGCAGAATGGACTACCGACTTCATTCATTCATTCAATCAATTTCTTTTCGGCTTAGTCTCTTTATTAATCAAGGGTGCCACAGCAGAATGAACCGCCAACTTCATTCATTCATTCAATTTATTTTTGGCTTAGTCCCTTTATTAATCAGAGATCGCCACAGAAGAATGAACCGCCAACTTCTATAATTCAATCAATTTTTTTTCGGCTTAGTCTCTTTATTAATCAGGGGTCGCCACAGCAGAATGAACCGCCAACTTCATTCATTCATTCAATTTATTTTTGGCTTAGTCTCTTTATTAATCAGAGGTCGCCACAGCAGAATGAACCGCCAACTTCATTAATTCAATAAAAAAAATTTTCGGCTTAGTCTCTTTATTAATCAGGGGTCGCCACAGCAGAATGAATCGCCAACTTCATTCATTCATTCAATCAATTTCTTTTTGGCTTAGACCCTTTATTAATCAGGGGTCACCACAGCAGAATGAACCGCCAACTTCATTAATTCAATCAATTTTTTTTTGGCTTAGTCTCTTTATTAATCAGGGGTCGCCACAGCAGAATGAACCGCCAACTTCATTCATTCATTCAATTTATTTTTGGCTTAGTCCCTTTATTAATCAGAGGTCGCCACAGCAGAATGAACCGCCAACTTCATTAATTCAATCAATTTTCTTTTCAGCTTAGTCTCTTTATTAATCAGGGGTCGCCACAGCAGAATGAACCGCCAACTTCATTCATTCATTCAATCAATTTCTTTTTGGCTTAGACCCTTTATTAATCAGGGGTCACCACAGTGGAATGAACCGCCAACTTCATTCATTCATTCATTTTTTTTCGGCTTAGTCCCTTTATTAATCAGGGGTCGCCACAGCAGAATGAACCGCCAACTTATTCAGGATATGTTTTTACACATGCAACTCAGTAACTTAGTTACCCAGCTGCAACTCAGTAATGGGAAAAACCCCTACACTTTCGCATTCACACACACATATACACTACGCTCAATTTAGTTAATCCATTCACCTATAGCCCATGTGACTGTGGGGGATACCGGAGCACCCGGAGGAAACCCACACCAACACGGGGAGAACATGCAAACTCCACACAAAAATGGCAACTGGCCCAGCCGGGACTCAAACCAGCGACCTTCTTGCTGTGAGGCGACAGTGCTATCAACTGAGGCACCATGCCATCCTACATATATACAAACATATCTAAATTTTAAAGACATATACACACACCCAGATCTTCTAAAATAAACGTGTTCAGACTGCAATCTCTTAATGTTAGATTAGTTTTATAGACATCACCGGTGCAAAAATCAGATGTGTTCTTGATGAGGGAAAATTTCAGTATGTTGGCTGTGCCGGGCTTACAGATTTTAGAATTTTACATTGCTGTTGCTAGGCAACCGCAGCACTAATTAATTCAGTAATTAAGATTAATACATTTTGCAATATTAGTAGCCTGCAAAGTTCAACTTTTCAGCGAAGGTTCCAGATGTTTTAAAAGGCAAAAATATGACAGGAACAATCTTTTTTAAAATATGCAATACAAATTCAGCTAATTAATTTGCGATGTAGAATGCATCTCAAATCTTGCACAAAAATATACTGGCAAAAAAACAGAAATGTTCTCAATTAAAATAAGGATGTGTGAAATAACATTCAGGTGTGTAAATATTATTATATTATTGTATTATTTTTAATACATATAATGACCTGCACTGCAAAAAATGTATTTCTTACTTAGATTTTTGTCTTGTTTCTAGTCCTAATAAAAAATCTTAAATCAAGAAGCATTTTCTAGACAAGCAAAACATATAGTCTTGTTTTAAGAAATGATATGCCAAAATTAAGTGAGATTTTTCTTAAAACGAGCCAAATAATCTGCCAATGGAGTAAGCAAAATAATCTTATGTCATTAGGAAAACTAGTATTTTACTCAACCTATTGGCAGATTATTTAGCTTGTTTTTTTAAGGGAAAAACTCACTTAATTTTGACATATTTCTTAAAACAAGACAATTTTTTATGCTTGTCTAGAAAATGCTTCTTGATTTAAGAATGTTTAGATATTTAGACTAAAAACAAGCCTGTTGAAGTCAGAATTGAAGTCAGTGGAAGTCAGAATTATTAGCCCCCCTTTTGAATTTTTTTTTTTCTTTTTTAAATATTTCTCAAATGATGTTTAACAGAGCAAGAAAATGTTCACAGTATGTTCGATAATATTTTTTCTTCTGGAGAAAGTTTTATTTGTTTTATTTCGGCTAGAATAGAAGCAGTTTTAAACTTTTTAAAACCCATTTTAAGGACAAAATTATTAGCCCCTTCAAGCTACATTTTTTTTTCGATAGTCTACAGAACAAACTATCGTTATACAATAACTTGCCTAATTACCCTAACCTGCCTATTTAAACTAATTAACCCAGTTAAGCCTTTAAATGTCACTTTAAGCTGTATAGAAGTGTCTTGAAAAATATCTAGTCAAATATTATTTACTGTCATCATGACAAAGATAAAATAAATCAGTTATTAGAAATGAGTTATTAAAACTGTTATGATTAGAAATGTGTTGAAAAAATCTTCTCTCTGTTAAACAGAAATTGGGGAACAAAATAAACAGGGGGGTTAATAATTCAGGGGGGCTAATAATTCTGACTTCAACTGTATATATATATAAACAAACATTTTACTATTATAAAAAATAAAAGCGTTACTTTAAATAATTCAAAATAAAGTATGCAGCAGCGTTTTAGTTTTGGCTAGTTTTAAAGAACTAAAGTCGTATGGGTAAATTTACTATTATTAAAAAAAAAAACAATTCAATAATCTAATTTTGGCCCCAAACCAACATTAAAATAAATGCTGATGTTATATCACTGATCTGCACCCTCTCCATCTCACTTGCCATCTTGACTGCACGGTCATGCAGTTCTGGTCAAAAGGAAAACTATTATTTTACTCACTCCATTGGCAGATTATTTTGCTTGTTTTTCTAAGGAAAAACACAATTTTGATATTTCTTAAAACAAGACAATATGTTTTATGCGTGTCTTGAAAATGCTTCTTGATTTAAGAATGTCTAGATATTTGGACTAGAAACAAACTCAAAAATCTAGCATTTTTTGCAGTGTGCAATCAAAATATAGTAATATATATAGTGAGTTTACTAAAATATTGTGAACTATCCCTTTAAAGCATAATATCTCTCTTTTGTTTATTTGTTTTGTTTTATTATGTGCCAAAGACCTTTTTGTGCACTTAATATATTATAATAACAACTTAATTATTCAATCTTAATGGGATAGTTTACCCAAAACTGAAAATGCACTCATTATCTACTCATCCTCAAGTGGTTCCAAACCTTTATAAGTTTCTTTATTCTCTTGAACAATAAAAAAGATATTTTGAAGAATGCTGAAAAGGCCATTGAATTTCATAGTATTTGTTTTTCCCACTATAGAAGTCAATGTTTACAGGTTTCCAGCTTTCTTCAAAATATCTTATTTTGTGTTCAACTGGAATGGAACCACTTGAAGGTTTTTTTTTTGTGAACTGTCTTTTAACAATTACCCTTTTTTTGTTTGTTTGTTTTTAATTATTTGCCAAAGACTTTTCTTGTGTACTTAAAAGATTGTAGTATCTACTCTAGTCAATAATATAATTTTTTACTTAATGAATTTAGGTCTCAGGACGTCAGATTGCATTTTGGGTGGAAATGAAAATCGCGTTAACGTCAGAACCCAACATGTGTCTAACATCAAACAGGCGTTGGATTTTGGTTACTTTCCAACGCAACCTAAAAACAACCAAACATCAACGTCTAATGATGTTACAGATGTATGACATCGTTTCTGTTTTCTGTTAAACACTAAAGAAGATATTTTGAAGAATGCAGAAAACCTGTAACCATTGACTTCCATGGTGGAAAAGCAAACACTTAGTCAATGGTTTCCAGCGTTCTTCAAAATATCTTCTTTTGTGTTCAACAGAAATTTAAACATGTTTGGAACAAGTAAATGATGATAGCGTTTTCAGTTTTGGGTTTAAGTAACCTGCGCAAACACCTGCTGCTGTCTGAATCTATAACTAAATAAATAAAAGGATGTGTGTGTCTGTGTGATAATAGTTTATGCAAAAGACTTTGGTGAATATTTCCATGCTAATGATCGTGTGCTCTGTGTCCTCTTTCAGGTGAAAAGCCACACCAGTGCAGTATCTGCTGGCGTTCGTTCTCGCTGAAGGATTATCTCATCAAACACATGGTTACGCATACAGGCGTCCGAGCGTACCAGTGCAGCATCTGCAACAAACGCTTCACCCAGAAGAGCTCGCTCAACGTCCACATGCGCCTGCACCGCGGAGAGAAGTCCTACGAGTGCTACATCTGCAAGAAAAAGTTCTCCCACAAGACCCTGTTGGAGCGCCACATGGCCCTGCACAGCACCGGAAGCGGGGTCTCTGGGGTCTCCGGGGTCAGTGGCGCAGGGAGCGCCGGAGGCCCCGCGTCCATCCCTGTGCCGATGGCCGTCCCGGAGCCGGGAGCCGGAGTGGTGGCTCTCGCCATGCCTGTGGGAGGGGGAGGAGCTGGGGGCGGAGTCGGAAACGCCGGAGTGGGCGTAGCCGCAGAAGCCAGCTGCCAGGAGGGGACCACCTACATGTGCTCCGTGTGCCCTGTCAAGTTTGACCAAATCGAGCACTTCAATGACCACATGCGCAAGCATGTCTCCGACGGATAAGTACAAACGAAAAAAAAAAACTTACGCAAACATGAAAAGAATGAAATGATTAAGAAAAACGGCACTAGATTTTTTTTTCTTATATTGGGGCATGAAGAGTAATGAGTATAGACACTGGCACATTAAGTTTTTTAGAGAAAAAAAAAAAGAAGCGTTTAATTTTTATTTCTTTCCTTTTTTTTCGTCCTTGCTATTCTTAAAGAATAAAAAAAAAGATGGTGGCCTTAAGGCTGTGTAGTTGGATAATGATCCACTGGCTGGATCCATACTACTGGCCTCTAAATGTATGCTTTCCTTAAATACTGATTTATGTGTTGAACACTACCGAAAGGCCTGCGAAAGAACACACAAGAAAAAAAAAATTCACATGCGCGCACACACTCGGACATACGCAAACACAAATACACATACCCACGCATGCACTCACACGCACAAACTACTTATACACACTTATATATGGTAGAGGTATTTTGTACGTATGTGTATTTGTGCATGTGGCGTGCGTGTGCACAAGAATAAGCATTGCAGTGAATTTTTTAAAACTTGTAGATCTTTTCCCATGTAGACCGTATTGGACACTATAAGCGTCCAAGCTTACTGTGGTATAGATTTAAACGAAGAAAAAAAAACTAAAAAAAAAAAAGTTTTGGCTCTAGATTCATTCTAAAATAACGATGGTCACATGTTTGCCTTTTTACGTGCGATAAGAATAGGAGAGTTGTTCGATTTGACACTGGGTTTTTATTTATTATTATGGCATTGAGGGATTATGATGATGATGATGATGATGATGATGTTGTCGAGGTACAAGCCAGTTTTACTAACTGTACTAAAATGGGAATATTTGAGTGGCTTGCTGAATGAATGACTATTATGATTATTATGACGTTTTTCCTTTTCTCCCGCCACCCTCTTTTTTCGATGGTTCAGGTCAAGTTTACAGAAAAAAAAAAAACAATTGATGACAGTATTCGAGCAAAAAACTGAATGCCGTTAATAATTTCCAATTGGTTTTGCATACACTGCCACTTAGAAGACGACTGTTAGTTCTTCCGCTTCAAAACGTTTCATTCGCTCCATGGTTCTGTTTTTTCAACCAAACAAACAAACAAACAAAAAAAAAAGGAAAATGGCAGATTTCCGTATGCAAACAGGCCCAGAATCCAAGTCAATTGCTGCTCCTCACGTGCTCACTTTGAGACTGTTATCAGCTGTAGAATCCAACATTGGAGTGGATATGATTCTCAGTGAACATGCGAACCTATGTTAAGCTATCTGGAGCCATGGGCTAGATTAGATCAAAAGTCAACCAGGCAGAAATAAATGCATAGAGATGATGTATTTCCTGTTAGCGCCGACTACTATGACTCAGTTGTTTGGGCCGGTGGAGCGACACAAATGCACTACTCCTGTTCCTAAAGCTCCACCTAGTGGCTCAAACAGCCGTTTTTTTGCTGTTTGCCTGACGGGAGATACATGCGGGGCAGGAGAGAAGGAAGGGGACAGATAATAGGCAACAGAAAACAATCAGAACCATAACAAAAGCAACACGGTCACTCAACTTTAATATACCACAGACTCTCCGAACAATAAGAAACATTCCCAACTGTACTGATATCTAGACATTGTGTGTGTGTGTGTACTTTGGAAGTGAGTTAAGAGGGTTGTGTTTTTTTGGTGTTACGTCACTCAGAAGCTCTGTGTTCATATTTGGCTTTGTTATACACGTATTTTATGGATATTATAAAGACTCATCTGCCGTGCAACTGCAATCTGGCGATTTTGCTCACTCGTCTAGGTCGATAGACCTTCGAAGACGATGATAAAATGTATCAATGGCAATTTATCCAGACTTTTTTTTGGTCACGTAAGTTGCCGTTTCGAAAAAAAACAGTGCTACTTTGCACATTTTACTTCAAGATCCTGTGCTTAACGTTGAATTGTTTTACTTAAGAAATTAAATTCTATGATTTTTTTTCTTCTGTTTTATTTTTTCGTCATTGTTTATAAAGGAAATATCTTTTCTTAAAAGCTTGATAAGAGGACTGCATTGTTTTCTTGCATATATGTTGCACTGCTTAAACCAATAAGTGCACTACTGTTACCAGAGATGTTCTAGTTTTTAGAGATAATCATTTTTTTATCAAATATTTGGTTCTACTATAGTTCACTTGTGTTTGAGTAGCTTTATTTTGGATTAGACGATTCAGTTTTTCTTTTTCGGCTTTGTTATCATCACTTGCTATTGTATTTACTTTGTGCTGTTTATGCAAGCTTCGTCTTTCTTTATTTATATTTAAACCATTGTGAGCTGGTCAGATCCTAACGATGTATCGCTTACACCACTTCCATCCCTTTCCCCCCCCAATCCCTACACCACCCCAGTGCAGTTAAAACTCATCCAAGCGAACGCTCGGCTTTCTTCTCATTCATACCAAACTTTAAAAATACACAAAAAAACTAAGAAATAAGACAAAAAAATCCATAAAAAAATCACAAAACCACAAAAAAGAATTGTAGTGTGTGCCTCAATATATGATAAATGTCTTTTAGAACAAGTACGTTTCTACGAGAGGGTCGTTGTGCAAAGCTTTTTAGTGCTGTCTAGGGATCGAGCACATTCGCGTATGTGTTTGTATGAGCATGTGTGTTTGTGTGTGTGCGTATATTCCTCTGGTATGTCTCTCTATGTGTGTGCTGTACAATTCGTGACGCCTGAACTGTAGGGCTTCCTTTGCAATATGCAGTACAGGTACGGCAACAGTGACAACACGTTCTTTTACATACTTAGAGTGCATTCGGTGACCTTCTCGAGAACAATCAACGCTATATTCCCTGCGATTAGCAACACCAGGAACATGATGCTGTTAAGGCCCTCTCTTGAAGTCAGAGTGGGATGATCTGTGATCTGCAAAACGCACCTGTTGAATATCGTTCTCCAGAGCTTCGAGACCAAACTTCTATTTTAATCGATTATGCTGAAAAAAGCTTGTGTCGGTCTGAGGAGTTCCTTGGGCTAGCATATGCGTTTTTGTTGATCATTTTGAACCAACTTTCAGATCTGTTTATTTTATTTGGGGGGTTTTTTGAGGGGGGATCTGCATGTGGTGCTACAATTTGGCCTAACCTTTGGAGTAGTTGAGGAGCGAATGCTCTGTTGGTTACTTTTGAAGGTTTTTGGTGATGGTGGCGGTACAGTTGAACCCAGTTTTATACATTTAAAACATTGGTCTCAAACTCAATTCCTGGAGGGCCGCAGCTCTGCATAGTTTAGCTCCAACTCACACCTGCTTAATAGTCTCTAAGAGTCTTGAACACCTTGATTAGTTGTTTGATTAGGGTTGGGGCAAAACTGTGCAGAACTGCAGCCCTCCAGGAATCCAGTTTGAGACCTATGATATAGAGTTTTGCTTGATTTTAAATTTAGGGTCAATTCCCTAATTTAGGGTCAGTTGAGTTCATCGAAAGCCATTTTTCATGCACATTTTGGGGCCGTTCGTATATCATTAGCCTGCTCAAGTTCGTTGTTTTCCCCAGTGCTGGCCGAGCAAGCATTTTTTGTTTTTATAAGATGTCTAATAGATGTCTAATAGATGTCTAAACATAGTCGTCTTGGCTAAAACAAGGATAGATTTGGGCTGTCAGTGAGACGTCTAAGAATAGGCCAAAACTAGACTAGTCACCAAATAAACAGAAATGAATTACTACGCATATAAAGTCTGTCTAGCTGACCATTAGTCTGGTTTTGGGCTATTTTTAGATGTCTATTAGATATTCACTGACAGCCCAAGTTTAGCCTTGTTTTAGCCGAGCTGTCTACGTTTAGATGTCTATTAGACGTCTATTAAACACAAAATTGGTTGCTGGGGGATTCCAGCTGGAAGGGCATCTGCTGTGTAAAACATATGCCAGAGTAGTTGGCGGTCACTCCACTGTGTCGACCACAGGGACTGAGCTGAAAGAAAATGAACGAATGAATGAAAGTTGGTTATTTTGAATGGAGAAAAGCGGCGTGTACGCTCAATTAAGAAGGTGCAACTTTTACAGGTGCAGCGACACCCCAGGGAGTTGAAAACATCCCAATTTTTTCAAGTGCACCTCATGTCATGTGACAAAAACCATCAGTTTTACACTTGTATGGAATATAGACCATTTCAATGTGGGGATGTCATTGGCCCATGAACATTTCCTGCTTGTTATCAAACTATAAACAATTCAATCATAACTTAATGTTAAAACAGCTATCATAACATTATTTATCAATATGTGGCTCTTTTTCAGTTCTCGGAAGCTATAGAAATTAAAAATGTAAAACAGGAAATACGTTGGGACTAGGCATGGGTCAATAACCATTTTCAAGGTATACCACGGTTTGGAAAATTCAAGGTTTTAAACCAGCCAAAATTTTCTGCTATACCATTCCTAAGGTATGTGTAAGATTTTTTATTTACTTTTTTTTTTTTTTTTTTTTTAAGACAACAGTATCTCCAGCAGAAAAATATCCAAAGATGCCGTTTTAAATTGTAAAGAAATCAGAGTTTTTCAAACAAACGAAGACTTTCATTATTTAGCCTGACATGTTTACTGCTCCAAAATATTTAAAATGTTTTTTCAGAATAGAAATATAAAATATATTGTGTTCCAAGGGGAAAAAGTTTTTGTTTTTACCCAGACATTTAAAAAGAATATATTTTAGAGCAGTAATCACAATAACTTGAAACCGTGATGTTTTTATCCAAGGTTATCATACCGTCAGAATTTTATACCGGCCCATGCATAGTTGGGACCAGTGTTTTTGTTTACATCCCTCAAAATGGTCTATACACATTTCAGTAATTACGTCACACAAGCGCTGAGCTCCCAAAATAAATGACATTTTCTCCATAAATAATACTTTTATTAAAGCAACAGCAAGGGATGTTGGAGCTGTGAAGGCTCTGAAGAGCATTGCAATTTGCAAAGGAATCAACGCAGGTTGCATTTTTAATGCAGTTTAAGAGATGATATGTGAACGGCCCCTTTGTCAGTAAAGCCGGTTCTATTAAATCTCCACCACATGCTTTCCAATAGCAGCATTTACTACAGAGTCATAGTTCACTGACAAGCTATGCAAAATCGTATTCAAAATATCAGACATTTTAATTGTGCGCTAATGAAATTGAAATAATCAAAATTTTTTCCTTCACTTTCGTCAATCGGTGAAGTTTGTTCTTCACCACTGTTGCCATTGGCTTGCTTGGTTTGGGACTTGTGGAGCTGCGCATCGACGGATTTGCTCTTCAGTGTTTGGACTTTCAGCAGTGAAAACTAAACCACACTGAACTGAACTAAACTGAACTCTGAAAACTGAACTGACGCAGTTTCAATTTACTAGAACTTCTATGTTAAGCTGCTTTGACATAATCTATATCATAAAAGCAATACAGAAATAAAAAACTAACTGAACTTAAATTGAATTCTGTTGATGATAATGACATTATGTATTATAAATGCTGCTACATCTGAAAGCATGTAAATTACCACACTTAATAACACATAACGTCAGTCTAGCGTTTGAAATGAATCCTTCTGTGAGATTATTCTGATTATTAATCACACAGAATCAATTGAAGCAGTTAAATCTTCTGTCTATAATGAAACGCTCTGGGATTTCCTAGGTTTTTTCTTCATGGGGGTTTGGAGTATTCCCGCAAGAGCACCCTCTGGCCTTCGGAGGAGGCTTACTGCTAATCACAGAACCGTGTTTCACTGACAAGATGTGCATGGTATTAAATAGCATTTCGAGGCATAACTTTGAAGAGCATATGTCAACATTAGCATTTCAAGCACCCAAATGAGAGCAGATAAATCAACATCACTTCCAAATGGTTCACTCAGTATAATAATATTGATTTGGGAGGGGGGTAAACAAAAAAACAAGCTACATTGGCCATCAGCTGTGTCTTTACAGATAGCCTTAATCATGTTTGCATCAAGCAACCAAATGCACTATTGCTTGAGACGGTGCTGTTGCAGTTTATTCTACACAAGGGATATATATTTAAGAGAAGGGCAGAGAAAGAAAAAAAAAAGCGACCTTGCAATACAGTATTGGACAGTTGTCTGGTGATGGTTATGAAGGACACACGCGAATAGCTACATGCAAATTGCTAATTTCTCTTCTCATCTTGGTATAGATTCATAACCACGCATTTTGCGCAACAGCG
Organism: Danio kyathit; assembly: GCA_903798195.1. Taxonomy (NCBI): domain Eukaryota; kingdom Metazoa; phylum Chordata; class Actinopteri; order Cypriniformes; family Danionidae; genus Danio; species Danio kyathit. The sequence goes on along the minus strand of LR812523.1, from coordinate 78,870,429 downwards.
TCACCGGTTCTAGTATCAGGCTTCATATCCGAAAGCCGTCTCATCTCGCTCGTGTTGAAGTGCTATGAGGCTTTAATGTCCGATATTACTGTTACTCTGTGTTTGTTCATATGTAAAAAGGAAAAACAGTAACTACAATGGAGAAGAAGAAGAAAAAAAAATAAAGAGTTTTATTTCACAGAGACTTCGTTTAGCCAAAATTGTGTAGTTTGTGAAAGTGTACAAAAAATCTGCACGAAGATAATGTTTAGACACAATTCAGAAGCTTCAGTGTCATAGTCTACTATCCATTGCATCTAGACTGGACGGCGTTTCTTGTGGGTTCTTCAAAAGCACTATGACGATCACTTCTATGGGTAGTTCAGATAGACTTTTTACATTACTTACAGTATATATTTACATGTAGAGTAGCTTTTATTTTTGATTCTGCTTCAGAATGGTAATTTTACAATACATATTAATTTTTCTTCAGTGTACAGTATAGATACAGCATTCTCTTCGCTATTAGAGTAAGTTGGGTTTTTTTGTCGTAGGACTACCACCTTTTCTCCTTGCTTTTTAACAAAGGTACAATTTTTAAATTCTTAATTTATAAAGAAAAAAAAATATCTATTCCTAGAGTATAGACTTGTGGGCACAGAAAAAAAAACGTTGGAAAAAACATCACCGATATTTACAACCCAGGCTCATTCTGATTATAAACCTTTATATATATTTCTGGAGAGCGCCAAATATGTCCCAGGAGATACGTTTTGTTTTTGCGGTTTTTGTTTTCACGAATCCTCCAGAGGGTGCTGTGTATGCTTTTTAGATCTCAAATTTCTCTCCCGAGTGCCATTTGCACCTGCTGTTCTCATGTAAATCCACCAGAGGCTGCTGTGTATGCTTTTTAGATCTCAAATTTCTCTCGTGAGTGTCATTCGCGCCTGCTGTTCTCTCATAAATCCACCAGAGGTCGCTGTGTAAGCTTTTTAGACCTCAAATTTCTCTCGCGAGTGCTATTCGCGCCTGCTGTTCTCATGTAAATCCACCAGAGGCCGCTGTGTACACTTTTTAGATCTCAAATTACTCTCGAAAGTGTCATTCGCGCCTGCTGTTCTCTCATAAATCCACCAGAGGCCGCTGTGTATGCTTTTTAGATCTCAAATTACTCTCACGAGTGTCATTCGCGCCTGCTGTTCTCTCATAAATCCACCAGAGGTCGCTGTGTACGCTTTTTAGATCTCAAATTTCTCTTGCGAGTGCCATTCGCGCCTGCTGTTCTCATGTAAATCCACCAGAGGGCGCTGACAGATCAACCGATCCCCTCACGATCCTCCTTCCCTAAACCCAACCAATAGTGTTTTTAAAAGCACAGACTGATCCGATCACCCACTTCCCAAAACCCAACCAATAGTGTTTTCAAAAGCAATCCAAATAAAGAAAAGCCTTCACGGCTTTTTTTACCACATTTTTTTACCACTTTTTTTTACCACATTTTCAGATTTTACCACATTTTCACCTTGTTATTTAATTGTTTATTTAATTTTTTAACTTTTGTTTTTGTCTTACTTTTAAAACGATTATTCACCAGACTCGAACCCTGTCATCAAGGTCAACTACACTCTGCATCTCAAGTCCGTCGACGTACGTGTCGAGCTACCGTACAAACTAGTAACAGTGGAAAAGCTGTCCATAAGCACTCAGCTGGTAAGCAAGAAAAGGAACGGCGTCATACCGCCCCCTAGCTTTCGGTTTTAAGGATGAAATGCACCTCTGGCTACATAATTCGTGACCTCCAGAAATGTATATAGGGCTAGAATTCTCTGAATGAGCCTATGTTGGATATTTATGTAGGAGCAATCTTTTCTTGTTGTTTTTGCTCGCTTAACAGAGTTGAATGATTGGTTTTATCGTACGCTCAGAGACTAAGCTTTTTCATAACATACACAAATATACTGCGCATCCTGTAATAAATCTGGATTTTTTCAAAGTAAAAACTGCAACTCATCTCCATTTCGAAAAACAGTCAGACGCATTGAAATCGTTCATCTCGCAGTTTTTATTTTCTTCTAACAAAACACCGACTTAATCTTGTCAACACGACGGTCAGAACAATTCCAAAACGAGATAAAGTATCCATGTCTTCATCAGCATCTACAACAGATAGTACTGTAACCAAAACAACACCTAACACTGTACACGTGGAGTTTTACAATGCCTCTCCTTTGTAGAAGAAAAAAAAACGAAATGATGAAGTGCCTCTTTCTTACAAATCCAAGCTTAATAAAGCTCACAATAATACTGTTATTTTTATTCTGTAATAATAATACTTCACAAAACCGTAAAAAACGAAACAATCACTGCCTGAAAAATGACACACATATACACTTACATAGATATCGACAGATCCCTCTATGAGGCAAGTATGAGGACTACCAGCAATAATAATTACAAAATAGATCCGAAAGGTCACACAAAAAAAAAAAAAAGAAAACATTTGAAGGACCACTAATAAGTAAGGGTGTTTTATTGTGTTTTAACCCCTGAAATCACCAAAATGAAGCTCGTTTTATATTACAATATACAATGATATATTGTGTCCAAAGTGCCCCTGTCAAAATTAATAATAAATAATAATAATAATAATAATAATGCATATGTTTTAATTTCCTATTTTTCCAACCTGCCTTTAGAATTTTATAAGTTGCGTATTTTTAATGCCCTGTTGAAAATGTCTGCATTTTCAGTATGCAGTTTATTCGACGTTTATGTATGCGAACGAAAAAAAAAAAACGAGAAAAAAAAAAAACGTTCTTCCTACTCTATTCTTCCTCTCTTCTTTCCTACAGATGCTGAATTTGCTTGAGATGATGACGTCTTTCCTTTCAGAGATGTTAATATGCTTTTTGAGCAATTGTTGTTATACATAATCGACATGATATCGTGTACACCGTAATCAATATTGCGATGGTTTTATGTGAAAAAGAGGTCATTGTTGTTCTGTGATAAGCTTTTGCTGTCTGAGGGTGAGGTTTTTTTAGCGTTAGATTGCAAAAATCACAAGTCGAAAGTGTGTTTTTGGAGGAATATAACAGAAAATGAATACCGTTTTGTTGTTTCGTAGTCACTAGACGACCATATCATACGTTCAATACCAAAATTTTATGTTCCTTTTCAGTTTTTTCCTCCGCCAGAGCTTAGATATGTACGCATGCTCGTGATTACACACTTCTCTTTCCGCGTTACAGCACTGAATGGTATTCACTATTGATTATATGATATTCTTCTCGCTTGTATCATAGGCTCAAATCCAAAGACAAAAGCATTTACTCTATTTATGACTACAGAGTTTGTTCGTTTGTTTGTTCGTTTTTTTCAGAAGCGTATATATTTACTGGACAAAACACAATACAGATTTTAACAGGAGAAGCAAGCAGACGTAAAATATCTTTAGATTGAATATATATATATATATATACATATATATTTGTGTGTGTGTGTGTATATATATAGATACATATATATATATACAGTAGATACCGCAGTTACTAATCACACTTTTAATAATAACGCCGACTACACAAGTGACATGCATGATTTTTTTTTCTTTTTTTCAACCGGAAAACACCAGCGTGCTCTTCTCTTTGCATGTTGAGGGTCGCATTTCTTGGGATTTGGATTGAGGATAGTTTGCATGCTTTTAGCGACACCCACAGTTTGCTAAAAGGCCAAAATTGCTGGATTGTATTTAAGTTCCTGTGGATTGAGGGACAGATGGTGCTGCTTGTGTTGGGCTGTGATGTGAGGACTGATGACTCTTTTTTTTTTGGTGGGGGGGCTTTTTCTCCATCTTCCACAACCTCTGTACGCACAGAAATGAATCAGTCTGTTTGTTGAGTTTGGTTCGTGCCATCTCAGATCACCAATAACAGTGTTTTTGGGAGGTTTTTTCCTGCTACACTGTAAAAAAATATCTGTTAATTAACAGTATTTTGTGTTTTCTGTTTATTTATGGTTGTGAATTGCATTGTGGGATGTTGATTTCTGCTTTGTCGTCTTTTGATGTTTAAAATTTAACTCTACAGTTGACTTTTTCTCTTGACATTTTAGTAGTTTGAAATTATATAATGTATAAGAAATAATTTAGACCATTTCAGTGTGGTGTTGTCATTGGCCCATGAACATTTCCTGCTTGTTATCAAACTATTTCATAACTGTAACAAGAGGCAGTTCAATCATAACTTAATGTAAAACAGATATCTTAACATTATTTATCAATATGTGGCTCTTTTTGGATTCTCTGAAGCTATAGAAATTAAAAATGTAAAACAGGAAATACGTTGGGACCAGTGTTTTTGTTTACATCCCTTAAAAATAGTCTATACAGAGAAATAAGTCCCTAAAATAACAGAAAATGTACTGGCAGCTTATTAGAAGGTTTTTGTAGCTTAATATACAACACCAACACAGACAATATAGCACTTTAAACTATTAAAAATGTCCATAAAAGTCACTCTTTCACACTTTTCAAGGTTAAACCTTGTTGAAAGAAAGATCAAGGTCTCATAATTCAATTCAAAAGCATAAATAAAGAGGGAAAAAAAAAATATGCATCACAAAATACAGAACTGCTAATTTATGGGTATTTTTTACAGTGTACTACAGTGCCTGATGATAATCCAGTTTTTGAATGCATTATAGATGAAAAATATCTTAATTTTCCTCTGATTAGATGCATTTTTTTCAGATAATAAGTGTCCAGGATAAATAAGTTCACCCCAGCAGACACAGGACATCAACATGACGTCACATTGACATTGTACCCCAGTGTCGTGGGGATGTTGCATTTTGTTTGGAAACGAAAATCAGATTGACATCAGAACCCAACGTCAAGCGACGTCAATGTCCAACGTCCAACATAAAATCAACCAAATATTAACGTCTAATGATGTTACAGCTTGACGTTGTGTGGTCGTTACCACTATGACGTCTATCAGACGTTGGATTTTGGTTGCCAAACCTGACGAATAAATGTCAGTATTTGACGTCAATATGACGTTGGTTTAAGATGTTGGCTTGACATTAGATTTTGGTCACTTTCCAACACAACCTAAAATCAACCAATGATCAACGTCATTTGACGTCGTTAATAGAAGTCAAAATAACGTTGTCCTTAAACGCTGGCTAGATATTAAATTTTGGTCACCTGACGTCACAACCTAAATCTAACCTAATATTAACGTCTTATGACGTTCTTTGCCTGCTGGGACCCCTTAAAGATCTCTCTTATTAAATGAATACGTTTAATAGGGTGCTATACAATAAGATATTTGTGTGTATATATTATCAGTCAGTACTAAAGCCCAAACTGGAACTAATCTAACGAAAGAGCTTAAGATCACTGTGCAGAAACTAGTACACCCCAATTAATATGTCATGGAAAAATATTAAAATAAAATTGTAATAAAGAGGAAAAATCGAGAACCATAAAAAAATAAAATAAAAATTAATAGAAATTTTGTGGCGGCATGGTGGCTCAGTGGTTAGCACTGTCGCCTCACAGTTAAAAAGTCGCTGGTTCGAGTCCCGGCTGGGTCAGTTGGCATTTCTGTGTGGAGTTTGCATGTTCTCCGGGTTTCCTCTGGGTGCTCCGGTTTCCCCCACAGTCCAAACACATGTACTATAGGAAAATTGAATAGACTAAATTGGCCGTAGTGTGTGTGTGTGTGTGTTTGTGTGTGTGTGTGTGTGTGTGTGTGTGTGTGTGTGTATGGGTGTATTTCCCAGTACTGGGTTGCAGCTGGAAGGGCATCCGCTGCATAACACATATGCTGGATAAGTTGGCGGTTCATTCCGAATGAATAACATGTGTAGCATATTTCAGCTCTTCCGACTTTGTATGCTTTTGAAATTTCATTCCATTTTCTTACTCGTTTGCTTCATTACTTCCGTTTTGAATTCTTGAATTTAAAAACAAATAATAAAAACATGAACTGGAATTTGTGGCATTCTTGTTGCATATTTTGATTGAACCCCTGCTGTTACTGGTGATTTGAGATGGGTGTACGCTGGCTTTTTCCATTTCTAAAACCAATATCGCTGCACAATTTGACTTCTGCATTAAATCCAGATTGTTTGTGGCAAAGATGATACAAATCTGTGGGTGGTTCGCTACAATGACGTTCAGAAACAGAAGAGCATTTCACAGGAGGATATGGCGAGACGTGTTGATTTATTGAGTAGATTTCAGCCCTTCTTTCCTGACATTCATTAACAGTATTTTATCAGCTCGACTACAGACATGTTTTTCTTCTTTTTTTGGGGGGGGTAGAAACTTCTTACCGCTACACTTTCAGTTACCGTTGACCATAAACTAAGCAAATTAACATATTTTTTTTTTTTTTTCTTGCAGATATACAACTAGTGAATACAGATTAGTGAAAACTTTTACGCTCAGCGCCACTCATCAATATCAGTTCCAAAGCAGTGGACCAATCAGAAGAGCTCAGAGGCGGGGCAAGTGTTGTGAGTTTTTGTTGTGAGTTGGCATAACAGCTGTTTATTTGGTGTTAACATGGTAGAGGTCAAATGAAACCATGTCATGTCAACTTGTAAACAGAAACTCACAACACTTGATTCTGATTGGTCCACTGCTTTGGAACTGATATTGATGACTTTTTTTCGTAGAAACTTCCGCTACACTTTCAATTACCATCGAGTGTAAACTAGGCAAATTTACATATTTGTTTTCCTTTCTTGCAAATATACAACTAGTGAATACAGATTAGCATAGCAAACAAACAGATAAACAGACAATACGCTTAACTCTTTAGCAATACCTCTCAAAATGAGCCTGTTTCAATAAATGCTTCACACAGTTTAACAAAAATAGTATTTCAGTCCCACAGCAGAGCAAATATCGAAATTTCTGTCCATTCCAAAGGTTAACAACTTGGTTTGATAGCCGTATTAATTGATACTAGTTACTTGTTTCGATTTCCTCCATTTATTCAACATACAATTAAAAACTTTTAACTGCTAACACACTTGTTGCTTTAAGCACTATTAATTTTAAAACATTCAAATACTGAATTTAATGTAGATTTGAGCAATCATCGCACCTTTAAACACTCCTTAGTCCTTGTTTTTTTACATGTATTTTAACACATTCGTTTATTCCCTTTAACTATTTAGCATGAGCAAAATCAAACACACACACACACACACACACACAATACTATGAAAGCCCTAGACTTTATTTCCGTCATCGTTAAAATTTCAATTTTAATATCGAAAGTTGTCAATACTCTTTTGAACATTGATTTTTGGGGTTTTTTGTTTAAAAAGGCTTTGGGCGAAATTTTTGCCGATCTAATGAGGAAACGTAACAATTTAACACATTTTCCGAAAAGTGGCTAATTGAAATGAAAATGTATGATTCAAATGAAAAAAAAAAAAACCTAAACGTACCCCTCATTAATACAATTTAATACGAATTCACCGTTAAATCGAAAAGTTACGAATTGCCGTTACACTGTAAAAAATGTTGGGTTCCACACAATTCCTTCATGTTGTCCCAACACAAATCGATTAAGGGTGTACTCAGACTAGGCACGGTTGCATTAAACTGTATGGGGGTGCAATTGTCCCCTCCGCTTATGTCATAGATGGTGCGACTGTTCAGTTTAACAGAAGAGAAGCACTCTCGCTCCATTTATTGGAGATTGCTTTAGTTATATTGTTTTGTATTATTTTAAGTCGTTTTGGATGTGATGACACACATTCAAATCTTTTCCTGAACAGATCCACAACTTTTGACGCTTATAAATATTCATGAAAGTCTTCGTACTGCACGTATTAGGAGGTGGAAGCTGACTTGCAGCAAGGGGTTTGCGTCTTTTGCGACAGTTCATGTTCAATGAAAAGTAAGAATGATTCATAAATCCATATGAAGCAGTCCCTTAAAAGTGAGGTCGCGTCTTCAGTTTTGCGCTCAGGCGTGCTTTGCACTCAAATTACAAGCATATCTTGCTAAAGCCCAACCAAACTACGCTCTGGGGTGCGTTTCCAAAAAAACATTGTTAGCTTACTAAGGTCTTAAGTTTCGTCATTACCAACATAGTTCGTTGATTTGGCGTTTCCCAAAACCGTCGTTCCAACGAACATTCACAAACTGCATCGCAAACATGTACGCTTGCATATGGAAAACGAGTGCATGTTTTTACCAAAACTAATTTTGGATTCTTTTAAAAATGCGAGTGCATGTAAAACAATATTATTTGCGCAAAAAAGTATGTTTTTTTTCTCTAAAGAAGTTGTTACTCCACCTCGTTTAGAGTGTCATTATGAACGTTTTACGTTATAACAAACGTGGTTCAAACGGCAGATCTGTGACAGAGAAACTACGATTTTGGGGAAACACTCGTCACTACTTCGTTCTTTTCCCAAATAATGCATCGTACTATGATAGTTCAGCCGCGAGTTATGTCGTTGTTTGGGAAACGCACTCTTGGCCGGCCAACTGAACTGCGCCTGGGCACGATGTAGAGCACTCACACTTGTCAAACAAAGCAGGAAATGCGCCCGGGCATGGTTCAAATAGCCTAGTGTGAGTACACCCTAAGTTAACTTAATTGTTTTTACAAATATAAGTGGTTTGAACATAAAACAAATTAAGTTTGTCCAAAAAAAAAATTTTTATTGAGTTGTTTCAACTCATTTTAATTAAGTAGTTCGAACAAGCAGAAAAAGTTATTTTTCGAGAGGAGATTGCGAAACTTTGCTTCACATCATAAAAACTTTTAATAATCTTTACATTAACCATTCTTTTTGTACCAAATGTGATGTTGCTTGAGAAACACAAAGAAAACTGATTAGTTATTCCAAAGCTCCAAAAGTTATTCGAACATCAAATTAGATTTTTTAATATATATTTTTTGACTATTAAACTTATTACCCACAATAAAGTTTCTGTTAACGCCAAAGAATTATATATCGCACTCTCAACAGAAACCCAATCTGAAAAGCATCCACTAACTAATTTTGACTAAAAATACACACACAATACTTCATTATATGCTAAGATAACATAAAAACGCCTTTTTTGATTCCACTGTGACTCTTTTACATATTTCCCCCCAAATTCTAGAGTTAATTATTTGCTCAATGTTATTAGCATCTGCAACATCAAGCAAACATCAGGTTAGATAAACTGATGTGCTGTTTTTCTTCTACTTTACTTTTTTTTTTCAGCTGCTCTGCTTTGTGCAATGGATGTTAAAATTCACTTGTTATTTGGACCAAGTTCTTTTCTTTCAAAGCGGTTAATTTACCAAAAGTTGAACTGCTCTATAACACATTCTCCATAAGTTTAATAAGATGTTAAATGATAGACTCTTTGGAAACACGTACAAGAGTAATGCATCACCGTTTTACTTTCAAGGACCAAATTCCCATTTTTCACTGTAACATATTGTGATATCATATAATCAATGTAATAATAATAATAATAATAAATGTGTAATGTGAACATTTGGATATAAATGCTCATATCATTGTAGCATTTTACCCCTTGATGAGTAGATCATTTAGTAATATGCCATGGGATACTTTAATAGCTTATTTAGCTCAGTAGGTGTAGACATGCATTAGGAAGATGCATTGTTTTGTGCTATAAACAGATTACGTTAGAACCTAGCGGACTTACAAATCAATGTTTTCAAAAAAGATTTGGTATTTTCACAGTTTAAAGCCATATCTTAAGCCTTGTTTTATTCTTGCACTAGCACATAATTTATTTTCACCAACTTCATTATCTTTTTGTTTTGTTCATATTGAAATATTCAGACTGAGAGTGAACTCAGTTGAGCTGTTGTAGTAAAGGTATTAAAAAACATCCTACAGTATTCAAGCGACCTTAAAAAATTAAATCTGCATTCGTGTTTAAATCCACTTTCTATTATTGTCATAAAAAAAAAACGTTAAAAATAATTGCTTTACAATACCTGCTGTTTAGAGATATAGAATAAGGTTTTTAGTGTGCGTACGAGGCCATCTTGTTTTATTTTTATGTCAAACACTGGACTAGAATGAATTTTTAATAATTTGTGAGACATTTTTTGAAAATTATTTGTGCGACACCAGTCAAGCCAAGTCAAATTTCGTGATTTGATTTGTATAGGGCTTTCATGAACACAAAGCAGCACAGCATACATGACTTTTACACCCAACACATCCAGTTTTTTCAGCTAAACAGGATTGTCTACACTCAACTGTTCCTAAAATCAACTTGAGCCAATTTTGGTAGGGGAAAAAAATCTGTATTTATTGACCCTAATATCATACTTGTTTAATTTATTTCCCCCAAAAATCCCCCTTTGCATTATTAAAACGTCAAAAGATGAACCACTTCAGATAACAAAACACCTGAGAGAAACCACTGAGCTCAAAACACAGGCTGCGTCCGAAACCGCCTACTACTTAGCAGGTACTGCATTTGAATTTAAACGTACTACTCGAATGTAAGAAGTATGAATGGAATTCGGACGTACTACATCCGCCATTTTGTCATGGTCACGTGACCTACCTGCGTCAGTTGCGTCGATTCACTCCCATTCATGAATTCTCTCGCGGGGCATCATGGGATAGCGCAGTGTGCATGGGATGCGCACTTCAGAATCTCGCCGGAAGTAGTAAGTCATCCGGGTACTTCTCTCATACTGATTTTCGAATTCTATGAATTCGGACATACTACTCGGCTCGCATACTAATTTTAGCATACTGTATAGTATGGAAGTATGCGGTTTCGGACGCAGCCACAGTTGATCCCTGTAGCAATCCTTGTTGACCTAAACCCAAATACCACTTATCAAGCCAGAAAAGAATTTTTGCACTAAAATTATTCTTGGTCTTCTTCGATAAATAGCAATAGAACACTTAAACATGAACGTGAACCAACCGCGTACAACGACGAAAGCTTTCTGTGCTCTTAAATTGTCTTGAAAATTTGTGTTTTGCGTTATTTGTTTATACTGATACAAGATGTATGAGGATACCGAGGCTGTAAAGTTGGAAAAATATACTGTTTAAAAAAGTACATATAAGACGTCCGACCCGCCAAGCGATTCTGTACTTAATAGACATCTAATAGACATCTAAACATAGACATCTTGGCTAAATCAAGGCTAAATTTGAGCTGTCTGTAAAATCGAATTCATTCACACAGATTGCGTTTGTGTTTAAAAATTACTCAAAAAAAACCATGTGTTTCCATTCCAATATGCTAACTTTTCATTGTTTCAAATGTAAACACACACAGTTGACAGATGTGAGTGATTGCGTCATGCTTTTTTTCTACGCCACACTTTTTTTACACTCAGCGCCACTCATCAATATCAGTTCCAAAGCAGTGGACCAATCAGATGAAGGCGGGACAAGTGTTGTGAGTTTTTGTTTACAAGTTGGCATGACAGCTGTTCTATTTGACGTTAACATGGTTGAGGTCAAATAAAACAGTTTTATTAAAACAGATTTATAAACAGTAACTCACAACACTTGCCCCGCCTCTTTGTTCTTCTGATTGGTCCACTGCTTTGGAACTGATATTGATGAGTGGCATTGTCAAATTTTATATTCGTTTAACTTGACATGACATTTTAAAAATGTGACCATGGAAAAAAAGCGAGATACAATCACTCACGTTTGTCAAGCGTGTGTTTATGTTTAAAAACAATGGAAAATTAGCATATTGCAATGGAAACAGTAGCCGTAGGCCCTAATAATAGCGCAAAAAATGACTAAAGAATTTAACATTTTATGCTCATCGCCACTCATTAATATCAGTTCCAAAGCAGTGAAGCAATCAGAAGAACTCAGAGGCGGGACAAGTGTGAGTTTTTGTAAAAAATTTGACACTCAGCACAACTCAGACAACACTCAGACAACACAAATCAATGTCAGTTCCAACGCAATGAACCAATTAGAATCAAGTGTTGTGAGTTTCTGTTTACAAGTTAGCATGACAGCTGTTTTATTCGGCCTTAACGTGGTAGAGGTCAAATAAAACCGTTGTCATTCCAACTTGTAAACAGAAACTCAACACTTGATTCTGATTGGTCCACTGCTTTGGAACTGATATTGATGAGTGGCGTTGAGTGTCAAATTTTATATTCGTTTAACTTGACATGACATTTTAAAAATGCGACGCTGGAAAAAAGCAAGACACAAACACTCACGTCTCTCAACTGTGTGTTTATATTTGAGAACAATGGAAAATTTTCATATTGGAATAGAAACAGTAGGCCCAAACAATAGTCCGGTAAAGGACTAAAGAATTTAACATTTTACAGTCAGCGCCACTCATCAATATCAGTTCCAAAGCAGTGGACCAATCAGAAGAACTGGCGGGGCGAGTGTCAGTTTTTGTTTACAATTTGGCATGACAGCGGTTTTATTTGCCGTTATCACGATAGAGGTCAAATAAAACCGTTGTCATTCCAACTTGTAAACAGAAACTCAACACTTGATTCTGATTGGTCCTCTGCTTTGCAACTGATATTGATGAGTGGCGCTCAATGTAAAATGTTAAATTATTTTAACTTGACATGAAATTTTAAAAATGTGGAACTGAAAAATCACTCACGTCTGTCAAGTGTGTGTTTATATTTGAAAACTGGAAAATTATCTTATTGGAATGGAAACAGTAGCCCCTAACAATAGTCCAAAAAAGACTAAAGAATTTAACATTTTACAGTCAGCGCCACTCATCAATATCAGTTCCAAAGCAGTGGACCAATCAGAAGAACTGGCGGGGCGAGTGTCAGTTTTTGTTTACAAGTTGGCATGACAGCGGTTTTATTTGGCGTTATCATGATAGAGGTCAAATAAAACCGTTGTCATTCCAACTTGTAAACAGAAACTCAACACTTGATTCTGATTGGTCCTCTGCTTTGGAACTGATATTGATGAGTTGCGCTGAGTGTAAAATTTTATATTTGTTTAACTTGACATGACATTTTAAAAATGTGACGCTGGAAAAAAGCAAGATGCAGTCACTCACGTCTGACTATTTGATAGCTGGTTCTTGAGATAAAAACAAATGAAAAAATGGCAAGATATTTGTGCATTTTGACAACAAAACACAGAGTTTGAACAATTAGTGGCATGTGTTTTTAGAAAAGTTATCATAATATGCATACATATGTGTGTGTGAAATATGTGTCCTAAAATGGCACATACTGTATATTGCCTATATTGATAAAAGGACACAGACAGTACTTTCCAAAACACAAAAATGAAACGCCACACGCCAAATGATTTGAAAACACTTGCTAATTAAAAGTAAGAGATAATAAATATCACTTAAAATAGTCCAAACATATCCCTGACTAGTGTATTTTGGACCCGTCTATTAGATTTTCACTGACAGCCCAAATTTTTGCCTTGTTTTAGCCAAAACATCTATGTTAAGATGTCTAATGGATGTCTATTTAACACACAAAAAAGTGCTTGCTGGGTAGTTTTAGGTACATTCACTTGTATGCTTCCCGTTTCCTCTTGTGATTGAACAATCATTTGTAATATTTGTTTCCTACAAGCTCTGAGGAAAAGTGAAGGCGGTAGCCTGTCCCAGAAACATGAAGACACATTATTTTGATCATTTTTTTTTAATCCTGTGGTGTTCATCAAACACTAATGAAATATTTCAAGAGATCCAAGAGTCAGAGACCGAGTACAAACATATACTTACAGCTTATGACAGCATAACCATCGATTTAGTTGACCATGTTTCTGGGACGTAATAAACGAAGGATGTTTCGTTATTGTTTCATCAGTCAGAGACTTTAAACACACACACACACACACACACACACACAAAATCATCACATCCAAGCGTCTCTTAACAATAGGTGATGGATATATAATAACTTCTAGCAATCATATGTGCTGATGGTCTTTGGAAATATAGTGGCTTTCCCGCTTCGTGGTGGTGATGGTGTTGTTGAAAGGTGTTGCAGTCCGTCTCGATATGTGTTAGAGGAAGCGTAAGTATGTGCCTTCATGTATAATCTTCTCGGTGAGCTTGTTTTTATTAAGAAGCTGAAGCCAGCCAGTTGTGTTTGCACTAAAAACCAAATCGCTTTCGTGCTGTTGGTTATTTGAGCAAGCTTGTCGCGTCACTTTAGCAGTATGCATGAGGGTTCTCCTTGGTAAGTTCTAGAGATAGAGCTCGTGTCTTTTTATTTTTTACGACTAGCGCAGCTTATAGGAAATCCCCGGAAATAATATCTCCGATATTTTTATTTTGTGTTTCGTTCCGATCAAACGACATCAACATGTGTCTATTACAGTGGATTATTCCATATTTATTAGAAATACCAACAGTTTCATACCATATACTACACTATTGGAGTATTTAACATGCGTCTGTGGAAAAAAAAAAGACTGTCACAATTCGGTGTGCATGAGTTCATGAGGTCGCCTCAAGACTATTGGTTCTTTTGTGCTGTTTTCTTTGTGTTGCATTTGTAATTTATTTTATTAAAGGCCTACATGCTTTTCAGTCTTACAGATGCACCTTATTCTCTTCCTGTCGGAAACAGACAGGCTTTTGTAATATCTCTAATTTAGCACCTTACTACACAGCATGATTTCACTTTATGCCAGTTTTTTGCTAAACTTCCATGGATATGATTTGAAACTTCAAAACAAAAAAAAGAGCGAAACCTTTTGTGAAAAATATTTAAAGGGATGTGCCAAAGTTTGGAGGCGATCTCCCTTGTTTTCGTGTATGTTTTATTACTTTTGTTTTTCCTTTTTCCTTCCGCTTCAGTTATTTCAATGGTATCTCATGTAACCTTTCTTACAAATGTGTTTAGAGAGAAAAAAAAAAAGAAATATTTCAGCAAACAGTATCATTACTTGCCATTTTACAGTAAGCCCTGTATTTTCACGTATATTTACCAGTGATGTGTATTTGTTATTAAACAGAAAATAGCCGTAAAAGCTTCATTATGTTACATAATATTGTGACTTTTTTCGAAAAACTGTGAAGACTTGCATATACTTTATACAGAAGTATTAAGCCTTAATGCAAAAGACTAAAAAAAAAAACAAAAAAAAAAGAGTGGAAGAATAACTGATTGTTGCAAAGTAAGGATGATTTTTTTGTAAATGTTACCAGCACCTTTTTTTGTAATTTTCACTCTCTGAGGTATTGTAAGTTCACTCTGTTTGTGAAGTTTGAATATGAAGGAATAAAAAAAATAGTACTTTCCTGTACATTAAAGGATGGGATGATTCGTGTTTTTATTTACGAGACCTGCGGCTGTGTTATTAAAAGCGTCCTGCTTTCTGTTTATCATAATATTTATATCTGTCGATTGGTTCATTTTGAGATCTCACATCAGCTTTATTAAATCGAGTATACTGAATGCAATGATTTTCTTACTTTAGTTTCTGACTTGTTTTTTAGTCCAAATATCAAAAAATCCTTAAATCAAGAAGCATTTTTAGACAAATAAAAATTTTGTTTTGTTTTCAGAAATAATGAGTCTAAAGTTTATTTGTCAAGCGCTTTTTACAATGATTATTGTTTACAAAACAATACAAAAGGTAAACATTATTGCATCACAATCAAATATAAGTTATTATATACATACACTCACCGGCCACTTTATTAGGTACACCTTACTAGTTCCAGGTTGGGCCCTCATTTGTCTTCAGAATTGCCTTAATCCATCGTGGCATAGATTCAACAAGCTACTGGAAATATTCCTCAGAGATTTTGGTCCATATTGACATGATAGCATCACGCAGTTGCTGCAGATTTGTCGGCTGCACATCCATGATGCCAATCTCCCGTTCCACCACATCCCAAAGGTGCTCTATTGGATTGAGATATGGTGACTGTGGAGGCCATTTGAGTACAGTGAACTCATTGTCATGTTCAAGAAACCAGTCTGAGATGATTCACGCTTTATGACATGGTGCGTTATCCTGCTGGAAGTAGCCATCAGAAGATGGGTACACTGAGGTCATAAAGGGATGGACATGGTCAGCAACAATACTCAGGTAGGCCGTGGCATTGACATGATGCTCATTTAGCACTTAGGGGTCCAAAGTGTGCCAAGAAAATATCCCCCACACCATTACACCACCACCAGCAGCCTGAACCGTTGATACAAGACAGGCCATCCTTGTATCCATGCTTTCATGTTGTCGATGCCAAATTCTGACCCGACCATCCGAATGTGGCAGCAGAAATTGAGACTCCTCAGACCAGGCAACGATTTTCCAATCTTCTATTGTCCAATTTGGGTGAGCCTGTGTGAATTGTAGCCTCAGTTTCCTGTTCTTAGCTGACAGGAGTGGCACCCGGTGTAGTCTTCTGCTGCTGTAGCCCATCTGCCTCAAGGTTGGACGTGTTGTGTGTTCAGAGATGCTCTTCTGCAGACCTCGGTTGTAACGAGTGGTTATTTGAGTTACTGTTGCCTTTCTATCAGCTGGAACCAGTCTGGCCATTCTCCTCTGACCTCTGGCATCAACAAGGCATTTGCGCCCACAGAACTGCCGCTCACTGGATATTTTCTCTTTTTCAGACCATTCTCTGTAAACCCTAGTGATTGTTGTGCGTGAAAATCCCAGTAGATCAGCAGTTTCTGAAATACTCAGACCAGCCCATCTGGCATCAACAACCATGCCACGTTCAAAGCCACTTAAATCACCTTTCTTCTCCATTCTGATGCTCGGTTTGAACTGCAGCAGATCGTCTTGACCATGTCTACATGCCTAAATGCATTGAGTTGCTGCCATGTGATTGGCTGATTAGAAATTTGCGTTAACAAGCAGTTGGACAGGTGTACCTAATGAAGTGGCCAGTGAGTGCAGGTGATGACTATGTGTACATGTTTAATGAAGTGTATTTGTGTATTAAGTGTATGTGTTGTCCTCCAATTTTTAGATGGTTGGCATCCTCTCTTCACAGGTCTTGGATCCCATCAGTGGCGCTGCACAATCTCTAGAGGCCTTGGGATGGGCATCGCCAGGTGGATATGGAGAACAAAGAAAATAATTAGCATTGCTGCTGTTCATAATGTATTTGAACAAAAGATATTAAATATCAATGTGAAAATTAAGTGCTATAAATAAATGAACAGTTATATAAACAAACACAGAAACAAACATATAAAGCATATAAGTATTTCTAACAAAGTGCTTGGTGCATTAAGACAGGAGGAGTGTGTCCTACGGGTGGTTTGTCAAGCCCACTCACTGTAAAAAATGCTGGGTTCCACACAATCGGTTTGTGTTGAGCCAACATGAAGGAATTAGGTTAACTTATTCTTATTTACAAATGTAAGTGGATTGAACGTAAAACAATTAAGTTGTTCCAAAAAACCCTCAAGAATTGTGTTGTTGCAGCTCAATTTAAATAAGTAGCTTGAAAAAACAGCAAACATCATTTTTTTGAGTGCTGCATGGAGCATACTCATGCATCATACTATTATGTGATGCACTGTGTGTATGCTTTACTAAAAAGAGAGGTCTTTAATCTACAGTAGTTTTGAACTGACAGAGTGTGTCTGAGCCTCGGCCATTATGAGGAAGGTTATTCCAGAGCTTAGGAGCCATATATGAGAAGGCTCAACCTCCTTTAGTAGACTTTGCTATTCTAGGTACTACTAGAAACCCTGAGTTTTGAGATCTTAAAGAGCGGGTTGGATTGTGCCGAGACAGAAGGTTGGTTAGATAAACGAGCTAGATTATAGGTAAGAAGCAATATTTTATAAAACTCAAAAATTAAGTAAGTTTTCCCTTAAAACAGTGGGATAAATAAAATATTCTTGTTTTCATTACCCCGTTTGCACATAATTTAGTGTGTTGTAAACAATGACTTTTTTTATTTGAGAAAGGTAAAAGAAAATATCTTTACTTGTCTAATAAATGCTAAGAAAGTTTTTGATTGTTTTTACAACTTTTATTTTTATTTAGTTTCTTAAACATTTTGAACAATCCAAATTAAAAAAGAAAAAAATCAACAATAATAAAGAGATATTGTATTTATGCATGTCATATTGAAATGATACACTGAAAAAATGATGTCTGCAAAACAATTAATTTGTGTTGAATTTAAACAAACAAATTAAGTTTAATAAAATTCTACTTAATTTGTTTGTTTAAATTCAGCCCAAATAAATTGTTTACAGCCACTTAAGGTAAACATATTGAGTAAATCCAAGGAATCATCTCTGAATGATTTTTTTCAGTATACTGTACTCCGCTATAATAGATACATTAAACCTTCATATCCTCTACATTTTCAGATATTTAGACTAGAATCAAGACAAACACTCTAAGAACAGCATTTTTTTTGCCATGCATGGATTGTGGATTGGTGTACATTGGTGGATTGTGTTCGTGTTATAATATAGTAATATTGTTTTATTTTCCGAAATAATGTCAAAAATAAGTTTTTCCTTAAAATAATCTGCCAATATTCTTGTTTTAATTACTCCTTTGGCACATAATTGAGCATGTTTTGAAGTAAAACTCTCTTTATTTTGACTCATTATTTCTGAAAGCACAAAATCATCATGTCTACTTGTCTAGAAAATGCTAAGAAATCTTTTGATATTTTTTTATAACTTTTATTTAGTTTCAGATACAATTTGAACAATACAAATTAAAAAAGGAAGAAAAAATCACAACAATAATAAAAAAAAAAGATATTGTACAAATGCATGTCATATTGAAATGATATACTGTACTCCACTATAATAGATCCGTTAAACCTTTATATCATCTACATTTTCAGATATTTAGACTAGAATCAAGACAAGTAATAACAGCATTAGTTTTTTTGCCATGCATGGATTGTGGAATAGTGTACATTGGTGGATTGTGTTCGTGTTATTGTTTTAAAATATTGTTTTATTTTCAGAAATAATGTCAAAAATAAGTTTTTCCTTAAAATAATCTGCCAATATTCTTGTTTTAATTACTCCTTTGGCACATAATTGAGCATGTTTTGAAGTAAAACTCTCTTTATTTTGACTCATTATTTCTGAAAGCACAAAATCATCATGTCTACTTGTCTAGAAAATGCTAAGAAATCTTTTGATATTTTTTTATAACTTTTATTTAGTTTCAGATACAATTTGAACAATACAAATTAAAAAAGGAAGAAAAAAATCACAACAATAATAAAAAAAAAAGATATTGTACAAATGCATGTCATATTGAAATGATATACTGTACTCCACTATAATAGATCCGTTAAACCTTTATATCATCTACATTTTCAGATATTTAGACTAGAATCAAGACAAGTAATAACAGCATTAGTTTTTTTGCCATGCATGGATTGTGGAATAGTGTACATTGGTGGATTGTGTTCGTGTTATTGTTTTAAAATATTGTTTTATTTTCAGAAATAATGTCAAAAATAAGTTTTTCCTTAAAATAATCTGCCAATATTCTTGTTTTAATTACTCCTTTGGCACATAATTGAGCATGTTTTGAAGTAAAACTCACTTTATTTTGACTCATTATTTCTGAAAGCGTTCCCAGAGATGGGTTGCGGCTGGAAGGGCATCCGCTGCGTAAAATCGTGCTGGATAAGTTGGCGGTTCATTCCGCTGTGGCGACCCCGCAAGGGACAAAGCCGACAAGAAAATGAATGAATGAATGAATTTTTGAAAGCACAAAATAATCATGTCTACTTGTCTAGAAAATGCTAAGAAATCTTTTGATATTTTTTTATAACTTTTATTTAGTTTGAGATACAATTTGAACAATACAATTTAAAAAAGGAAGAAAAAATCACCACAATAATAAAAAAATTAGATATTGTATTTATGCATGTCATATTTAAATGATATACTCCACTATAATAGATACGTTAAACCTTCATATCATCTACACTTTCAGATATTTAGACTAGAATCAAGACAAGTAATAACAGCATTTGTTTTTACAGTGCAGTCATTGGTGGATTGTGTGTCATATTACTGTAACAGAAGAAATCAAATGGCTGAAAAGTATGAATATGAAATGTTATTTGATTATCAGTTATTGCTATTACAGAAAAGACTAGAGTGTGGCTGTGTTATTAAAAACGTCCTACTTCCTGTTTATTATAATATCCTAATGTTTCTACCTGTCGATTGCTTCATTTTAAAATTTCACATCAACTTTATCAAATCTTAAGTCGAATATACCGGGTATACACACTGCAAAAAATGCTTCTCTAACTTTAGTTTTTGACTTGTTTCCAGTTCAAATATCTAAAAATCCTTAAATCAGGAAGCATTATCTAGACAAATAAAAATATTGTTTTATTTTCAGAAATAATGAGTCAACATTAGATGAGTTTTCTCTTAAAACAAGTTAAATAATCTGGCAGTGGGAGAAGTCAAATATTCTTCTTTTAATGACCCCATTGTTTTGAAGTAAAACTCACTTAATTTAGATTTTTTTATTTCTGAAAGCTAAAAAATAATAATTTTTACTTGTCTAGAAAATGCTAAAAAATCTTTAGATATTTTAAATAGCTTTTATTTTTATTTAGTTTCATAAACAATTTAAACAATACAAATTAAAAAAGAAAAAAGGAAGAAAAAATTGAGATGATAGATCCATTAAACCTTCATATCATCTACATTTTCAGACATTTAGACTAGAATCAACACAAAAACTCTAAGTAAGAACAGCATTTTTGAGTTATTGTTTTAAAATATTGTTTTATTTTCAGAAATAATGTCAAAAATAAGTTTTTCCCTAAAATAATCTGCCAATATTCTTGTTTTAATTACTCCTTTGGCAGATAATTGAGCATGTTTTGAAGTAAAACTCTCTTTATTTTGACTCATTATTTCTGAAAGCAGAAAATAATCATGTCTACTTGTCTAGAAAATGCTAGGAAATCTTTGGATTTTTTTAATAACTTTTATTTAGTTTCAGATACATTTTGAACAATACAAATTTAAAAAGGAAGAAAAAAATCACAATAAATTGAGATATTGTACATATGCATGTCATATTGAAATGATATTACTGTACTCCACTATAATAGATACGTTAAACCTTCATATCATCTACATTTTCAGATATTTAGACTAGAATCAACACAAACACTCTAAGAACAGCATTTTTGTGTTATTGTTTTAACATATTGTTTTATTTTCAGAAATAATGTCAAAAATACGTTTTTCCCTAAAATAATCTGCCAATATTCTTGTTTTAATTACTCCTTTGGCAGATAATTGAGTGTGTTTTAATGAAAAACTCAAGTAAGAACAGCATTTTTTTGTTTTTTGCAGTGCAGCCATTGGTCGATATTACTGTGTATTACCATATTACTGTGACAGAAGACATAAAATGTCTGAAAAGTACAAATATGAAATGTTATTTGATTATCAGTTATTGCTATTACAGAAAAGACTGGAGCAAAGCAGCAGATCAGACTGCGCTGGACAGGAATCAGTGCAGAGGCTCATGAGATGCAGACAGCGCTTTGTCATTCTCCACTTTATGACATGCAGCATGTGCAGAAAAGGTCAGCTGTCAGTTCAGTCTGACATCACTGCCAGAGTTCAGCCAATCAGAAGAAGGAGAGAAGAGATGTTTCTGACAAACAAACAGCCAATGGGCCAACACTGGCTTCCATCAGCTGCATTGCTACCAACGTTTTCTCATATAATCTCCAACCCAGGCTCATTCTGACTATGTACCCCTGTATACATTTCTGGAGAGCACCAAATACGTCCCAGGAGCTACGTTTTTTGCAGTTTTGGTTTTCGCAAATCCACCAGAGGCCGCTGTGTACGCTGTTTCAGATCTCAAATTTCTCTCACGATTGCCATTCTCGCCTGCTGTTCTCATGTAAATCCACCAGAGGCCGCTGTCGACTGACTGACCCACCCACCTCCCTCCCTAAACCCAACCGAAAGTGTTTTCAAAAGCATCAGTTGACCCGCCCACCCACTTCCCTAAACCTAACCGATTTGCCCTTGCCTGATTTTTATCACGTTTTCAGATTTCACCACATTCTCACCCTGTTATTTACTTATTTATTTTATTTTTTTTGGCTTCTGTTTTTGCTTTACCTGCTTACTGAAACTGTTCTTCGCCAGACTCGAACACCATCATCGTGGTCAACTCCACCATCTCAAGTCCGCGACATACATGGCAAGCTACTGGGCAAACTGGTAACAGTGGAAAAGCTCCATATGGAGGTAAGCGGTCAGCTGGTAAGCACGAAAAGGAACGGCGTCATACCGCCCCGTAGCATTCATTTTAAAGACGAAATGCAGCCATACGTACCTTTGGCTAGATAATTCACCATCTCCTGAAATGTATATAGGGCTACGCAGTGCTTAATTTGTGAATTGAGAGGTCACAGAACAGTTCAGGTGTAAGGGATCCAGCATATTCCTCGAGGAGGGAGAGGTGTAGTGGGCGAAAGTGAAAAGGGAGGGGGGGGGAGGTTGCAGATGAAAGTAAAGAGGTATAGGGAGTAGTCAGTGGTGGAAAGAGTACTGAAAATTCATACTCAAGTAAAAGTACCATTACTTGCCTAAAAATGTAGTGCAAGTAGAGTAAAAGTATCTGCTGTAAATATTACTCAAAGTATGAGTAAAAACGCTCTGGTTACTAAAGTAACCCTCGTTCCCCGAGGGGGGGAACGGAAATGCTATGTGGAAACTTCCACTATGGGGATTTCATTCAGAAAGCCAATCATCTGAAAGAGTATGTAAACGGGCCAATGAAATGCCAATGAGTTGGCAGCTTCAGCTTGCGCACCTGATGCTCGTTGCAATTAACTTGCTATATGAGCACAGAGCTAGCAAGCCAAAGCATCATTTTTTTAGCGGAAGAGACTTTCACCTCAACAGCTAAGGGGCAATCATTATGGCGAAGGAACATAGCATTTCCGTTCCCCCCCTCGGGGAACGAGGGTTACTTTAGTAACCAGAGCGTTCCCCTTCGGAAGGGGAACTTCAATGCTATGTGGAAACTTCCACTATGGGGAAATGTTTGGAAAACGCCATAATGATTGAACCTTACCTTCGCCCCCGATGAGAGGTTTGCCAGGCAAAGAGCGTGAGCGCACCTGCGTCACCAGAGGCGCGGTCTTCCAACGTGTTCCCTGGCCCTTACTTATCCCACTTTAACAGAAGATTTACGGATTTAGATATATTTTTCGGGAGCCGCAAATGCGTCTAGAATAATTTCTAGGAATTTAATACGACAGTACGTTGGGAATGCGTGCAGTCCCGATAGGGAGGACGCTGCGGAGGCCACCTGCTACCCAAGTGGGGAGACTGGGGCAAATAGCATATGAACTAACCCTGAGAAGGGGGAGTAAGCATATGAAAATTAGATGGTTAGCGGTGAGGGAAGACACGGGTCCGCCTGTGAGGGGGGACTGCACCGTGGCAGTATAAGCATATGGGATCGCCTAGTGGGGATCGCACATAGCAGGCACCTATACCCAGAACGCGGGCTGACCATCGGGCAGACCAGCAACGTAACGGGCCAGTGCCTGACTCCTCCGCTGAGTCAGGTGCTGGGGGCCTCGGAGGAATATCTGCAGGGTTCGCCAGCGGGGAACTTTTCTGACAGAGCGAAAAAGCGCACATATCCCTGGGTTAGAGAGAATGGCGCAGCAAGCGTTTTACAACACCTAACCGAATTTCTCATTCACCGCGTGAGAAAATCGGCTCCCCTCAAGATTAATAAATCTTCTAATAGGTGTCGCCCAGCCCGCAGCTCTACAGTGTCTGTTAGAGAGGCGCCGCGTGCTAATGCCCAAAAGGATGCGCGCTTCGAGGAGCGCGCTCTCACTCTTGGGGGACGCGGCTCGCCCTGGCTCAGATGAGCGAGGGAGATGGCATTCAGAGTTCAGTGGGTATGTTCCAACCTCTGTTTGGATACGGCACTTCCCGTCTGCCGATCACCATAACAGATAAGAGCTGAGTACGGTCCGTGTAATAGCAAAGTGCGAAGGACCAAATAAAGGGGCTGGGTCTGCCTCCTCCGTGGGCAGCGCTTGCAGGTTCACTACGTGGCTGAAAGAACGCTGTAGGAACCTAGGGCACCTAGGTGGGCCGGGGTCTCAGGTAAACGTGAGAGTGGGCCGACCCAAAACGTTGGCACATTTCGCTGACCGAAAATGCCTCCAGATACCCGCCCATTTGACCGATGCAACGCGACCAGCAGAGCTGTCTACCTGGACAGAAATCTTAAAGATACTGAGTCGAGTGATCGAGCAGACCTCTCCTAAGAGAGATCTCCAAGTGGGTATGAGAGGGAAACAGGAAAATTAATATTCATGTCTCGCGCCTCTGGGAACTGGATGATGAGACGATACTTCCCAGCGCGCCGCCATCGCCGCATCCTTAGAGCGGGGATGATCGTAACGCCAACCCCTCAGAGCGGAGGGGACAGCCTAGCTCCAGTCAACTGAAGGAGGATAGCATCACTCTGATCTAGCATGTTCGGAGTTTCCTTCTCGGGGAAAAAGGTAACCACACAGCGAATAGACTCCACTTCAGGCGTGGGCATGCCTCGTAGAGGGTGCTCAGCCTGAGTGACAGTGTTAACCACCTAATCGGTAAGTCACCTGAGTCCTCCGCGCTCCATCTATGAACCGTACGTGAAGCATAGATCTGGGCGCGGGTGCCAACCGGTGCCTGTCCCCTGTTCCCAGGGGATGTGCCAGGGAGGGCCATCACGAGGAGAGAGTTGAAAGCAGGTCCGATTGGGCCAGAGAGGCGCAATACGAGAGCTGTTCCTCGACCTCCCTGACTTTACACAGTATCTGTGCGAGTAGGCTCACTGGAGAAATGCGTATTACGCACGCCCCGAGGCCAGCTGTGTAGCCAGTGGACTTTGCAGGGTTCGCCAAGTGGGGAACTCAAGCGAGAGCGCACGAATCTCTGAGTTAGAGAGAGAAAGGCGCAGCACCGAACAGCTGGACAGTCGGGGGTGGAGTCTCCATTTTCCCAGGCGAAACTGCCGTGAGAGCGAATGGGCTGCACGGTTGAGCTCGGTGGGGGAAAAAATGGAATGCAGCGATTGCGCCGCGTATGACTCCGGGGGAGCAGACGGCGAGCGAGCTGAGACATGCCGCGAGAGCGGATACCCCCACACGGTTGATATACGCCCCCGCAACCGTACTGTTCGTCCTGACCAGTACGTGTTGTCGCTCCAGCACCGGTAAAAAACGGCGGAGAGCGAGAAACACTGCCAACAGCTCTAGGCGATTGATATGCCAATGCAACTGGGTTTTTTTCAGCTGCATGCCCGCAACACACGGCGCCCCAGCCAGTGCTGGAAGCATCTGTCAAAACGACAATATGTCTGGACGCCTGTCCTAGAGGCACTCAGGCCTGTAGGAACGAGGGGTCGTTCCAGGGGCTGAGGGCGCGGCGACACAGCGCAGTGACAGTCACTCGGTGTGTGTCCGCGTGCCATGCGCGTCTGGGGACTCGATCGTGAAGCCAGTGCCGAAGTGGTCTCATATGGAGTTATCCGAGCGCATACAGCGGCTGCGGATGTCATATGCTCCAGGAGCCTCTGAAAGATTTCAGTGGAACCACTATTTTGCTGTCGAACTCTCACAGACAGTTCAGCATTAGCCGAGCGCGCTCTCCGGAGAGGCGCGCTGTCATGGTGACCGAGTCCAGCTCCAACCCGAGAAAAGAGATCCTCTGCACGGGGGCGAGTTTGCTCTTTTCTCGGTTGACCTGAAACCCCAATAGGTGGAGGTGCTGGAGCACCTTGTCTCTGTACATAGTCAATTACTCCCGCGAGAGGGCTAAAACAGCCAGTCGCCGAGATAATTGAGTATGCGGATGCCCGCGAGCCGAAGGAGCGCTAGGGCACCCTCCGCGAGCTTGGTGAAGACCCGCGGATACAGAGAGAGCCCGAAGGGGAGGACTTGTACTGTCAGGCTCGCTCGACGCAGACCGCAGAAAAGTGACGGTGGCGTGGAGTATGGAGACATGAAGTACGCGTCCTTCAGGTCTATGCTGCAGACCAATCCCGAGGACGAACGCACAGGAGGATGCGCTTCTGCATAAGCATTTTGAACGGCAGCTTGTGCAGACAGCGGTTCAAAACGCGCAGATCTAGGACTGGCCGTAACCCACCGCTCTTTTGGGTACGATGAAGTACAGGCTGTAAACCCGCTCTCCATCTCGGCTGGAGGGATCGGTTAGATTGCATCCTTCGCCAGGAGGACAGCAACCTTCTCTCACAAGACAGGGGCGGGCACAGGGCTGACCCTGGTGACGTACACCCCGTGAACTTGGGAGGCCGTTTCGCGAATCGAATCGCGTAGCCGAGTCTGATCGTGCGTATGAGCCACCGCAAAGGGCTGGGCTGCGCTAACCAGGCAGGCAGAGCCCTCGCTAATGACTGCATCGCTACAATCGCTGACGTACCAGCAGTGGGGCAGCGCGGAGTGTGAGTGCTGATCCGGGGAGCGCTGGGGTCCCGCGGAAGAGCTGGAGGTGAGAGATTTACTCACCTTGCACTCAGACTCCGGAGGAGAGGGCTGGAGGTGTGAGAGAAAGGAGACCGTCCTCCCAGACCCCGTGAGCCACTGGCGAAGTGCGCCGATCCTGCGAGCTGGAAGGCTTTTCATCGCGTCCCAGACTGGCAGTATTCGGGCTGTCACATCCAGGGAAGGGAAAGATGCTCTCTCTCTGAGGAGCCCGGCCCCCCACCGGGGAGAGAGCAAGTTCCCTCTTCTCCAGATGGCCGTCTCAAGAGCGCTTCGCGGTCCGTTATCCGGACTTAACGGCGCCCTGGGACGGGGAGCGCTGGTTGCCTGCGATGTGCTCGGCGCTGCCGCTGGCCGGAGGCGCAGGCGGGGGCGGAGCAGCACTCGAAGACGGGCGCTCTCGGCGACAAGCAGTGGATGTGGATGGTTCGGCGGGAGGGGAGCGGTCTTACATCCCCGCCGAAGGATGCCCATCGTATCCGACTGCACCGCCGTGAATTCCTGGGTGAATTCACCAACGGTGTCGCCGAACGGGCCAGACTGGTATATGGGGGAGTCAAGAAAGTGAACTTTGTCGACTCCGCGCATATTTTTGCCAGGTTTAGCCCGAGGGGGCGCTCCTGGACCACTAACGTGGCCATCGTCTTTCCCGGGGCACACGCAGCGGACTTGAGGTCCGTGGAGCTCAGTCGGGTGCGGTGCGGGGCTTGTAACAAGCCTGGGTCAGAACCACCCTCGTGCAGCTGGGCCAGCGCGCGCGCATGGACCCTGGCGTGCAGGGTGGAAGCAGTCTGGCCCGCGGCTGTGTGGGCTCTGGCTCGGGAGGCAGAAAACCAACACGCCTTGGACGGGAGATGAGGCTAATTCCAGCAGAAGGAGGCACCACGCGGGCCCGTGATGGCACTCTCAATCTGGGGAATCGACTCGTACTCCCTGGCTGCTCCACCATCAAGAGTGGTGAGGTGGAGGCGCACGCAGATCAGGCAGAGAAAGGTGCCCTCAAGACTGCGTGAGCCCACTGTGCACTTCCGGGAAGAGAGGGATGGGAGGCTATAAAGGTATTGCCTTTTAATCCTCCACATACACCCATCTAGTCGGTCCGGCCGCGGGGCTGGGGGATAAACCATCTCCAGACCCACGACCGAAACAGCCCGGGAAAGCACGGTTATCATGTCTGTTTCAAGATCGGCCGCCGCCGCGCTCGCTCCCGATGGGAGGGAACGGAGGGGGGGGGATCCTTCATCAGACCATGACAGCCCAACCTCCGATGCAGCGGTGGACATCTGAGCCTCGGTGTCATCAAGTGAGAGGGCGGCCATCCGAGGATGGAGCGCTTCTCTCACTCAAAGCTTGGATGGAGCGCATGGAGGAGTGAGAGGTCCACAAGCCCGAGGGCGGCAGATTTACTCCCACTGTAACCCTCAGATCTGCCCGAGTGCCCACCGCGGAGCGGGGGACAACTGGGGTGGGTGGCTCTTTTGCAAGAGCGAGCCGCGATCTTAACTGCGCAACAGACATGCCACCGCAGTGATGGCATGCACTGCCCACGAGCACCGCATTAACATGCTGGACCCCCAGACATGAAACGCAGTGCTCGTGCCCATCATCCGAGGACAGGAAACCACCGCATCCAGAAACGCACAGTCGGAGCGACGTCTTGAAAAAGACGCGCTGCACGACCGTGTTGCTCTTTTAGGAAATTCGCAACAATACATACCGCTCTGGAGGACCGGACCCAAAGGACGCCAGGCAAGGGAGAAACCCAGCTCGACCATCTGCCGCTGCGTGTCACACACTCTGGACCGGGAGATCGCTCTCGTTCACTCTCTGTCTGAAACTCAGCTGGAGGAACCCTCATCGACTCTCTCAGAAGGCTGTTGAAGTCTCTGAAGTGAAAATGATGCTTTGGCTTGCTAGCTCTGTGCTCATATAGCAAGTTAATTGCAACGAGCATCAGGTGCGCAAGCTGAAGCTGCCAACTCATTGGCATTTCATTGGCCCGTTTACATACTCTTTCAGATGATTGGCTTTCTGAATGAAATCCCCATAGTGGAAGTTTCCACATAGCATTGAAGTTCCCCTTCCGAAGGGGAAGTAGACCTTTCAAAAGTACTCAAGAGTAATAAATAGTGAGTTTTACACTGTTAAAAGGTGATGCGTTTACATGTAATTTGTGTCACGATAGGGTTTCACACAAACAAGAAAAGATCCATGTGCAGCAAAATGGATTTAACAAAACAACGACGACGACGAAAAAACAGTGCAGACAAGAAACAAGCAGGAGTACAAAAATAATCAAGAAGACACTAAACAAAGTGATCAAACCAAACAAACCAAACCAAATCACGAGGAACAAAAAGCACAAAGCAAAAATCCAAAGCAACTAAAACACAACAGAACAGAACACAAAAGACAGGACTCAATTAAACAAACAAGAAACAGCTGAAAACAATAAGTGATCACGTGTGCAGAGATGCATGCAAAAACCAAACAAATGCTAGTGCCCTCAAGTATCCACATGAGGGCACTGCAACAGGTGTGACAATTTGTGCATGTGTGTGTAAACGTAACAGTCTGTAGTGCATTTAGTTATTGCCCAGAAGGCACACAACATCATGAGACATTAATATTAGGTTAGATTTAGGTTGTAATGTCAGGTGACCAAAATTAAGTGTCAAGCCAGCAGCTAAGGATAATGTTATTTTGATGTCCGATAATGACGTTGATATTTTGTTGATTTTAGGTTGTTAGAAAGTGGCCAAAATTCAACGATGAGCGAACATCTTAAACCAACGTCATATATGACGTCAAATACTGACATTTATTCATCAGGTACGGTAACCAAAATCCAATGTCTGATAGATGTCATAGTGGTAACATCCACACAACGTCAAGCTGTAACATCATTAGACGTTGATATTTGGTTGGTTTAAGGTTGGACTTTGACATTGGCCTGAGGTTGAGTTCTGACGTCAACCCGATTTCATTTCCAAACAAAATGCAAAGTCCCTATGACGTTAGAGTTCAACGTCAATCAGACGTCATGTTGACATCTTGTGCCTGCTGGGGGTTTAAGGCCATTTCGGTCATCATACAGTAAACATCCGTCATCTTCTCATCAGTGACATGCATCTGAACAGTCTCTGGGTCAATGCGCGTAAAGATTTTGGACACTTTTAATACTTCCAAACAGTTTGCTGCAATTACAAAGTGCACACGTCTTGAGGTAGTTCATTATGATGCGATTTATCTTATACAGTATGTGCGATTTGATTGGACAGGAATAACAGGACTGATTTTTCTAATCGCCAAAGAAAAATAAAGTAGTTACTGCAGGATGAAAGAAAGTAATGGAGTAAAAGTACAGATACTGCAGTAAAAATGTACTCAAGGAAAAGTAAAATTACACATTTATAAAACTACTCAGTAAATTACAATTCCTGAGAAAAACTACTTTGTAATTAGTTTGTAATTAGTTACTTTACACCACTGGGAGTCGTGGAAGAAAGTGAAGAGCAGGCAGGGGGTGGTGCGTGTAAGGAGGGGGATCGATAAAATTAGGCGCTGGGGCAGATTTCAGAGGTGCCGGATCCGACTTGTTCCGGCACAAATTAACATTTTCATAACATTCTGAAGAGTCATATTTGATGTGTATATTAATTTTATATTACTTATATTTAATTTGGGATTCGTAATGACACTACCTGATAAAAGTACAAGAAAAGTTCCACCTAATTATTTTTATTATAATATTTAAGTTGCCTCAATTATTTCGGTACTATTCATTCATTCATTCATTCATTAATTTTTCTTCGGCTTACTCCTTTTATTAATCAGGGGTCATCACAGTGGAACGACCGCCAGTTTATCCAGCACGTTTTTAGCTAGCTCTCTGCAACTCTCACATGGTCGCCCACTGAAGCTAAGCAGGGCTGCGCCCGGTCAGTACCTGGATGGGAGACCACATGGGAAAGCTAGGTTGCTGCCGGAAGTGCTGTTAGTGAGGCCAGCAGGGGGGCACCCAACCTGCGGTCTGTGTGGGTCCTAATGCCCCAGTGATGGGGACTCTATACTGCTCAGTGAGCGCCGTTTTTCGGATGAGACGTTAAACCGAGGTCCTGACTCACTGTGGTCATTAAAAATCCCAGGATGTCCTTCGAAAAAGAGTAGGGGTTTAACCCCGGCATCCTGGCCAAATCTGCCCACTGGCCTCTGTCCATCATGGCCTCCTAACCATCCTCATATCATAATTGGCTTCATCACTCTGTCTCCTTTCCACCAATCAGCTGGTGTGTGGTGTGCGGTCTGGTGCAAAATGGCTGCCGTCGCATCATCCAGGTGGATGCTGCACTCTAGTGGTGGATGAGAAGATAACATGACTGATGTTATGGGATAAGTATCACTAGACCCCCCCCCCCCCCCACTCCCCCATGTGTAAAGCGCTTTGAGCGCCCAGAAAAGCGCTATATAAATGTAAGGAATTATTATTATTATGTTTTACACAGCGGATGCCCTTCCAGCTGCAACCCAGTACTGGGAAACACCCATGCACACACATACACTACGGCCAATTTAGTTTATTCAATTCAAACATGAGGAGAACTCCACATAGAAATGCCAACTGACCCAGCAGGACTCGAACCAGCAAACTTCTTACTATACGGCAACAGTGCTAACCACTGAGCCACCGTTTCAGTACTATTTTTCAGTAAATCACTTCTTAGCTAAATCCAGGAGAGTAATCTGCAAATGCCTGTTATAACCTGAGTGGTTTTGCCGTTTGTGTGTGTTCTGTGTTACAGATGCATCAGTTTTTGATAGTCTCGATTGATGCCTGCTTCTAATTAGTGCTGCTGAATCCTGGAGGCTTTTAAATAACTTGAGACGTCCACGGAAACAAAGGCTGTCTTTCAGTGATCCTCCGAGAAGAGATGACACTTTCTCAGAGTGAATGACTTTCACAATCAAACTGAATGGCAGTTATTATACTGAACCAGATTAAGGAGAGAGTTCGGCCAAAAATGAACATTCAGTCATCGTTTACTCGTCTTGTGGAAACCTGTTTTCTGTTGAACACAAAGGACGATATACTGAAGAATATTAGGGGGGGGCAGCAATGACTTCCTTAATATGTTTTGTTCCTACTATGGACGGGAATGGCTGTTTTTTACAACATTCTTCAAAATATCTTGTTTTGTGTATATTACAGTTTATTCATTTATGATTCATTTTCCTTTGGCTTAGTCCCTTTATTTATTAGGGGTCGCCACAGCGGAATGAACCGCCAACTATTTCAGCATAAGTTTTACGCAGCGGATGCCCTTACAGCTACAACCTATCACTGGGAAACACCCATACACACTCATTCACACACATACACTATGGACAATTTAGCTTACCAAATTCAGCTTTAGCACATGTCTATAGGGAAAACCGGAGCACCCGGAGAAAACCCACGCCAACACGAGGAGAACATGCAAACTCCACACAGAAATGCCAACTCACCCAGCCGGGACTCGAACTAGCAACTTTCTTGCTGTGAGGCAACAGTGCTAACCACTGAGCCACCGTGCCGCCCCAATACAGTTTATTAATTAATTCATTCATTTATTTTCTTTTCGGCTTAGTTTCTTTATTAATCCGAGGTCGCCACAGCGGAATGAACCGCCAACTTATCCAGCACCAGCTTTACGCAGCGGATGCCCTTCCAGCTGAAACCCATCACTAGGAAACACCCATACACTCTCATTCACATACACTACGGACAATTTAGCCTACCAAATTCACCTATACCACATGGCTTTTGGACTGTGGGGGAAACCGGAGCACCCGGAGGAAACCCACACAAACGCAGGGAGAACATGCAAACTCCACACAGAAACGCCAACTGACCCAGCTGAGGCTCGAACCAGCGACCTTCTTGCAGTGAGGCGACAGCCAGTTTATTAATTATTAATATTATAGTTTAGAACCACTTGAGTGTGATTAAATGTTGAGGAAATGTTTTTTGGGTGTAAATATCCCTTTAAATAAACCTAGAAGATTTTGCTTAGGCGGAAAACTGAAGGAACCTTCTGTATAGTGTACAAAAAATATATATTTTTATTTAAAGGGCACCTGTTATGCGCCTGTTTATAAGATGTAAAATAAGTCCCTATGTGTGTGTGGGAAGTTTCAGCTCAAAATACTACATATATAATGTTTTATAACTCTCTGAAACTGACCCATTTAGGTTTTGATCCTGTTTTGGAGACTGTCGCTTTAAATTTAAATGAGATTGTGCTCTTTTCAAAAGAGGGCGGAGCTACAAAAACCTATACATCAGTTTAGGAAACTGCTGCTTCTCACTCAGGGCTGTTTATGCTAATGAGAGATGGTCACTAGTGGGCGGGGCTTTCCCCCTCTGATGACACGTGCAAATGGAGAATGTCAATCAAAGTGTTTCTGCAGGCTGTTTTTATTAAATGTGATTATAAAAAAGTAGAATTAATTCATTTTTACCATTAGAAGCTGGTTATATTTACACATTGTTGCCACACAAATGTGTTTAAACCCCTTATAAAAGTGATTTTTGCATAATAGGTCCCCTTTAAAATAATTTTAAACCTGGATAAATACTATAAATTTCTATTGGCAAATGTAATATTAAAGTTTAGTCACTTTTTCTTGATCCAATCTCACCGGAAAGTGTCTACGATGTAAAATACTTTATCATGAGCCATGTCCTGGCAGCACAGCTTCTGTGGATGAGAAACTGAAATACTGATATTATTTATGGCGTGGATCCTGCCAGCTTGAAATAATATGGTCATTAAAGAAGACTGATTTATAGTAGCTTTTTCTAACTGCAGTAAAGTGATACTGCATTTATTATAGTATTTACAACACTTTGTTAATCAACGCTTACGGTATATTAACTATAGTGAACTGATAAACTGTAATCAGTGCTGTAGTATACTTTAGTTTTTATTACAGTAAAATGTAGTATAGAGGGGCGACGCGGTGGCTCAGTAGGTAGTGCTGTCGCCTCACAGCAAGAAGGTCGCTGGTTCGAGCTTCAGCTGAGTCAGTTGGCGTTTCTGTGTGGAGTTTGCATGTTCTCCCTGTGTTCGCTTGGGTTTCCTCCGGGTGCTCCGGTTTCCCCCACAGTCCAAAGACATGCAGTACAGGTGAATTGGGTAGGCTAAATTGTCCTTAGTGTATGAGTGCGAATGAGAGTGCATAGGTGTTTCCCAGTACTGGGTTGCGGCTGGAAGGGCATCCGCTGCGTAAAACATACGCTGGATAAGTTCATTCTGCTGTGGCGACCCCAGATTAATAAAGGGACTAAGGGGTGAATATTTTTTATAACTCATTCGTTTAGTTTATATTAAGTCTGCATAATTAAGGGCGTGGCCACTTGAGTGACAGCTAGGTCTCGCTGGTCGTCGTCACTTCACCTCAGCTGATTTCGGCTGATTAGCCGCTGAACTCGGCATATATATCATATTTTTGTGTTGTTTTATGTGGCTTTACACAGTCAATTTCTTTTTGGAATTATTTCTTAAACTGATCAGATGATATGGCATGCTGTGTGCACTTAATTGTGCTCACAAACCATTCACGTGGCCTCCATTTCCCAGGTGAGTGACATTATATACTTATATATCTCCATAAAGGTATTTGTTTTATTTAAGATCATTTATAGTTTTCTTTATGCTGTGTTCACACCAGACGCGGAACGCTCGACTAAATCGCGCTATTCGCGAGTAAATAGACGCATGAACATTTGAGTTTACTCGCTTTATTCGCGCTTCAGACTCCGCTTCATTCGCGCGTCAAATTCACTTCAGAACGCGGATTTGCTTCATGGGCAGGGCTTCTGTCTGCCCGGTGAATGTAGCTTCTTGCTAAATGGCTAACATGGATTTTATTGATAATATAACTGTGTTTATGTGCTTAATGAAGGCTGTAAAACAGCGTCGATACGTTTGGAGCAGTGTCTGAGTCAATAGATACTTTCAAAGGTGCACCCAGCTCTGTGAGCTCATAAACTCCTCTAGAAACTTAACCTGGATGACGGAGGCTTCCAGTGGTGCTTCTGACTGAGCCGAGCCCAGTTTGATGAACTGTTGTCGGTGTCGGCTGGAGGATTTCCCCCGGACACCAACAACAGGTGCGTTAAGCGTGTCAAACGCTCAATTCGCGCGGCGACATTCGCCTGTATCGCGCCATCCGCGCCGCGCCATTTGCGCAATTCGCGTCATTCGCGCCGCGCCATTCGCGTGTATTGCGCCGCAAGATGCCTATTCGCGCGTTTGCATTGACTCACTTGCGCTTGACGCTTCCTCCGCGTCTGGTGTGAACGCAGCATTAGACCTGTAATGCACTCCAATAGCATTTCATTTTATCACTGCTCTGCGCCTCTGCCAGTGTGAGTGGTTGAGATGAAGCGCATCAAATGAAAAGCAAATGAGAAGAAGGGGGCGGAGCATGTCAGATACTAGAGAGCATTTGATTGGTCAGAAGATTTAATGAGAAACTGAAGTATGAGGTGACATGAAAAAAACGTTGATCCATTTAGGTGAAAGTGACAAACTGCAAGCTTTACATGTTTATATCAGTTTTATATCTTCTAAATGTGAATTTTGTCACTCTTTTGCACCACCCCTGCTGAAAAATCCAGCTTAAACCAGCCTAAGATGGTTGGCTGGTTTTAGCTGGTCGACCAGCCTGGTTTTAGAGGGGTTTTGGCCATTTCCAGGCTGGTTTCCAGCCATTTCCAGCCTGGTCTTAGCTGGTCAGGCTGGAAAATGACCAGCTTAAACCAACTAAAACCAGCTTGACCAGCCTGGTTTAAGCTGGTCATAGCAGGTTTTGGCTGGTCAAGCTGGTTTTAGCTGGTCAACTCCCAGCCTGACCAGCTAAGACCAGGCTGGAAATGGCTGGAAACCAGCCTGGAAATGGCCAAAACCCCTCTAAAACCAGGCTGGTTGACCAGCTAAAACCAGTCAACCATCTTAGGCTGGTTTAAGCTGGATTTTTCAGCAGGGACACTAGCTTATAGATATCCTTGAAGACTAACAATACTAATACTAACATATAAAAAAACATTATTTTAATTTCACTAGACCTTTAAAGGGCTATATTATATAAAGTATTTGTAAATTTGGTTAATTAAATCCACTTTCAAATATGCGTTAAATATGCGGTCTGGATAACAACTGGCTACCTTCAAAATAAATGGAATTACTAATTTATTTATTTTTATTTTTTAAAAAGGAGATGATGTCCCTGGTCCATCTATAAGAGCTTACAGATGAATACAGAATTTGGTGGGAACTGAGATGTCATTGCAGCATTGATCAGAGCCGGGCTGCTAAAAAACACACAGACACACACAATGGGGCTTTTGTGTTAATCACAAGGCATCAGTGCATTGAAAAACACATTTTACCAAGCTGAATAATTTGCTAATTTGAAGTATTCCAAGTATTTCTCATAAAGCTTTCTTCAAAAGCATCGCTGATAATGGATCTTTTGATCCTCGACTCAAATCATCAGTCATCAAAGTGAGAAAATTTTGTAATTGGCAAAAAAATAAAAGGGCAGTAGCCTACAACCGATGAATAAATGTTTTTCACATTACTTTTCAATGCTAATTAACTTCTAACATCTCAATCTATGTTGTTTTGATTAATTTATAAAAAAACAACAAGATCATTCGCAAAATAAATCTCTTTGACAACACACTAGACTAGTTTTTAGCAACTAAGGCATTCTAGGCTAGTTTTTACCAACAGACGGCACTCTAGAACAACAGACGTAGCGCTAGGCTAGTTTTTAGCAACAGATGGCGCTCTAGGCTAGATTTAAGCAACAGGCGGCATTCTAGGCTAGTTTTTAACAGCAGATGGAGCGCTAGGCTAGCTTTAACAGTAAGACGGGGTTCTAGTTTTTAACAGCAGGTGGTGCGCTAGACTCGTTTTTAGCCACAGACAGCACTCTAGGCTAGTGTTTAATGGTGCTCTAGGCTAGTTTTGAACAACAGACGGTATGCTATGGATAGTTTTTAACGGTGCTCAAGGCTAGTTACTAACAGCAGACATCGCTCTATCCTAGTTTTGAACAACAGACGGTGCGCTATGGCTAGTTTTTAACGGTGCTCAAGGCTAGTTTCTAACGGTAGACATCGCTCTAGGCTAGTTTTGAACAACAGACGGTGCGCTATGGCTAGTTTTTAATGGTGCTCAAGGCTAGTTTCTAATGGCAGACATTGCTCTAGGCTAGTTTTGAACAACAGATGGTGTGCTATGGCTAGTTTTTAACGCTGCTCAAGGCTAGTTTCTAACGGTAGACAGCGCTCTAGGCTAGTTTTAAACAAAAGACGGTGTGCTATGGCTAGTTTTTAACGGTGCTCAAGGCTAGTTTCTAACAGCAGACATCGCTCTATCCTAGTTTTGAACAACAGACGGTGCGCTATGGCTAGTTTTTAACGGTGCTCAAGGCTAGTTTCTAACGGTAGACAGCGCTCTAGGTTAGTTTTGAACAACAGACGGTGTGCTATGGCTAGTTTTTAATGGTGCTCAAGGCTAGTTTCTAACGGCAGACATTGCTCTAGGCTAGTTTTGAACAACAGATGGTGCGCTATGGCTACTTTTTAACGGTGCTCAAGGCTAGTTTCTAACGGTAGACAGGGCTCTAGGCTAGTTTTGAACAACAGACGGTGTGCTATGGCTAGTTTTTAACGGTGCTCAAGGCTAGTTTCTAACGGTAGACAGTGCTCTAGGCTAGTTTTGAACAACAGACGGTGCGCTATGGCTAGTTTTTAATGGTGCTCTAGGCTAGTTTCTAACGGCAGACAGGGCTCTAGGCTAGTTTTGAACAACAGACGTGCGCTAGGCTTGTTTTAAACAGCAGGTGGTATGCTAGGCTAGTTTTTAGCAACAGACGGCGCTCTAGACTAGTTTTTAAAGGCGCTCTAGGCTAGTTTCTAACAGCAGACAGCGCTCTAGACTAATTTTGAACAACAGAGTGCTCTAAGCTAGTTTTGAACAACAGACGGTGTGCTATGGCTAGTTTTTAACGGTGCTCAAGGCTAGTTTCTAAGGGCAGACATTGCTCTTGGCTAGTTTTGAACAACAGACGGTGTGCTATGGCTAGTTTTTAATGGTGCTCTAGGCTAGTTTCTAACGGCAGACAACGCTCTAGGCTAGTTTTGAACAACAGACTGTGTGCTATGGCTAGTTTTTAATGGTGCTCAAGGCTAGTTTCTAAGGGCAGACATTGCTCTTGGCTAGTTTTGAACAACAGACGGTGTGCTATGGCTAGTTTTTAACGGTGCTCAAGGCTAGTTTCTAACAGCAGACATCGCTCTATCCTAGTTTTGAACAACAGACGGTGCGCTATGGCTAGTTTTTAACGGTGCTCAAGGCTAGTTTCTAACGGCAGACAGCGCTCTAGGCTAGTTTTGAACAACAGACGGTGTGCTATGGCTAGTTTTTAATGGTGCTCAAGGCTAGTTTCTAAGGGCAGACATCGCTCTTGGCTAGTTTTGAACAACAGACGGTGTGCTATGGCTAGTTTTTAACGGTGCTCAAGGCTAGTTTCTAACAGCAGACATTGCTCTATCCTAGTTTTGAACAACAGATGGTGTGCTATGGCTAGTTTTTAATGGTGCTCAAGGCTAGTTTCTAACGGCAGACATTGCTCTAGGCTAGTTTTGAACAACAGACGGTGTGCTATGGCTAGTTTTTAATGGTGCTCAAGGCTAGTTTCTAACGGTAGACAGCGCTCTAGGCTAGTTTTGAACAACAGACGGTGCGCTATGGCTAGTTTTTAACGGTGCTCTAGGCTAGTTTCTAACGGCAGACAGTGCTCTAGGCTAGTTTTGAACAACAGACGGTGCGCTAGGCTTGTTTTAAACAGCAGGTGGTATGCTAGGCTAGTTTTTAGCAACAGACGGCACTCTAGACTAGTTTTTAAAGGCGCTCTAGGCTAGTTTCTAACAGCAGACAGCGCTCTAGACTAATTTTGAACAACAGAGTGCTCTAAGCTAGTTTTTAACAGCAGAGGGTGTGCTACGCTACTTTTTAACTGCAGACGGTGCTCTAGGGTAATTTTTAATGGCACTCTAGGCTAGTTTCTAAAAACAGACGGCGCTGTAGGCTAGTACAACAGAACAACAGAGTGCTCTAAGCTAGTTTTTAACAGCAGACGGTGCTATAGACTAGTTTTTAACAGGAGAAGGCGCTCTAGGCTAGTTTTCTAGTGCTCTAGGGTAATTTTTAATGGCGCTCTAGACTAGTTTCTAACAACAGATGGTGCTCTAGGCTTTTTTTGAACAACAGACCGTGCTCTAGGCTAGTTCAGCAGACGGCGCTCTAGGCTAGTTTTTAACCGTACACTCAAATGCTCATTAGGAAAAGTGCTTGTGTATGAAAATATATCCAACAAGATCATTTATAAAATAAATCTTTGGATTAAACTGCCCAAGTCACCTGAGCACAAAACTGGATTAAAATCCAAACTGACCTCTGAATAAGTTCACAGAATAGATGCGGTCATGTGACTCAACAAAAATTATGAGAATATTTGGTCTAGTCTATAAATCATAATACTTAATAAAACATAAATAGAAAGAATGTGACACAACTTAAAGAGCACAACTCAGAAATTCAGAAACACCATGAGCTCTGTGATTTATTCTTGAATCTTCAATTATGTTTAGTTTAAATTATCGAAATTAAAGTTTGAAAAACCAAAAAAAGATGCTTTGCCGTAATTACAGCAGATTTAATTAAAAGATTTGTCTTATTTATTATTATAAATTCTCTTATTAATAACGTATCATCATGTCGTTCCAATCCCATGAGACCTTCGCTCATCTTCAAAACACAAATTAAGATATTTTAGATGAAATCCAACACCCTGACCTGAAGTCAATTACAACTTATTTGCTGCACAAAACTGTTCTTGGAGCTTTGTATGATTACAGCTGAATCACACGTGGACATTTTTATCAATGTTTTTGGTTCCTTTTCTCGCGACACTTGCTGTCTATATGGAGGATGAGAGAGCTACAGGATTACATCTAAAATATCTTTCATCTAAAATATCTGTGTTTTGAAGATGAACAAAAGTCTTGTGGGAGTTAGAACGACATGAGGGTGAGTAATTAATAACACAATTCTTTAACGTTTCATATCTTAGCGTAATTAATGTTTATGTGTAAAAAAAACAGTCTGTCTCAGTGTATGCATTCAGCCCATGTGACTGAACCTTACACATCTAGTTTAAATAAGATGCTTTATATGCTTGAAACCGTGTTCTGTCGACTTGCTCTTCTTGCCAAGCTCTTGCTGCTTGAATTGACAGAATAAACCATTGCCTGAGTCTGATCCAGAGCCCCTGTGACCTGTTTTCTTCTGACCTGTTTTCTTCTGTTGTTCTCGACTCTGAAAATCTTCTTAACCACGGCTGGCTTAAAACCTCTTCTACACTGGGCCGCCTTTCTCTTTTGCTGTTGCTGCATGCAGTAATAAGATCGCAAAATGATGTATGAATTTGAAGGAGAAAGCCGGTTAGTCAAGGCTGTATTGCTGACGTGTGCAAACAGAGCTTCTAAAAATATAGATAATTGAAGGCAACATTTTATACAGAAAAAATGTCTAAAATGGGTCTAAACTATGTCATTGTTAGTGCCATTATCTTGGTACCCTGGTGTGGGCTGCATTAGCTACTATGCATAGTAAAGGCAAGGCAAATTATTTCTAATATTTATTTGGCCACAGCCTTACCCCCCTGCAACCCACGACTGATTACTCATTGAAGCTAAGCAGGGCTGCGCCTGGTCAGTACCTGGATGGAAGACCACATGGGAAAACCATGTTGCTGTTGAAAGTGGTGTTAGCGAGGCCAGCAGGGGGCGCTCAACCTGCGGTCTGTGTGAGTCCTAATGCCCTAGTATAGTGAAGGGGACTCTATACTGTCAGTGAGCGCCATCTTTCGGATGAGATGTTAAACAGTGGTCCTGACTCTCTGTGGTCATTTAAAATCCCATGGCACTTCTCGTAAAGAGTAGGGGTGTAACCCTGGTGTCCTGGCTAAATTCCCTCAGTCTGCCCTTACCCATCAGCGCCTCCAAATCATCACCATCCACCGAATTGGCCCTATCACTGTCTCTCCACTCCACCAATAGCTGTGTGGTGAGCGCACTGGCACTTTGACCATTGAGAAGAAGGTTTCCAGACCAAACTACCTTTAAAATAGCCCTGCTGAAAATATCCAGCTTAAACCAGCCTAAGATGGTTGGCTGGTTTTATCTGGTCGACCAGCCTGGTTTTAGAGGGGTTTTGGCCATTTCCAGGCTGGTTTTCAGCCATTTCCAGCCTGGTCTTAGCTGGTCAGGCTGGGAGTTGACCAGCTAAAACCAGCTTGACAAGCCAAAACCAGCTATGTCCAGCTTAAACCAGGCTGGTCAAGCTGGTTTTAGCTGATTTAAGCTGGTCATTTTCCAGCCTGACCAGCTAAGACCAGGCTGGAAATGACTGGAAACCAGCCTGGAAATGGCCAAAACCCCTTTAAAACCAGGCTGGTCAACCAGCAAAATCCAGTCAACCACCTTAGGCTGGTTTAAGCTGTTTTTTTCAGCAGGGAGCCTACATCTCATAGATTAGACCTTTGCCAAAAAATAATTCAAGAAATTGATTGTACATCAATTCGGAGATTTCCAATATACATCATTATTCTCCCTTGAAGATGGTGCTGTAGGCTAACAGCAGACAACTCTCTAGGCTAGTTTTTAGCACCAGACGCAATCTAGGCTAGTTTATAACAGCAGGGGGCACTCTAGGCTAGTTTTGAACAGGAGACGACACTCTAGGCTAGTTTTTAACACAGACTGCGCTCTAGGCAATTTTTTATTGGCGCTGTCAGTTTCTAACAGCAGGTGGTGCTCTAGGCTAGTTTTGAACAACAGACGGCGCTCTAGACTAGTTTCTAACACAGAAGGTGCTGTGGGCTAGTTTTTAACAGCAGAAGGCGATCTAGGCTAACAGCAGACAATGCTCTAGGCTAGTTTTGAACAACAGATGGTGCCCTAGGCTAGTTTTTAACAGCAGACAGCACTCTAGGCTAGTTTTGAACAACAGACAGCGCTCTATAGGCTAGTTTTGAACAACGGAGGGTGCTCTAGGCTAGTTTTTACAGCAGACAGAGCTCTAGGCTAGATTTTAAACAGCAGACGATGCTCTAGGCTAGTTTAGAACAACAGATGGTGCTCTAGGCTAGTTTTTAACAGCAGACATCTCTAAGCTAGTTTTGAACAACAGATGGTGCTCTAGGCTAGTTTTGAACAACAGATGGTGCCCTAGGCTAGTTTTTAACAGCAGACCACGCTCTAGGCTAGTTTTGAACAACAGACAGCGCATAGGCTAGTTTTGAACAACGGATGGTGCTCTAGGCTAGTTTTTAACAGCAGATGGTGCCCTAGGCTAGTTTTTAACAGCAGACCGCGCTCTAGGCTAGTTTTGAACAACAGACAGCGCTCTATAGGCTAGTTTTGAACAACGGATGGTGCTCTAGGCTAGTTTTTACAGCAGACAGCTCTAGGCTAGTTTTGAACAACAGACAGCGCTCTATAGGCTAGTTTTGAACAACAGACAGCGCTCTATAGGCTAGTTTTGAACAACGGATGGTGCTCTAGGCTAGTTTTTACAGCAGACAGCACTCTAGGCTAGTTTAGAACAACAGATGGTGCTCTAGGCTAGTTTTTAACAGCAGACAGCGCATAGGCTAGTTTTGAACAACAAATGGTTCTCTAGGCTCGTTTTGAACAACGGATGGTGCCCTAGGCTAGTTTTTTGACAACAGACAGCGCTCTATAGGCTAGTTTTGAACAACGGATGGTGCCCTAAGCTAGTTTTTAACAGCAGACAGCGCTCTATAGGCTAGTTTTGAACAACGGATGGTGCCTAAAGCTAGTTTTTAACAGCAGACAGCGCTCTATAGGCTAGTTTTGAACAACTGATGGTGCCTAAAGCTAGTTTTTAACAGCAGACAGCGCTCTATAGGCTAGTTTTGAACAACGGATGGTGCTCTAGGCTAGTTTTTAACAGCAGACAGCACTCTAGGCTAGTTTTGAACAACGGATGGTGCTCTAGGTTAGTTTTTAACAGCAGACAGAACTCTAGGCTAGTTTTGAACAACAGATGGTGCTCTAGGCTAGTTTTTAATCGTACACTCAAATACTCTTGAGGGAGTGCTTGTGTGCTCGGCTGAGTTGGTTTTTATGTCATGTAAATAATGTACGCATAGTTCACAAACCCTTGTAATTTGTGTAAACATTTCTTAACCTTATAAATAATTATTTTATGTTCAAGTGGTATTTGAAGAATAAATACTCCAAGAATATGGCTGTTTGTAAAGCATACAGTCAGCGCCATCTGCTGTTAGAAACTAAACTTACAATCCATTCAAGAGAAATTTTTGACACAGTTTTAATACAGATGTTTGTCTGCTATAGATATACATTATCCTGCTGAAATAAAACAACCTAAGGTGAGTTTTGACACTTGGGTGCTGTTTTAGGCTGATTCTTTGCTGGTCAGGACCAGTTTAGGACAGATGAACCAGCAAAGAACAATAAGATACCCAGCAAAGAATCATCTTAAACCAGCATCCATTCATGCATTTATTAATTTCCCTTCGCCTTAGTCCCTGATTTAAAAGTAGTCGCAACAGCAGAATGAACCGCTAACTCTTAAGCCAGCATATGTTACTCATTAAAAAAGGAAAGAGATGTACGGTCTAACTTTTGCCGATCTGATTTTTGAAATGCCGTTCTGACAAGGCCACACCATCCCAATCACAGCTCAACACACACACACACACACACACACACGCACACACACACACACACACACACACACACACACACACACACACACACACACACACACACACACACACATGGTAGACCTACTGTACTTCTGCCCTCAGCTTGTGTTTTTATGCAGTTCTCTAACAGAGAGATAAAAAAATCCCAAGAAAAGGTCATAAGCAAAGTTTAGAGTCAAATTCTGTACTGAAGACCAATTTATGAAATCAGCAAAACAAAAGTGTTTCTTTCAGAATTGTAGTTTGCTCACATAGAAATATGCTTGAAACACTGTAAAATGCCCATTAAAACAATGCAATAAACAGAGATGTATAGTAACAAAGTAGAACTACTTTACTACTGTACTTAAGAGCTAAAAGGTTGTATCTGTACTTTACTGGAGTATTGTTTTTTTCTCCTACTTCTACTTTTACTTCAGTACATATTTTCGATGACCTTAATACTTTTACTCCAGTAGATTTTTTTATGTGTTGCATAGTTACTCGTTACAATTATAAAAATGTTACGAATCAATCATTCATTGATCAGACGATCAAAGAAGACGGTGCTGCCTGCCTGCATTGAGAGCACTTTAGTGTGTTTTAGACATGGAAAACCCAGAAATTCCACCTTCAACTGTGGCGATGAGGAAAAAGACCACCCGTGACCCTATTTAGAGC
This sequence comes from Danio kyathit, assembly GCA_903798195.1. Taxonomy (NCBI): domain Eukaryota; kingdom Metazoa; phylum Chordata; class Actinopteri; order Cypriniformes; family Danionidae; genus Danio; species Danio kyathit. The sequence goes on along the minus strand of LR812523.1, from coordinate 78,826,397 downwards.
CACTGTTTGCATTTGTCGGAGTGAAAGACAGTTCATATAGAATGAAGTGCATACTCTACCGTCGGATTTGAAGAAACATGTCAAGTTAAAGATAATATAATACACAAAACAGCAGTTTGAGCTATCCATAAGAGCTAGATAAGTTAACTACCGTTAGCTACCCGCGGTTCATATCATGCTGCAAGTTCACATAACATTAACTGACTATCATAAAGGCTGTCACGCTGAATGGTGTTTTTGACCCATCATATATATATATATATATATATATATATATATATATATATATATATATATATATATATATATATATATATATATATATATATATATATATATATATATATATTATAAATCGTAAACCATGGTTCTTTTAGTTCTGCTTAATCCTGTGCCCCCAAAAAAAGATATTTAAAATAAACAAAACAATGTCTTTTGACTGCTTTTTTAAAAAATAACTACATAACACAATACTTGTACTTTTACTTTCAGTACTTGAGTAGTAAATTTTTAAATAAACTACTTGCAATACTTAAGTACAAAAAATGAGTACTTTAGTACTTCCACTTAAGTATTTTGCTTAAAGAGCACTTCAACTTCTACTCAAGTCACCTTTTGATAGAGCACTTGTACTTTTACTCAAGTCTGGGTCTCTAGTACTTAATACATCTCTGGCAATAAATAATTAAGCAAACTTAACATAGGCACGTTCAGATAATTAAGAATTAACTGTCCAACAACAGGATTTACAATCCTCCAAGTGTAATTTAATTCATTCATATACTTCTCAAAACATATTTCTCAGCAATATTTGCAATCAAATACAGTACAACTGCATGAATTAGGCATTCATGCTTACAGATTATGCTTTCTCAAGGGCAAAACAATAAAGATATGACATGAATACACATATCCAATTTAGTCTGGTCTGAGATCACAATGGCTGATGTCCACTAGGTGGCACTATTAACGAAGTCAAATATTCTATACAGTGCTGCTTGAAAGTTTGTGAACCCCTTGCAGAATTGGTGAAAATATGAATCATGTGAACAACATAAGAGAGATCAAACTGCATGTTATTTTTTTTATTTAGTGCTGTCTCAATTTAGATATTTTATATATAAAAAGATTTATTTCACAAGAAGGAAACACAATGCAGAGGGATGAAAACTTTTAAACAGGATGAAAATGTCCATTTGTTTGACCTCTTTTGTTGAGATATCTTTATTTTGTTTTATTTATTTTCATTTAGCAGGCTGCTGCCTTTCAGAAATAACAGGTTCATCAGTTGTTTATCAGTTACTGTTTGACGTAATCAAACTGATACTGAAGTATGCAGGTTATTTAGAGCCCTGAATCACCCTATAGCTCCCAAAAATAGTTTAATAGCGAGGGCTGGTATATTGATGGAATTGTACTTTAATTTTTTTTTATCTTAAATTAGATTTTTATGCCTAAATGCACAAAAACACACAATAATACACTCACTCATGTCTTTGAAAAGTAATCAATTGCTAATCGATATGGCTCTATGAGTTCAGTCTTAAAGTGACACTGTCATTTTTAGGGTTAATTACAGAACAAAAGAAAATGATAATCTCATTCACTGCTGTTCACTGAATAACTAAGAATTGGATTAATTATTTTATGCTGTCATTCAATTTTTTACATTTGATTATTTGATTCCTTTTGGCCATATTTTTAGTTGGTCAATAGGCTATTTAATTTGTTGATGGTGTGCTTCATATATTCCCACATGAAAAACACAAGTGTTAAAGTCTTTTTATTTGTATACAGTAACTGTAGTATTTACGACACTTTGTTAATGAATGCTAAAGCATACGGAAACTGATAAACTGTAATAAATACCATATACTAGCTAAACAATGCACAGGTAAGTATGCTTTTGTGTACTTTAGTTTTTACTACCGTATTGTGGTGTAGCTATTGTAGGCTAGAAAACGTTTGTAGAAACACATAATTTGTTTAAATTATCAGGCCCGTATAGCCAGGGGGGTTAGGGTTGTTCAAAAGACCCACTCCTCACTGACAAAGGTCCAGAATTTGTCCCATACATTTGGTCATTTGTCCTATTTTGACTGCTAAGCCATCATAAATTGTCAAAATAACCCATAAAATGCTTTAAGACCAAGAAAAATCTGATGTGAAGTCATCTTTCACTACTGACCTACTGTATTGTTGTTAAATAGAGAAAACATTTTACAAGGAACTTTTATTCTAAATCTTGAACCTTATTCTTGAAAGAAAGAATGTCCAATAACCCTGCTGAAAAAACCCAGCTTAAACGCTAGTCTGGTTGGCTGGTTTTAGCTGGTCAACCAGCCTGGTTTAGAGGGGTTTTAGCCATTCCAGGATGGATTCCAGCCATTTCCAGCCTGGTCTTATCTGGTCTGGCTGGGAGATGACCAGTTACAACAAGCTTGACCATAGCCAGCTTGGGAGCCCGTCCAAAATTAGCTACGTCCAGCTTAAACCAGGCTGGTCACACTGGTTTTAGCTAGTTTTGACTGGTTTTAGCCTGGAAATGGCCAAAACCCCTATAAAACCACGCTGATCGACCAGCTAAAACCAGCCAACCAGCTTAGGCTAGTTTAAGCTGTTTTTTTTTCAGCAGGGAGTAAAGTGTGAGGCGCCACAAGCGGTCCATATAAAGTTATATTACTAATTTGGCTATTGTTGTTATTTATATATAGTTAAATATTTACAAGAGAGACTGGAAAAATCGTCAAGTTCTACATTATTATTATTATTATTTGAATTAAATTCAATTCACCTTTATTTGTATAGCGCTTTTACAATGTAGATTGTCTAAGCAGCTTCACATAGAAGATCATAGTAAATTGAAACAGTGTCAGTCTAGTTTTCAGTGTTGCTCAGTTCAGTGTGGTTTAATAATCACTACTGAGAGTCCAAACTACTGAGAGTCCAAACGATTATTATTGTTATTATTATTATTATTAGTTTTAATCGCTCAATATTCAAATGGTCAAATTCTAATGAAAGTTGAATGTGCTGCTCAGTTTGCTATTTAAATGACACAATAGGCTACAGTTTGTAATTTAATATATGTATAATATATGTCATTTTGTATTTGTATTTCTAAAATAAGTATTGTTTTCTTCATATTTCTTTCTTCTAAATCTTTAGGTTACTAGGCTACATCAAAAGTGTGGTGATGATGACCATCTGACAAGCTAATCCAGCTAAAAATAGTGCTTAAAAATGTCACAAAATGCAGTATTTAAACCTCATAATTAAATAGAAAATGAAGTGAATAACTGCAAAAAGGTCCACTTTTGAGAAAAAAGAACCAGCTTTCACCAGGCTGACTATACAGGCCTGATTATAGTTAACAATTGTTGCATTACCATAGCAAGTACCACACATAATTCAAGTACTTTACTATAATAGTTCAGAAACACTGTAGCATTCACTATTGGCCCACTAGTATTTTTTTATGTGGGTCATTTGCTATTGTATGTCTTTTCATTGTTTCACTGATTGTTTCTATTCGTTGTTTGTTGATAGTGAAATAAGCTGAAATGCAGTTTGGCAGAGGTTGAGGGTCATTTTAAAGTGTTTATTAACTCACTGACAGCGGGCCCCCTCCATAGCCCCATCAGAGTTTTGCTAATGTCCCCCAGACGTGCAGAATTAGCATGCTATCGCTATTCTCCAGCACAGCAGATGGCGCTACCACTTTACATTAGCTGAGCTTCAACCGGCTGGTAAACACACGGAAGACTCAGTACATAGTGAACTCAGTCGCATGTACTAATATTTTGTCTTTCAGCGATTTAGAAAACATGAAGATCTTTGTGTGGTGACGGATATATTCACTTTCGAAGTCTCCGGTTCTCTGAATCATCTCAGAGAAAAGAGAATCAATAATTAGTACTTTTCTGCCACACACGTGGTTAAACTACAGCATGGTTAAGACGAGCTCTCTTCAGAAAGCAACGCCAAGGTTTGCGCAGACTTCATTAACCAAATACGTATTTGTTGTTATTTTCCAATAACATATTAGTGTAAAGACAGGAGTTGCTTTCTAGAAGCTAAAACTAGCCTAAAGTTTAAAATATTAGCCTACCTCACATAAAAATGCTGCAATACTGTAATTTATTGTCAATACAGTGTTTTTGATTATAGTAAAGTGTATTATTATAGTGTTTACAACACTATAAATGCTGCAACACATTAGTGGTAATAATAGCGAGCTGATAAACTAATAAACACTGTAATATGCTTTAGTTTTTACTTCAGTAAATATTGTAGTATAATATACCCTATAGTTGTACAAAATTAGATCATTTGTTTATAATGCTATAGTTGTTGTATTACATGTTAATTCAAGTTCTTTACTAATCAAAAACATTATAATATTTACTATAAATTACTATAGTATTTTTCATGTGAAGGTATCCTGGCTTTCTGCACTGTATCGAGGTAAAGTTGGTTTTATATTAGCACATTCGTTCATTTTTGAGCTGTGACAACTTCTTTATATTGTTTACCATGGTACTTTGAATATTAGGTCTAAAATCGCATGTAAGTATGACTTCAAAACATCATTAGCACTATTTAATTGACTGTGAACAATGTTGTACTTTGACGGTCATTGGCTGCTAATAGGATTTCACTATTTAAAATTTGCAATGAATACTTTTCTGAAATAATGTTAAGGAGAAAGTCTGAATGTGTGAATATAAAACCAACTCTACCTCAATACTTTCCAATAATATATAAGTCAAAAGACAGGAGTTGCTTTCTAGTAGCTAAAACCAGCCTAAAGTCTAAAATAATAGCCTACCTCACGTGGAAAATGCTGTAATACTGTAATTTATAGTCAATACAGTGTTTTTGATCATAGTAAAGTGTATTATTATAGTGTTTACAACACTATAAATGCTGCAACACATTAGTGTTAATAATAGTGAGCTGATAAACTAATAAACACTGTAATATGCTTTAGTTTTTACTTCAGTAAACTGGTATATTGTAGTATAATATACCCTATAGTTGTACAAAATTAGGTCATTTGTTTATAATGCTATAGTTGTTGTATTACATGTTAATTCAAGTTCTTTACTAATCAAAAACATTATAATATTTACTATAAATTATTATAGTATTTTTTTATGTCAAGGTATCCTGGCTTTCCTCACTGTATTGAGGTAAAGTTGGTTTTATATTAGCACATTCGTTCATTTTTGAGCTGTGACAACTTCTTTATATTGTTTACCATGGTCCTTTGAATATTAGGTCTAAAATCGCATGTGAGTATGACTTCAAAACATCATTAGCACTATTTATTTGACTGTGAACAATGTTGTACTTTGAGGGTCATTGGCTGCTAATATGATTTCACTATTTAAAATTTGCAATGAATACATTTCTGAAATAATGTTAAGGAGAAAGTCTGAATGTGTGAATATAAAACCAACTCTACCTTATTACTTTCCAATAATATATTATTCAAAAGACAGGAGTTGCTTTCTAGTAGCTAAAACCAGCCTAAAGTCTAAAATATTAGCCTACCTCACGTAAAAAATGCTGTAATACTGTAATTTATAGTCTATACATTGTTTTTGATTATAGTAAAGTGTATTATTATAGTGTTTACAACACTATAAATGCTGCAACACATTAGCATTAATAATAGTGAGCTGATAAACTAATAAACACTGTAATATGCTTTAGTTTTTACTTCAGTAAACTGGTATATTGTAGTATAATATATCCTATAGTTGTACAAAATTAGGTCATTTGTTTATAATGCTATAGTTGTTGTATTACAGGTTAATTTAAGTACTTTACTATTCATTCATTTTCTTTCCGGCTTAGTCCCTTTATTAATCCAGGGTTGCCACAGCGGAATGAACCGCCAACTTATCCAGCACACGTTTTACACAGCGGATGCCCTTCCAGCCGCAACCCATCTCTGGGAAACATCCATACACACTCATTCACACTCATGCACTACGGACAATTTAGCCTACCCAATTCACCTGTACTGCATGTTTTTGGACTGGGGGGGAAACCGGAGCACCCGGAGGGAACCCACGCGAACGCAGCGAGAACATGCAAACTCCACACAGAAACGCTAACTGACCCAGCCGAGGCTCGAACCAGCGACCTTCTTGCTGTGAGGCGACAGAACTGCCTACTGCGCCACTGCGTCACCCACTTTACTATTCAAAAACACTATAATATTTACTATAAATGACTATAGTATTATTTCCTAAGAAAGTATCCTGGCTTTCCTCACTGTATTGAGGTAAAGTTGGTTTTAAATTCGCATATTCGTTCATCTTAAAACTGTGACAACTACTGTATATTGTTTACCATGGTACTTTGAATATTTGTTTTGAAATAGCATCCAAGTATGACTTCAAAACAACATTAGCACTATTTATTTGACTGTGAACAATGTTGTACTTTGAGGGTCATTGGCTGCTAATATGATTTCACTATTTAAAATTTGCAATGAATACTTTTCTGAAATAATGTTAAGGAGAAAGTCTGAATGTGTGAATATAAAACCAACTCTACCTCAATACTTTCCAATAATATATTAGTCAAAACACAGGAGTTGCTTTCTAGTAGCTAAAACCAGCCTAAAGTCTAAAATATTAGCCTACCTCACGTAAAAAATGCTGTGATACTGTAATTTATAGTCAATACAGTGTTTTTGATTATAGTACTGTAGTATGCTTTAGTTTTTACTTCAGTAAACTGTGGTAGTATAATATATCCTATAGTTGTACAGAATTGGGTTATTTGTTTATAATGCTACAGTTGTTGTATTACATGTTAATTCAAGTACTTTACTATTCCAAAACACTATAGTATTTACTATAAATGATTATAGTATTATTTCATATGGGGATATTATGACTTTCCTCACTGTGTTGAGGTAAAGTTGACTTTGTGTTCACACATTCATTCATTTATTTTTTCTAACAGTGACAACTATTGAGGTAAAATTGGTTTTATATTTGCACATTCGGTTATTTTTTAACTGTGACGACTTCTCTATATTGTTTACCATGGTACTTCGAATATTGGGTCTGAAATCGCATGCAAGTATAACTACTTGTTTCACTTTCCCTATATGTTTACCATGCTACTTTGAATATTCATATTGAATACTTTGAATATTCATCGGATGAAATTATGACTTCAAAACAACATTAGCACTATTTAATTTACCATGAACAATGTTGTACTTTGATGGTCATTAACTGCTAATATGATTTCACTATTTAGAATTTGCAATGAATACTTTTCTGAAGTGATATTATTAAGGAGAATGTCTGAATATGTGAATTTAAAACCAACTATACTTCAATCCTCGCTGCAAGCAACAGATCTTAGTGCTTATGTTTTTATATCCCTCCACAGTGAAGCTGTAACTTCAGCAATGGCTGCAGACAGCGGAGATGAAGAGGAGCTTCACACTGATCCTGAACAAGCCATCAGTGCTAGTGAAGATGAGGTGGACCAGCCCTAAATAAAGCTTCATACTGTGTTTAGATGAAAATGATTTGTGCACTTTCTGTCAAACCTTTCACAATCATAAACTTTTATTTTGCTCGTAGATATTGCAATACGATCCTAACTGTTTCTAATGTTACGAGACTATGATTTTTTTCTGGAGTGACTTTTGTTTGGAGGTTGATGGCATCAGACATTTGAACTCCACTGTATCCCCTGTACTAGATCCAAGCTGAATGTTTAATTTTCCTGTTATTTTTTTTTTTATGCAGGAGGGCAGTGATGACGAGAGGAAACACAACAAGCTTCTGGAGGCCATCAGTTCTATGGGTGGAAGAAAAAGGTTTGGGATTTTGCTCTTGGTCCTGCTAAATGATAATAGGAATTACATTTTATTTACTCCATGGTCTGTCTGAGTACTTCATTCTGATTGGCTGGAACATTAGAGAAGAGCTCGCACACTTGGAGATGACCGTGCACACAATTAAAATGCTTAGGAGATAAACCGGAGCGAACATTTGAAGGGAAAGTTCACCCAAAAATGAAAACATACTGTTAATTTACTGTCCCCCAGGCCATTCAAGATGTAGGTGCCTTTTTTTTTTTTTTTTTTTTTTTTTTTTTTTTTAGAAAAACGTAGAACATTAAAGAAGATTTTTAGCTTAATCTGTGGTCTTTGGTTAATCATATAATAGCAGTCAGTGCTTATCCATTTTTGAGATTAAAAATAAACGCATACAAACTACAGGATGGAGTTGCGGGAGTTTTCCAGGAGAAATAACAAAACGGGAGGGTGGGGGGAGATGGGTCTGAAATATGGGAGACTCCTGGGAAAAACGGGAGTGTTGGCAAGTATGGTGCACACACCAAGACCTGTCCATTAAAGGGATAGCTTGAGCTCATCCGCTCCCACTGGCAGAGCGGTGATGAAAACAAAATGTATTGGCTGTCTTTTTTCTTTTCTTTTTTTAAGAGGCGGAGCCAATATAACTGAGATTACGTCAAATATCAAATAAATACACATTTCAAAGCACTTTACAGGACCTTTAAAGCTAATAATATTATAAGTAATGTTTGATTTCCATGGGCATTTATTTGGATTCACCAAGGACAACGGATTCAGGTGAAATCTTCTTTTAATGTTCTACTGAAGAAAAAAATGGCACCTACATCTTGGATATCTCTTTTAGTTTCATTAAATGTTCTTGTATCGCAACATCATCTGTAAAATTCTAGATTTGATGACTTATTAGTATGTTTTGTAATTCGTTGAGTTAAAGTTTGTACTGTGAACATCAAAGACAGTTTAAGTTGTTTTTCAAGTAAGTGATATTAGCGGCCAGCTTGGCTAAATGGGCTTTAGACCGTTTTCTCATCAGGTTTTTGCCTTTTTAATTGTAATGCTATTCTGCAATGTGTCTATCTTTTTTTACTAAAGGAAAAAGCAGAGTGAGCGCTCTGAAGCGAGTGTGCAAGTCTCTGAGTTCTTTGTCAACGCAGAAGGTAAATGCAGAATGCCTCATATAATACATTCACGTTTTATCATTAATCAGTATTGAACATTATGCTGAGCTTTTTATATATATATATATATATATATATATATATATATATATATATATATATATATATATATATATATATATATATATATATATATATATATATATATATAATTTTTTTTTTTCTTTAATAGGTGCAGGAGACAAAATCAACCTTTCAGACCTGCTGGGGGTTGTGGAGAAAACCTCAGGAGCTTCCAACAAGACCAAGAAACAGCTGAGGAACCTGCAGAGCACTAAAGAGACTCTGGAGCTGCCGCTCAACAAACAGCAAAAAGAGAAGGTCAGCAAATGCTGGATTTACAGAGCGTTTACTCAATTTAGCATGATAAGTTTCAAAAAGTTGGTGTTTTTTTATTATATAAATAAAAGAAATGTATATAGACAGAGGGAGAAAAACATAATAAAACCTGCAAAGGGAATGATATTGAAGCAAACAATATATACTGCCCTCTAGGAAAAAAAGAAAGTAACACAAATGTAACAAACCAAGTAAAGTTGGTGCTTTTAATGTATTAGTGATTAATGGCACAAGTAATAATTAATGTAATTATTACATGTAAGCAGCAATAGGAAGGGATCTATTTTGACATTTTATATTGTGGTTAATTATTTTTCCGGTAATGTTAGTTTGTGTAATACATATGCAAGTTTCAAGAGTCAAATTCAATTACATCCAATTTATAATCAAACTTATAATTCCTCCTGAGGACTTGAAACCCACAATTAATTTGTACATAAACGAAACATGGCAAAGGCAATGGGACAAATGCATAAATAATAAAATACATGAAATTAACCCGAAAATAAATGAAAGACACTTAGCAAATTATAATTTTAAGACCAGGTATGATCAAACTGTCTATACTAGATGTCGAATTGGACATTCTGACTCATTTGTATTTAATCAATAACAAAGACCCACCTAAATGTATTTACTACCAGGCTGCTCTTACCATGAAACATATTTTGTTGGAATGTGGAAGTTTGAATACAATTAGACAAAATTTTTATAAGGAGAGTACTTTGATGGACATTTTTAAAAAGGTACCACCAGGAAAAATCTTAAATTATTTATCAAAAATTAAACTGAAAAATCATATTTCACTTTGAATATATTTTTGTGTGAATTTTATTTATTTATATTTTATATATATGTCTAAGTAACTTTTTATTGTAATACGAATTAGTTTTTATCATGTAATATTTTTATGTATATCCATTTTGCCATGAAATAGCCATAAGTTGCCGATGTGGCAATAAATAACACATATAATCAAACTTATTTAAGCTTTCAGTGTTTTGAGGGATAATTAGTGTATGTTGACCTACAGTAATATCTGATTGGCTATTTCATAAATGGATAACCATGAAAGATTATATTTATTATTTTGCTGTTTAACTTCCATGTGTGAGCAGAGATATCTATTAAAATGCATGCAAAACTATGCATCTCATTTTACTTTATTATATTAATTATTAATGTTGTTATTTAAGATGCAGATCAGAGCAAAATATTTCTCACTAATTAATGGGCTGACCCCAGCAAATACCGTGCTTTGATGTCCTTTAGGAAAGAATGAAATGCTAATTCACACCTTGTTTACACTTTTTATTAGTTTTACCTATTTTTGTGTAGTGTAATTTGAGCGAATATCCTTATTACCTGACATGAGGTTAAAAAGTTAACAGTTAATGTCTTTGAGAGAAGTGGCTTTGAGACTTGATTATGCATAACTGGTGCCACGGCATTTATGCAAATTCATATAAACATTTTCTTTTCAAGATCTTTACAAAGGTATAGTTGTTAAAGTGTCTGTATCTATAGAGATTCTGATATCTATTAGATCTGAATGCTGTCATTGTGCTTGATGATCTAATTTTATTCTCAGCTCCTGATATTGTAATTGTTTTATTTAATTTGCTGAATTTGCTTTCTGTTTGTTTTGTCCACAGATTCAGAGAGGCATAGCCTATGTGAAGACCGCTGAGGAGGTGTCAAACTGGCAGAACATTATCGTCCAAAACCAGAGGGCTGAACAAATGGTGTTTCCTCTGAAACAGGAGCCGTCGGGTCCTAAACGGGTGGAGCAGGTCGTGGCCGGATGGAAGGTGTGGATATTTAATCATTTATTTTTTTGTGTTTTTGGTAACACTTTATTGTGATGGTCCATTTGAGTATTAGTAGACTGTCTGCTTAATATGTGTTGATACTGCTCCTTCAACAGACATTTAACGGACTGTAGGAAACTTTGCAAGTACATGTCAACTTACACTAACCCTAACCTAACAGTCTACTTATAATCTAATGAGAATTAATTGTCATGTAGATGCAGTGCAACTAAAATTCAACAAACCGACCATCAAAATAAAGTGTGTTTTTTTGTTTTGTTTTGTGTGCTGTCATTTACATATTTTCACTGCATGTTTATTGTGGGGAAAATAATTATTTATATAGTGTTTAAATTTAGATATGTTTAAAACTATACAAATTGAACATTAGAGCTGTGGTGAAAAATTGTTTGAGATAATGATTTTGCTTCCCTCTTGCATTGATTCTGAGCTTAGCTTTTTCTGCCATTAAAAACTAACCTAGTGCAACCTAAAGTGCCTAAAAACAAAGCTTAGAGTGCTGTCTACTGTTCAAATCTAGCCCAGAGCGCCGTCTGGTAGTAAAAACTAGCCTAGAGCACTGTCTGTTGTTAAAAACTAGCCTAGAGCACCGTCTGCTGCTAAAAACTAGCCTAGAGCACCAACTGCGGTTAAAACTAGCCTATAGAGCCTAAGTCCTAGCCTAGAGTGTCGTCTGCTGTTTAAAAACTAGCCTAGAGCTCTGTCTGCTATTAAAAACTAGCCTAGAGCTCTGTCTGCTGCTAAAAACTAGCCTAGAGCACCGTCTGCCATTTAAAATCTAGCCTAGAGCACCGTCTGCTGCTAAAAACTAGCCTAGAGCACCAACTGCGGTTAAAACTAGCCTATAGAGCCTAAGTCCTAGCCTAGAGTGTCGTCTGCTGTTTAAAAACTAGCCTAGAGCTCTGTCTGCTGTTTAAAAACTAGCCTAGATCGCTGTCTACTGTTTAAAAACTAGCCTAGAGCACCGTCTGCCATTTAAAATCTAGCCTAGAGCACCGTCTGCTGCTAAAAACTAGCCTAGAGCGCCATCTGCTGTTTAAAAACTAGCCTAGATCGCTGTCTACCGTTTAAAAACTAGCTTAGAGCATCGTCTGCTGTTTAAAATCTAGCCTAGAGCTCTGTCTGCTGCTAAAAACTAGCTTAGAGCACCGTCTGCTGTTTAAAATCTAGCCTAGAGCTCTGTCTGCTGCTAAAAACTAGCTTAGAGCACCGTCTGCTGTTTAAAAACTAGCCCAGAGCGCCGTCTGCTGTTTAAAAACTAGTCTAGAGCTCTGTCTGCTGCTTAAAACTAACCTAGAGCGCCGCCTGCTGCTAAAAACTAGCCTAGAGCGACATCTGCTGTTTAAAAACTAGCCTAGATCACTGTCTGCTGTTTAAAAACTAGCCTAGAGCTCTGTCTGCTGCTAAAAACTAGTCTAGAGCGCCGCCTGCTGCTAAAAACAAGCCTAGAGCGACATCTGCTATTTAAAAACTAGCCTAGAGTGCCGTCTGCTGTTTAAAAACTAGTCTAGAGCACTGTCTACTGCTAAAAACTAGCCCAGAGCGCCGCCTGCTGCTAAAAACAAGCCTAGAGCGACATCTGCTATTTAAAAACAAGCCTAGAGTGCCGTCTGCTGTTTAAAAACTAGTCTAGAGCTCTGTCTGCTGCTAAAAACTAGCCTAGAGCGCCGCCTGCTGCTAAAAACAAGCCTAGAGCGACATCTGCTATTTAAAAACAAGCCTAGAGTGCCGTCTGCTGTTTAAAAACTAGTCTAGAGCTCTGTCTGCTGCTAAAAACTAGCCTAGAGTGCCGCCTGCTGCTAAAAACAAGCCTAGAGCGACATCTGCTGTTTAAAAACTAGCCTAGATCGCTGTCTGCTGTTTAAAAACTAGCCTAGAGCGCTGTCTACTGTTTAAAAACTAGCCTAGAGCACCGTCTGCTGCTAAAAACTAGCCTAGAGCACCGTCTGCTGCTAAAAACTAGCCTAGAGCGCCATCTGCTGTTTAAAAACTAGCCTAGATCGCTGTCTGCTGTTTAAAATCTAGCCTAGAGCACCGTCTGCTGCTAAAAACTAGCCCAGAGCGCCGTCTGCTTTTTAAAAACTAGCCTAGAGCGCCGTCTGCTGTTTAAAACTAGCCTTGAGAGCTTGCCAGTTTGCAAACATTTCATTTCCTTTTTGTCTTAAAAAAAGAAAAATATACATAAAAAAATCCCTGCCATGTTGTTTAGGTTAATTAGCACATTTTCATAAATCTATTTGATCTTAAACAGTCTAATTGTATAAAATATACTTATATTTTTATCATCTGTGTCTTGTCTCATTAATTGTCATTTCTTTGTGATCGCTTTTCCTCCTGTAGTACAGATTGGTTATTTACTGTGGTAATTACACAGCCTTATGTCCTCAAAAACATGCACCATATGCAAGCACACAGACGTACGCTTTCTGATCTTAAATTGCAAGATGTTCAGTCAGTATAATTATCTTTCTTTGCATGCAGACCAGATGTAACTGTAATATGCTGGATAAAAGCGTTTGATGTTGTTTTTATGTTTACCTGTGTGTGTGTTTTCTGGCAGGTTAAAACTCCTCTTGAACAAGAGATTTTCCAACTCCTGCACAGCAACAGCCAGCCAGTCCTCGATCCAGTCCTGACACCTGTAGAGGAGGCTTCACTGAAGGCCATGAGCTTGGAGGAGGTTTGACTTTTATCAAGCGTATTTTATATGACTTTTATTGTAGCCATTGCTATCTTGTTATTATTGTTTATAGATGGAGATGGGCTGGGGTTATGATATGGTATACAGTAGGGGTGGGTGGAGCGGTCCTGAAGTATTGATATTTTCTATACTGGCAATAGGATCGATCCTTAAATAGAAGTATCAATTCTTTTTATGTTTTAATTTTAATAAGTTTAATAATTACAAGTAGGGGTGTAACGCATCACTGTTGATCCGTGATCCGTACGGATCACAACCCACGGTTCGGAACGCACGTGACCCGCGGATCAATACATTTTTTGAACTTGTTAATCCAACATTATAACAATAGCAGAGATATCGCCTTCCGCATCATTCAAATCACGCATATGAAAGCATTTTGACTTCCCTGTAAGATATAATGATGATAGAAAAAGTTGTGTGTGGGACCTACCTAAATGCTTTCTTTGTCTATTAATTAAAGGGGTTTTCTGTCACTGCTTGTTTAGCCTGCAGTGTTTCCTCTAGGATTTTTTCCAGCTGTGGCGGCAGGCTTTTTTTTACACAGATCTGCCAACTATTTTACAGACAAATATTACACGCAGTATCAAGTCGAGATCGCATTCATGTAATACGAGCATGCGAATCTCTTTGCTTGCACGCCGATTTCCTCTGTTCGTGCACAAAACGTCTTGCACGCCCTCAAATATACTCTGCTCAAGTGCAGATCTTTATGTGCGCTGTCAAATGAACACTGCTGATGTGCGATTTAGTGCGCTTTTGTGTGTTTTGCGACATTAATGCGTCCTGAAGTAAAGTGAAACGGCTATAAACTCCAGCAAGATAAAGTCATTGTATGCAGAGCCAATGACCTTTATCAATAAAGTATACTTGTATGGAAACTGTGTTCATCTTAACTGTATTAATGCATTCAGTGTAAAGCTCACAATTACACATTAAAAGATCGTGATCTCAGTTCAAACCCGCGAAACATGAACGATAAATGATAATGATTTGCATATGTTTATTAATCCTTCAAAGCGCTGCATTTAAATCTGCATCGAGAGAGATTCAGTTTTTAGGCCTACAGTTTTTCAGTTCGGTACTAACAATTAAATAACACAGAAGTACTGGGAGAACAGTTTATAGTTCAGATATAAACACTGATGTTTATGGTAAAGATTAAACTGTTTAATGAAACACGACGCTGGTGAATGTTTGACGCTGTTGAAAGCAATTACATTGTGTAACCAACAGATGGCGACAAACAAACATCAAAATGATGTCACTGAATAGATTTTCAAAAATAATACACCTATAAGGAAACATGAAGTTTTATGTGTGAATTGTTGAATCATTAATTGAAGATAAATATTATCTGTTGTACAAGATGTTAGATTTCTATATTTAGCATTATCAGCAACAGTAGCCAAGATCATGTTTTGTATTGAATACTTTTCTTTTTTCAGCTGGTTCTTTCTTGGTTTTTATTTTTATTAAAATTTCAGGTTCTAAATTCTCTTTGTTAAAAGCAATGCTTTTGCAGTAAAATTTTTGTATAAATGGAAAGCAAATGACATTTGTCTTCTCCCTTTTTTGCTGATCCAAAAAATGGTCCGATCCTTTACTAAAAAACCGTAGTGTGATCCGAATTGCAAATTTGTGATCCGTTACACCACTAATTACAAGTTTAAAATTGGTAAATTATTTAAATAAGCCAAATGTGTTGATTAACCATTACTAATGGTGTACATATATTTTGCAGCCAGTTTAGACCAGTCATTTCATCCTCTGAGTATGTAGTAAAGTTTTTCTGAGTCGATTAGATTAAAGAATGAATTATTGAATGTTTCTTTCGGTCTTGCGACTCTGCGCTCACAGTTAGTTGCGACGCCCAGCGAAAGTAGGTTTAAGTTAAAAGGTAATCCAAAAACACATACGATTAATGAATGACCGCTTTAGAAAGCAAAGGATATTTAAAAACCCTGCCGAACGAATTTAAGTGCCAAAAAGGTGATGCTAGCTGTGTTTCCATCCAAAAATGCTAATGAACTTTATGCGCAAACCTGGATTATCGCATAAAAGACGTACGAATAAAGCTGCGTTTCCATCCAACGAGTCAAAGCTAACAAAATCCTCACTTCCTGATTAACTGGCTCCAAATATCAACAGTAAAAACAGAATTTACTGCAGTAGGAGAAGTTGCGTCAATCTTTTCTTCATCTAATAAATGACTTGCACCTCAGAAGGCAATCCTGACACGCAGTGAACGCGCAGTGGCGTTTGAAGGTGTAAGACGCGGAGCACAGACTCTTGATTCTGGAGGTCATTAATAATATAATAACACTAATACTTAAATGGTTACGGCGTTTTAGAATGACCAAAACAACATTTCAGATGGTTTATTATGTGCTCAGCCTGCTGGTTTGTTTATTCACACACATTTTTATCATCACATGATCTCTTATAACAAAAGCACATGACCCTTTTTTAATGCGCACACTGGAATTTGTTCGGTAAAAGTGTTTCCATCGTAGTTTAAGCGCATCTTTTCTTATCGGATAAAAAGTTTATCCTACTCAGTTATGCGCATATGTTTTTTGAAATTTTGAAAATGCACATCATGGCGTTTCCATCAACCTGTTTTTTATGCGAATAAGCAAAATGCGCATAAAAATAGGTGGATGGAAACATAGCTAGTGTGTGTGGGAGGGTTGACTGGTCTCGCACACAGAACGAAACGGGTAAACAAGAGAATATTTTCCACTACTTAATCAATCATGGATGTTTGGTTGTATTAGGCGAATACAAAATAGTGTAAAAGGATGATGATAATAATAATAATAATAATAATAATAATAATAATAAATAAATACATGTGTCATTAAATATACTTGGGCAGCCGTTAATATACCTGGGTGGCCCACCTAAGTAAAGTCTATGTGTGGGCAACACTGTATGATGTGATAGTACAAATTATCGGCAATTTTCCAGAAAGGGATCATGTGTGAACAGGCCTTTTTTTGAAAATACCGGTAAATTCGTTCTGCCAGTTTTCCGGAAAGAGAAGTTGTAACATTACCGGTAATTTGCCTGAATGCTGGGCTGTGTGAAGGCAGAAGGAAAATTACCAGAAAGAGCGCGTTCACGCTTCGAACACGCTAATGTGAGACGTCTGCTCCAGCCAATCAGAACATTCAGACACATTCACATCCGCTCTGTTTATGAAAATAAAAGCCTTTGAATATTTTCGAGACACATTTAGCTGCTAGATGTTAGTCAGATAATGTTTTTATGTTTCTTCTTAATTCTGACTGTGGAAAAAAATTATTGATTAAAATGCTTATGATAAGCCGTTGTTTGTTTACCTTCAAGCTCTGCTTCCTTCAGTTGCTTGATGCGGGTGCACGTGAAGCAGCCGCTGAGCGCTAGCACACACACATATTATGTACATCTCGACATGCGAAAGTGTTGCTCTATTTGTTTTCATCGAAGTTGTTCAAAAATACTTACCCATCCAGAGAGTTTGTAATGTAGTCTAATGTTTACAAGTACAAGCGCAGCTGTTTAGAGGTCATTTCTGATTAATGATATCAGAATTTACCGGTATTTTGGAATGAATGTGTGAATAGTCTTTTCCGGAAAAATTCCGTAACGTCCTTGCCTATGTGAACAGCGCTTTCTTGAATTTACCGGTAAAGTCGTTCTGGAAATTTTCCGGATAATTACCGGTATCACTGTGTGAAAGGGGCTATTGACATAATAGCAACCTGTACATATATTCATCTATTGTAAA
This sequence comes from Danio kyathit, assembly GCA_903798195.1. Classification (NCBI taxonomy): domain Eukaryota; kingdom Metazoa; phylum Chordata; class Actinopteri; order Cypriniformes; family Danionidae; genus Danio; species Danio kyathit. The sequence continues at coordinate 78,808,708 of LR812523.1, read as the reverse complement.
TCTCTGTTTATAGCTAATACAACCTGTATATAATGTTCATAGTACATCCATCTGTAAATATCACCATAGTTTTTCTATAATTGCACTTATATCTGTATCCTGCACTTGCTGCTATTGTACTCCTGGTTAGACCTAAACTGCATTTCATTGCCTTGTACATGTTTAATGACAATAAAGTTTAATCTAATCTAATATACTCATACTAATTAAAATACACTCATATTAATTAAAAAAAAAGACAATTTGTGATTTGTGTAAGAATATTTTAACTCTAAAACCTAATTTAATAGAATGTGTATTTTAATGATATTAGAGAACGTTTTTTTTTTTATTCAGAAATTATTTAATAACTGACTAAATTAAAATATTTTAACAGTACTTTTAACAGTATTGTTGAAAATGTTATGTTTTTTTGTGTATACTGTATGTCTATTATGATAATTATGTTTGTAAATAGTTTGACTATTTATTACCATTGTTGCCATAAATATAGCCAAAATCCTGCTGATATGACATTAAAACTTTAATTAATAAATAAATAAATTTGTTAGAAGACAAATGGAATTGAGATTTTTCACTTAATGACCTCTTTAATAACTAATTTTTTTTGTCTTTGCCTTGATGACAGTACATAATATTTTACTAGTTATTTTGCAAGATGCTAGTATTCAACTTAAAGTGACATTTAAAGACTTAATAAATAAATAAAATTGGGATGATATTTTATCTGGAAACAAGGGTTTACAGATTATTAGAGTTTTGTTTTGATTATAATATAACCCTTTTGCTTGAGTGTATTCCACATTTTAGTAGTCTTCAACTGTGCACTGTATGTAAAATATGCTTAATATTGTCAGCCAAACAGATCATCTCTTTGTTGTTAGTTTTCATCATTGTTACTTCAATTTTTCTTTGCAGCTCATAACACTGTTTTAATGTTGCAGGCTAAGATTCGTCGTGCTGAGCTTCAGAAAGCAAGAGCGCTCCAGTCATACTATGAGGCTAAAGCCAAAAGAGAAAAGAAAATCAAGAGTAAACAGTGAGTCGTGCATCTGAACGTTTCTAAAAAAATCGCTTGGTTTGTTTTTATCTTTATTTGAAGTATGAAATAAATCTTTCGCAGGTACCACAGGGTTCAGAAGAAAGCCAAGCGTAAGGAGTTTCTCAAGCAGTTTGACGAAATGGTCAAGAGCAATCCTCAAGAAGCTCTGGAGGAACTCAAAAAGATGGAAATGTCCAGGATGCAGGTGTGTGTGTGTGGTGGATTGAGGGGGCAAATACACTAAAAAAGTCGTTTGTTGAAACTACTTATTTATTATGAGCTGAAACGACACAATTCTTAAGTTTTTTTTGGAGTAACTTAATTGTTTTAAGTTCAGTCTACTTGAAACTAATAAGTTAACGTATTTCCTTCATATCGTCCCAACACAAATCGATTGTGTGGAACATTTTTTTACAGTGTATGAAAAGTGCGATTTATATAAATGAATGAGAGTCACTTGGGTTAAATGATGTTTTCTTTATTATGTTTTCACTACAGGAGAGGATGTCTCTGAAGCATCAGAACAGCGGGAAGTGGGCCAAATCAAAGGCCATCATGGCAAAATATGACGATTCAGTAAGAATTTGATGCTCTTTTTTTTTTTTTTTTTTTTTTTTTTTTCCTCCATGCTTTTAATCTTTATATTTGAGACCTGATGATAATCAATAATTGAATTCATTGTGATAATGAGCAGACACAGTGAGTACGTTTACCTGGACACCAATAATCTGATTTTAATATGATTAAGACAATACTCTAATTAAGAGTTTACCATGTAAACAATGATTTTTGATAACCTTAATCCGACTAAAGGCCTGCTCACACTGTGAGATTTCAGCCACGGTTTTGTCATCTGAGACAAATTTGGGAAATCCTAAAAGATTCCTGAAATGCTAGGCTAAGATCTGTGGTCTTTGATCGTTGGTTTGACATGTTCACTTAATGCTCGTTGCGATCAGAATTTCCCAGACACTTTCCTGCAGTGTGACAACAGCTGCGATGAGCAGCAATCCAAGAACCAATAGGAGCGCAGAATCTGATGACGCAGTCCGTGCGACAATTCAATTGACCATGGGCATATATCAAAACAGATTTTTTTTTCTTCCTGGTTTTATTATTGAGGCGTGCTGTGTGCAAAATTGCCACTACAGATTGTTTACGTTTGCTGTGAGGAATCATTTCAGAACACGGGATAGTAAAAGTATAAAGTACAGGGGGAGTTTTCTTCCATGTTTGGGGCATCTTCATTGTCGTTCAGTCTGACATTATGACGGCTGAGATCTTACAGTGTGACATGGGAGCCATGTTCCTACAATCTGACATGCTACAATTGTTCAGGATTAAAAAAAATCGCACAGTGTGAGCCGGCCTTAAAGTCATAATCGAACTGAACAGAAATGGAATGAAGACATGTGGAATATGCCGATTTTAGTCACATTATTGAAGTGCAGTACAGACATGTAAACACTGCAATCAAACTATTACCGTGATGTAGGAGATTCACCGCAGTTTCCAATAGGATAGTCCATAAACACTGTTGTTTGACACTATTTTCTGCACCTACAGAGTCCGTGAAGGACCACAGACACAGTTTTTTTTTCCCCATACGGCATGCGGTATCGAATTGCATTAAAGCAACACTCTTCCAGCAGGTCATACTCGCATCCAATATCTCGTTGGTCATGCATGAAATGTTTCTGAATGAAAGTGGAAGTGCCAAACTGCAGTTAAAGGCAACAAATTAAAAATGAAACACCTGAAATTACATGAAACTCAGAAGGAAACGTGTATATCGGGATGTTAATCGAATTATGCGCTGTAACATTTAAAACAGGTTCATGAAAGGAACATTCAAAAAGCATCTCATGTAAACACCTTAATCATATTATTGTCTTCAGATTAAGGCAAGTAATTTGATTACTGATGTCCATGTAAACGTAGTGACTGTTGATTTTTAATCCATTAACTAACATTTATTGTAAAGCGTGACCTATTGCACTTTATCCATTTGCAATTAAATCGGTTTAAAACGTATATTTACTCATGTATATACAATGTACAATGTATCCGGAAAGTATTCATAGCACTTCAATTTTTCCACATTTGTTTTTGTTACAGCCTTATTCCAAAATGGATTAAATTCATTTATTTCCTCACAATAATTCTTCACACAATACCCCATAAAGACAAATTTCAAATAAGATTTTTTGAAATTGTTGCAAATTTATTAAAAATAAAAAGCTGAAAAATCAATCACATGTACATCAATATTCACAGCCTTTGCTCAATACTTTGTTGATGCACCTTTGGCAGCAATTACAGCCTCAAGTCTTTTTGAATATGATGCCACAAGCTTTGCACACCTGTCTTTGGGACTTTGGGACCCATTCCTCTTTGCAGTACCTCTCTAGCTCTATCAGGTTGGATGGGAAGCGATGGTGTACAGCCATTCCAGAGATGTTCAACAGGATTTAGGTCTGGGCTCTGGATGGGCCACTCAAGGACGTTCACAGAGTTGTTGTGAAGCCACTCTATTCATATTTTGGCGGTGTGCTTTGGGTCATTTTTCTGCTGGAAGATGAACCGTCGTCCCAGTCTGAGGTCAAGAGCACTCTGAAGCAGGTTTTCATTCAGGATGTCTCTGTACATTGCTGCATTCATCTTTCCCTCTAGCCTGACTAGTCTTCCAGTTCCTGCTGCTGAAAAACATCCCCACAGCATGATGCTGCCACCACCATGCTTCACAGTAGGGATGGTATTAGCCTGGTGATGAGCGGTGCCTGGTTTTCTCCAAATGTAACGCCTGGCATTCACTCCAGAGAGTTCAATTTTAGTCTCATCAGACCAGAGAATTTAGTTTCTTATGGTCTGAGAGTCCTTCAGATGCCTTTTGGCAAATTCCAGTTGGGGAGTGGCTTCCGTCTGGCCACTCTACCATACAGGCCTGATTGGTGGATTGCTGCACAGATGGTTGTCCTTCTGTAAGGTTCTTCTCTCTCCACAGAAGAACGCTGGAGCTCAGACAGAGTGACCATCGGGTTATTGATCACCTCCCTGACTAAGGCCCTTCTCCCCCGATCACTCAGCTTAGATGGCCGGCCAGCTCTAGGAAGAGTCCTGGTGGTTCCAAACATCTTCCACTTACGGATGATGGAGGCCACTGTGCTCACTGCGAGCTTTTAGAGCAGCAGAAATTTTCTGTAACCTTTCCCAGCCTTGTGCCTCAAGACAATCCTGTCTCCGAGGTCTAAAGACAATTTCTTTGTCTTCATGCTTGCTTTGTGCTTTGACATGCACTGTCAACCCTGGGACCTTATATAGACAGGTGAATGCCTTTTCAAATCACGTCCAATCCACTGAATTTACCACAGGTGAACTCCACTGAAGCTGCTGAAACATCTCAAGAATGATCAGTGGAAACAGAATGTACCTGAGCTCAATTTACAGCTTCAAGGCAAAGTCTGTGAATACTGATGTACAAGTGATTTTTCAGCTTTTTTATTTTTAATAAATTTGCAACAATTTCAACAAATCTTTCTTCACATTGTCATTATGGGTATTGTGTGTAGAATTTTGAGGAAATCAATGAATTTAATCCATTTTGGAATAAGGCTGTAACATAAAAATGTGCAAAAAGTGAAGCGCTATGAATACTTTCTGCATGCACTGTATATACAATTAAGTATTTTTTGCCGTTTACCTTTTATATTATACCTCTTTAAGTCATCTTTTTTGCCCCTTATTTTGTCAATATCATGATAATATACTATATCATGATTGCATTTTTAACAAAAAATCAAAACAAGAAAGTCTGATACAGTCATAAACCTATTTTATTATGGTTACATAAGTGATATTTTCTAAACCTTCCGTTCTTAGGCACGTAAAGCAATGCAGGAGCAACTACAGATGAATAAGGATCTTACCCAAAAAATAGTGGTGCTTTCTGACGACGAGCAGGAAGGTAAAGACGAAGATCTGGAGGCTGTTCCAGATTTCGTAAATGATCCTGAGCCAATCATAGACTCTGTGAATCCCTGGATGAGAGGTCAGCTCACACAAGAAGAGCCCGAGGTCAGCTGTGTCACAACTGAAGAGCTTCAGACAGCAGAGGAAGAGAAGGAAGACGAGGAAGAGGAGCTTATAGGAGAGTTTGAGAGGAAGAGGAAGATGAGACAAGCTGATGAAGCTGAGGATTTGATTCCTACAGAGGAAAAAAGTAAGTCAACAAATGTTTATGTGCACACATTATGCAAAAATCACTTTTATAAGGGGTTTAAACACAGTTGTGTGGCAACGGTGTGTGAATATAACCAACTTGTAATGACAAAAATGTATTAATTCACATTTGTTTATAATCACACTTGATAAAAACAGTCTGCAGAAACAGTTGGATTGACATTCTCCCTTTGTACGTGTCACTAGAGGGGAAAGCCCCGCCCATAGGTGACGATCTCTCACTTATTAGCCTAAACAGCCTTGAGTGAGAAGCAGGCACTCACCATTACCATACGTTCACACCGAAAGCAGCGAGAGCGTCAAAGGTCGCTCTGGCCGCCCTGGCGACAATGCTGTCTGCCTTCAGCTCCGGCAGCGAGAGCGTCAAAATTCACTATATTGATCTCGTATTTAAAGGAGCCGTTGCAGCATATCAGCAAATCAGTTACATTCCAGCATAAAACATGCTTTCTAGCGTGAAGATGTTGCACACTTATTGTCAAATTCATTTAACTATGGAAGATCTAGTTGCATGTGGTGTGGCTTTGCTCCACTTAATTATCTAATGTGTCCATATGTCTGAAATATCCTGAAGCAGCAATACTGTTTTGTATTGTCGCATGAGATTCCCGCTTTTTTTAAAGAAAGAAAATATATAACATTGATGCACATCAGTAACTCGCCAGTAACGTTTTAAATGTATGTTCCTGTAAGAAAAACATTCCAAATAATTGGAAATCCGGCGACCGCAATATTTAAACCCTTGGGAACAACTGTGGTCGGAACCAAAGTTCACAGTGACTGTGTTCTCTGGACTCCTCTCAAGCGGTGGACTTCTACATTCCGATTGCTTGCCGCCGAACCGCATCACAGCTCGTTACCATAAAGTTGACTTGATTTCAACTCTCCTCAAAGGCCACACCGGCGAAGACGCGCCGCGCTTCTCCTCACCACTTATCGCCACCGGCTCCCATTGAAAATGAATGACTTCCAGCTACTTTGACACTCTCGCCGCTTTCAGTGTGAACGTAGTTAGAATTTCAACACCGTACTAACTGAATATAATGTTAGAGACTAAGATGATTATAAATAATTTTTATAATTATAAAGATTATATGATTATAAAGATTTTTAAGATGCACAAACACCGGAATCTTCATATACTGCATTTTTTAAGCCAATTTTTTTCTATTTTCAGTTTTTCGCACAGATAACATTAGTCCTGTTTTGAATCTGTCACTATGCTGATGCATAGGTGTTTGTAGCTCCACCCATTTTGTTTGAATTTAAAGCGATATTTACCAACAAAGCACAATTATGATCAAAGGGGCAGTTTCATAGTTATAAAATATTATTTGTGAGGTATTTTGAGCTCCACACACGCTCTAGGGACATCAGAGATTTATTTTACATCTTGTAAAAAGAGGCATAATAGGTCCCCTTTAAGCTAAGCTGCTGTATGTTAGTTTTTGACTTGCATACTTTTATTGAGCATAAAAATTTCATAATATGTTTACAGATATTGGTTTATCAGATAAACAATGCTACAGTCAGTTATTCTCCTATGGAAATATGCGTGCCATGTTGAAATATCTATCCTTGTTTTTGTCTATGTAACTCCGCCTAGGCATGGGCAGGTATAAGATTCTGACGGTATGATAACCTTGGATAAAAATATCACGGTATCACGGTATTGTGATTACTGCTCTAAAATATATTCTTTTTTAAATGTCTGTGTAAAAAACTACGTTTTTTCCCCTTTGAACACAATATCTATTTATATTTATACATTTATAATATTTTGGAGCAGTAAACGTGCCAGGCCAAATAATGAAAATGAATCATTGACGTCTGCTGTCGTTATTAGTTTCAAAAACACAGATTTATTTACAATTTAAAATGGCATTTTTGGATATGTTTTCTGCTGGAGATGCTGTTGTTAAAAAAAATATAAATAAAAAAATCTTACACATACCTTAGGAACGGTATTAGAGAAAATTTTGGCGGTATGATAACCTTGACTTTTCCAAACCACGGTATACCTTAAAAACAGTTATCGTCCCATGCCTACTCCGCCCACTATTAGTTTATCCAAATGTATTTCAACACTCTGGGTTGCCAGTTGGTGGAAAACACAGAGTATTTAATTTCAGTCATGGATGCTGCCGAACACAAGGCTTCTAGTAGGAATATTTTAAGTAGATACAGCATTGACAATACTCGTGTTTTCTTACTCGTGTTTACACTGTTTCATTGTACTTGTTTGTTAAAGGAATAGTTCACCCAAAAATGAAAACTGGTCATCATTTTATCACCCTTCACTTGTTTGCATCCTATTTGAGTTTTTTTGTTGAATACAACAGAAAATATTTTGGAAAATGTTGCTCGCTGACACCATAAAGATTTAAAACCACACGAGAGAGAATAAATTAGACGATTTTCATACTTGGGTGAAATATCTCCTAAGGCAGGGGTGTCAAACTCAATTCACTCAAATGAATTGGAATGGATGGAAAATAAATTGGAATTGGAATTTTATTTTGTCTGCCGACTTTATCAAGTTTTTAATATAATGTGACACACATACTAATACAAACTATTGCAATATATCACAATATTTATTGTATCGCGTAGGGGTGTAACGATACTTCGAACCGAACCGAAATATCACGATACACCAACCACGATACGTATCGTGAAACTCTCATGGCGTACCGCGATAGTCTCACGCCCCTGCTGCCCATTGTTGAGGTTGACGTCACTTGTCTCTAACTAATTAAACCAAATTTAAGCACATATTTATTTGATCACATTTGATTAAATTGTATTAGTAATGAAGTTTTGTTCTAAATATTATATTCTAAAGTTAGTATTTTCCAAGTGCATGTCATGTCATGTGAGTGCGCGATCACTCGATTACTGCATGGTTTCCGCTACATTCATTCTTCCATGGCAGGGCGCCACACCAAAATTCACCCCGCCACTGACTGATGCTTGCGCGCCGATTTTCTCTGTTTGTACACGGGATTCTTGCGTGCCCTCGTGTATACTCTGCTCAAGTGCGCTTTCAAAAACACGCAGCTGAATTGCGATTTAGTGTGTTTATGCATCACGCATCAGTAACTGACTGACAGGTGCATGCAGCGTGTGAGGCTGGCAAATACGATCGCTTTCAGTTAAGATGAACACAGTTTCCATAATTATACTTTATAGATAATAGATAATGCTTTATAATACTTTAAAATGTATAGATGAGGTCATCTTGATGGAGTTTATAGCCGTTTCACTTTACTTCAGGGAGCATTTATGCCGCTCGGGTCTATTGGAGACATTCATAAATATTTCTAGCAAATCTAATGAAGGTTGGAGACATACATGTTACATAAACACACTAAGGAGCACTTGAGCGGAGTATATATGGGGGCACACAGGAGTTTAGTGCATGGACGGAGAGAATAGGCGCGCAGGCAATATATTGACATTGCAGTTTTCAGCGCCGTGCACTGCATTCTTCCCTATACTGAACTGTAGAATAAAATAAATACAAATATGACGTTCACCTCTTACCTGATGTCTTTAACAATACATTTTCTATGTGTTTGCAAAATGGAAGTCATAAGACATCTTCCCTATCCACCTTACTCTGAGAAAAGAGTGAACTTGAGGAGGTATAGCTCAATATGACGGGAAAGAGATGAGCCAAAAAGTAACAAACAAATCAATCAAAATAAAAATGTACAAAAATCACAAAAATATCTCAGAGTGGGCAAAAGTAATGCTAAATAATTTTGCCCAAACGAAAGTTAAGCAAAAACAACGAAAATCATAATCATGTTGACAAAATACACGAAAAACGAGATCAAAGGAAGATGCGCTCTTCTTCGCAGTTATTTATTTAATTTGAGTTTACTTTCTTAAGATGGCTGCACTAAAGAGAATTGTTATTTCTGACTAGTCTATATTGGAGGTATTTATTTCATTTTGTTGTTTACTCCGGTATCCTGACTGTACTAAAATGTGATGGCAAAGTTAATAAAGAAAATGTTTAGTTGTTCTTGTTATTAAGTGAATCTATTGTTCCTTAGCATTGCTGTTAAGATGACATCAACCCTAACCCCACAGCAAACAGAAACCGAACCGAACTGAACCGTGGCTCCAAAACCGTGAACCGAACCGAATCGTGCCTTTGGTGTATCGTTACACCCCTAGTATTGCGATATATCATGATATATTGTATCGTGACCTATGTATCGTATCGTGAGGCCCTTGCCAATACACAGCCCTAATAGAAATTCACTCTTTTATTCAAAGTTAGTTGTGAACCTTGTTAAAAACACTTTTTTTTTTTTTTTTTATCACCATGTATGTAAACCGCCAATTTTCTTTTTCAAATCGGGTAATAATTGATGTAAAAAATTGCCTTTTCCTTTTCTCATATTTAATTTTGTGTTGTGACTTGTCACTCTATGTACACTGGAAGCTTCTGTTGCCAAAACAAATTTTGTGTGTGTGTGTGAAGCACACTAGGCAATAAACTGATTCTGATTCTGACTTATTTTAAACTCTCATCCATGTCATAAATACATAAAATAAACCAAATGCTGTCATGGAATAAATCTATTGCACTTTTAAGATGATCTCTAATTTTAATAAATCCCTAATTTCCATAATAATAATAATAATAAACTTGATACTGCTCTGTTTTGGATATGTTATTTGACATGAAAAGTTGAAATAGGGGGGTGGCATGGTGGCTCAGTGGTTAGGACTGTCTCCTCACAGCAAGAAGGTCGCTGGTTCGAATCCCGACTGGGCCAGTTGGCATTACTGTTTGGAGTTTGCATGTTCTCCCCGTGTTGGCGTGGGTTTCTCCCACAGTCCAAAGACATGCGCTATAGGTGAATTATGTAAACTGAAATTGGCCGTAATGTATATGTGTGTGAATGTGAGAGTATATGGGTGTGTCCCAGTACTGGGTTGCATCTGGAAGGGCATTCGCTGCCTAAAACATATGCTGGAATAGTTGGCGGTTCATTCCGCTGTGGCGACCCTGATAAACAAAGGACTAAGCCAAAGGAAAATGAATGAATGAAAAGTTGACATCGACCCACTTTCAGGCCAAATAGTTTGTGATTGTGGTTCAAACTGTTTGTCTGGATTTTTTTTTTTTAGCAGAACATGTAAGCGAGGAGCCTGGAGAAGACGTGGTGGAGATTTCTGATAATGATGAAGAGGATGATGATGATGATGATGATGATGATGAAGAGGAAGAAAAAGAAGAAGAGGAAGATGTGTCCAAGTTTAACACTCTTTTTAACCTAATGAGGAGTGAGAAGACTCAAGAAGGGCAGGAAGATGCAGAGGAGCTTTTGGATGAAGGGCAGATTCGAGTCAGGAATATGGAAGATCTGGAGGTTTTGGGTGAAGTTTTTGAGCCGCAGCCCAGAACGACTCCATCAGTGCCACAAACAGCAGTCGCAGAGAAAACATCTGAGCCACAGAATAAGAAGGGAATCAGCCTGAGTGAAGTGCTCACCAAAGAAGCCAAAGTCATCAAAGTTCCCTTCCTGCCTACAGTGGTTGAAGACGAGGAAATGGTGAGTTGAACGCTTTCACTTGGGAAATAAAATACATTAAAGCAAAAATTTACTAAGCTTATCATGATTAATTACATCCAAAGTAAAAGTTTGTGTGTGTGCGTACTGTGTATATTTATTATGTAAATATAAATACACACATGGCATGCTTATATTTGTAAAAATGTTTGTTTATATTTAGATACAAAAATATATGCATATGATGAAAATTATATATAAATTTTAATATCTATGCAACAGAATTGTTTTGTTTTTATGTATGTGTGTGTATCAGATATACATAATAAATATATATAATACGCACACACATATATTGTCAAAACAAACTCTTATTTTGGATATTAGATATAATCTTTGCCCAGCACTATTATTTTCATAAACGAAGACTAAAACTATATAAAAACTAAATAAAAAAATTCACAATAAATGAAAAACTAAACAAAACTTACAACAGTCACTGAAAAAACGAACGAACATAGTTTTCAGAATTCATAACGCCTGATTTACACGGGGCTTCAGCGCCAACGCTTGATGGAGGCTGTGTCTGACGCGATCATCATAGCAGAGTCAGCCAATGAAATAAGTCTGCAGTTGGCTACTGTCTGAGCTGGGGTATTTGTATAAAGTGATCTGATTGGCTGATGCTTTCGTTGGCGCTTGAAGAGTTGAGAAAATCCCAACTTCTGCAGCGAGCAACACCACTGAAGCAGTTTCAGTTCGGCAATGCTTCACGTCACCCATTCAAAGTGAATGGGAAGCGTTGACGCTGACACCCCGTGTGAATTATATATATATATATATATATATATATATATATATATATATATATATATATATATATATATATATAATAACAAACAAACATGTGCTCTATCTTTTCTTTATTTGCCAAAAACTGCATTCCATACTGTATGATCTTTAATATAAAGAAGTTTGTCTAAATTCTTCAAATTGTTTTATTTTTGTTCTTTTTGTTTGTGTGATTTTTGTGTTCAGTATCTGTTTAACAAATTATTTGATTTATATTACTAGGAGCTCTGCGCAAGAGTTAATAAAACAAACTAAACTGAAATAAATAGCTAATTTTAAAATAGTATCGAAGTGAAAACAAATTTTAAAAATGCAAAATGAACATGAATCTCAGAATTTACAGCAGAAAAGCTTTTAGACCGAAATCGCTAGCTCGTGTTTCATGAATGAGGTCTTTCAGTTCAATTCAAGTGTATTTGTATAGCTCTTTTTACAATAATTATTGTTTTAAAGCAGCTTAACAAAAGGTGCACATTATTGCATTACAATCAAATACAAGTTATTATCTATTAGGGTTGGGTCGATAGACGATACCACTGTCCATCGTCGATGGCCGATAGACATCACGATGCTGAGGCGGCATCGCCGATCCTCCGCCCCGCTCCGTCGCAAACCCGCTCGCAAAAAATACACACTTAGGCCCCATTTACACTAATATGTCTTAGTTTAAAATGGCATTTTAGAACGAAAACGAACCACATCCACACTGGCGTTTCATCTAGCATTTCTGAACAGCCCTCCGTCCACTGAAAATGTACATCACGTGACCACACACACACACTGTCATGCGCTAGTCTGAGCTCCAGAGAGCAGTGCACGTCGGACAGTTATCAAGGATGTACCGCTGGATCGCGTCTCACTATAAACGTGATATTTAAAGGTGCTGTATGTAATTTTTTGACTCTTCTAAAGCATAAAAATACAATAATATGTGTGCAGATATTTAAGAAACATCCCAAGTGAACATACTTGTTTAACTAAAAAACAATGCTGAAGTCAGATATTCTGCTTTGAAAATGTTTTTTTCCGTGCCGGAACGCTGTCTTTGTTTAGGTAATTTTCACATGCACATGCCAGTTTAGCCAATTATAATTCAGCACCCCGGGTTGCCTTGTTGGAAAACAGCATATTTCATTCATTCATTCATTCATTCAGAAAGACTCTGAAAGCATGCGTCCATGAGCGAAATGCTACAGTGTAGTGGAAAGTATCAGATGTCAAAATGAGACAGATTCAGTTCCACATGACGTTAATTAGCAAATGACATAAATATTAGGAACGTGAGCAGGTTACATCGCGTGTCCTAACAACACGCTGTGACGAGATTGTTATGAGTGATGAGCCATTTGGCTGTTTGCACCACAAAACACGGCAGAAATGTAAATACAGCCTTTCAGAAGCACAGAATATGCACTCACTCACAAAACGGTAAGGTTTAGAATCCATTTAATACATGTTAACCCTCTTTAACATCAATGTAGATGCTGAATCACTCATATGTGTTTAGTTCTAAAGTTCAATTTCAAACGGTTTATTGTATTTTCCAGATCTGAGGTGAACTTTCTGCTTTCAGTATATGGTAATACACGTCATGTAAAATGCATTCAAACTCGCATTATAGCATTTAGCACTGAATAAAGCACACGAGGCTTACCTGAGGTGATCTGTCATAGGTTTCTGTTGTTCAGCTGTGAGAAATAGAAGCCGCTTCTAATAAATCAATTCGAGGTGTTGGTTAGAACCAAAACTCCTTTTAATATGGAGAATATTCCCTCAATCGCGTGTCGTTGCTTTTATTTAGAACACAGTTTAAAATCCCTCAAACTGGCAACCCGGCGTACCTTTATTATGATTCAGGACTGCAATACCTAGTTCAACCACTGGGTGTCAAACTTACATTCTGCACCTTTAATTAATCTTGTCTTTATCTAACGACTCTTCGGTCTTTTGAATCTATCAGGTAACGTGTCACAGCATCAGTACACTGCTTCAGTCGTTCGCTTTCACGCTTATACTTAGTAATTTTAGTGAAACCGCAGATACTGTTGGTTGGTTGCTGTTGGTTGTGCACCTTTTTTACCAACCAAGTTTATCGACGTGATTATAACGACATGGATCATGCTAGAGTCCCGTGAAAAAAGTGATTGACAGGTGGTAATTTGTGTGTAACTTATCTTTATTTATTCATGATTTGGTAATGGGTAAAACAAAGACCAATGCGGGTCAGGTTGTTGAAGCGGTAGGCTACAAATTATGAAATCGTTATAAATTAATTATTTATAAATAATTAATTCACCTCTGCCTATGATGATGATGATGCCATCGTCCATCGCGATGTTTCACATTAGACATTGTATGATGCCTAATTGGTCGACATCGCCCAACCCTATTATATATAAACGCAGTTAATCTGCGGTTTTATAGCATATCGGTGATGTATATGTGCACGTTTAATGAAGTGCACTTGTGTATTAGGTGTACATGCTGTGTTTAACATGGCTTCTCTTTTTATTTAGGAGCACAATGACCAGATTTCCATCATCAAGGAAGCTTTTGCTGGCGATGATGTCATTTCTGACTTCATGAAAGACAAAAAGAAACAGGAAGATGCAGGAAGGCCTAAAGTGGTGGACCTGACATTGCCAGGCTGGGGAGAGTGGGGGGGCATCGGACTGAAACCCTCCCGCCGGAAACGCAAAAGGTAACCCTTTCCAACTGTTTTTAGCTGTTGTCAAATATTTTAAAGTACAAATGGGATCAAAACTAACCATGCAGTTTTGTTAGCACACATTGCTAGTTTTGTGAAAATGAATCTTGTTCATGCCAAATTGGGCGTGGTTAACATAAAACAGAAATGGTGAAGAGGAGGAGTCTGTTAGGTTGTAATAACTCTCCCCCTTTTCCCCATCTTTCTGAATGAAATGCCTACTTTACTACATCCAATCAGCTTGCAATAGAAAAAAACAAGCCACGCCCACTGTTTTATTATTTAATATTCTGTTTCTCTAAGAACTGCAGCTTTATGCTGACTTTATTCATTCTTTTTCTTTTTGGCTTAGTCCCTTTATTAATCAGGGGTCGCCACAGCGGAATGAACCGCCTATTTATCCAGTATATGTTTTTACGCAGTGGATGCACTTCCAACACTAGGAAACACCCACACACTCTTGCATTCACACACATACAGGGAGTGCAGATTATTAGGCAAGTTGTATTTTTGAGGATTAATTTTATTATTGAACAACAACCATGTTCTCAATGAACCCAAAAAACTAATTAATATCAAAGCTGAATATTTTTGGAAGTAGTTTTTAGTTTGTTTTTAGTTTGAGCTATTTTAGGAGGATATCTGTGTGTGCAGGTGACTATTACTGTGCAGAATTATTAGGCAACTTAACAAAACACAAATATATACCCATTTCAATGATTTATTTTCACCAGTGAAACCAATATAACATCTCAACATTCACTAATATACATTTCTGACATTCAAAAACAAAACAAAAACAAGTCAGTGAGCAATATAGCCACCTTTCTTTGCAAGGACACTCAAAAGCCTGCCATCCATGGATTCTGTCAGTGTTTTGATCTGTTCACCATCAACATTGCGTGCAGCAGCAACCACAGCCTCCCAGACACTGTTCAGAGAGGTGTACTGTTTTCCCTCCTTGTACATCTCACATTTGATGATGGACCACAGGTTCTCTATGGGGTTCAGCTCAAGTGAACAAGGAGGCCATGTCATTAGTTTTTCTTCTTTTAGACCCTTTCTTGCCAGCCACGCTGTGGAGTACTTGGACGCGTGTGATGGAGCATTGTCCTGCATGAAAATCATGTTTTTCTTGAAGGATGCAGATTTCTTCCTGTACCACTGCTTGAAGGTGTCTTCCAGAAACTGGCAGTAGGACTGGGAGTTGAGCTTGACTCCATCCTCAACCCGAAAAGGCCCCACAAGCTCATCTTTGATGATACCAGCCCAAACCAGTACTCCACCTCCACCTTGCTGGCGTCTGAGTCGGACTGGAGCTCTCTGCCCTTTACCGATCCAGCCACGGGCCCATCAAGACTCACTCTCATTTCATCAGTCCATAAAACCTTAGAAAAATCAGTCTTGAGACATTTCTTGGCCCAGTCTTGACGTTTCAGCTTGTGTGTCTTGTTCAGTAGTGGTCGTTTTTCAGCCTTTCTTACCTTGGCCATGTCTCTGAGTATTGCACACCTTGTGCTTTTGGGCACTCCAGTGATGTTGCAGCTCTGAAATATGGCAAAACTGGTGGCAAGTGGCATCTTGGCAGCTGCACGCTTGACTTTTCTCAGTTCATGGGCAGTTATTTTGCGCCTTGGTTTTTCCACACGCTTCTTGCGACCCTGTTGACTATTTTGAATGAAACGCTTGATTGTTGGATGATCACGCTTCAGAAGCTTGGCAATTTTAAGAGTGCTGCATCCCTCTGCAAGATATCTCACTATTTTTGACTTTTCAGAGCCTGTCAAGTCCTTCTTTTGACCCATTTTGCCAAAGGAAAGGAAGTTGCCTAATAATTATGCACACCTGATATAGGGTGTTGATGTCATTAGACCACACCCCTTCTCATTACAGAGATGCACATCACCTAATATGCTTAATTGGTAGTAGGCTTTCAAGCCTATACAGCTTGGAGTAAGACGACATGCATAAAGAGGATGATGTGGTCAAAATACTCATTTGCCTAATAATTCTGCACTGCCTGTACACTACGGCCAATTTAGTTTATTCAATTCACCTATACCACATGTCTTTGGACTGTGGGGGAAACCGGAGCACCCGTAGGAAACCCACGCAAACACGGGGAGACTCCACAAATGCCAACTGACCCAGCTGGGTCAGGTGTATGTATATATATATATATATATATATATATATATATATATATATATATATATATATATATATATATATATATATATATATATATATATATATATATACAGTGAGGGAAATAAGTATTTAATCACACTGTGATTTTTCAAGATCTCCTACTTAGAAATCATGGAGGGGTCTAGAATTTACAGTATAGGTGCATTTCCACTGTGAGAGACAGAATCTAAAAATAAAAATGCAGAAATCACATTGTATGACTTTAACAATTTATTTGTAAATTACTGTGTGAAGTAAGTATTTGATTACTTGCTTTTCAGCCAAATTTCTGACCCCCAAAGACCTGTTATTTTGCTTTAAAATAGTCCAGCTACAATCTGCTCATGGTTCTAATTTAGTAGCACTTGTTTGAGGTCACTAGGTGTCATAAAGACACCTGTGCACCCCACAATCAGTCAATAGTCTAAGTAGCAACATGGCCAAAACCAAAGAGCTGTCAAAAGACACAAGAGATGAAATTGTAGACTTTCATAAAGCTGAAACTGCTACGGGGCAATTGCCAAGAAAGAGCAACTGTTGGAGCAATTGTCAGAAAATGGAAGAGGCTAATGATGACTGTCAATATTCTTCAGACTGGGGCCCCGCGGAAGATCTCTCCTCGTGGGGTATTAATGATGCCAAGAATGGTCTAGAATCAGTCCAGAATTATGCTGGAGGAGCTGATCAATGCCGTGAAGAGAGCTAGGACCACCGTTTTCAAGGGTACTATCAGTAATACAGTAAGATGTCATGTTTTAAAACCATGCATCGCACAGAAGGTTCCCCTGCTTAAGTTAGCCCATGTCAAGACCCATCTAAAGTTTGCCAGGGACCATCTAGATGGTCCAGAGTATTCATGGGAGAAAGTCCTGTGGTTGGATGAGACCAAAGTAAAACTTTTTGGTCTTAACTCTATTCACCGAATTTGGAGGAAGAAGAATGATGTGTATCATCCCAATAATACCATACCTACAGTGAAGCATGGGGCTGGAAGCATCATGCTCTGGGGTGTTTTTCTGCACAGGGGACAAAATGACTGCACTGTATTAAGGAGAGGATAAACGTGGCCATGTATTGTAAGATATTGGGCAAAAACCTCCTTCCCTCAGTCAGAGCATTAAAGATGGGTCGTGGCTGGGTCTTCCAACATGACAATGACCCAAAGCACACAGCCAGGAAAACCAAGGAGTGGCTTCGTAAGAAGCATAACAAGGTTTTGGAGTGGTCTAGCCAGTCTCCAGATCTAAATCCAATAGAAAATCTTTGGAGGGAGCTGAAACTCCATGTTGCTCAGCGACAGCCCTGAAACCTGACAGATCTAGAGAAGATCAGTGGGCAAAATCCCTCCTTCAGTGTGTGCAAACCTGGTGAAGAACTGCAGGAACCCTTTGACCTCTGTAATTGTTAACAAAGGCTTCTGTACTAAATATTCACACAGTAATTTATAAATAAATGGTTAAAAAGTCATACAATGTGATTTCTGCATTTTTATTTTTAGATTCTGTATCTCACAGTGGAATTGCACCTATACTGAAAATTCTAGACCCCTCCATGATTTCTAAGTAGGAGATCTTGAAAAATCACAGTGTGATTAAATTCTTATTTCCCTCAATGTGTATGTATGTATGTGTATATATATATATATATATATATATATATATATATATATATATATATATATATATATATATATATATTTTTTTTTTTATTTTTTTTTATTTATTTATTTATTTATTTATTATTTTTAATTATTTATTTTTATTTATTTATTTTTCATAAATTGTGAAAAATAACACGGTAGTTACTTTCCCTGGTAATTAATTCCTTTTATAATGATTTAAATCAGTTACTATTAGTGAGAAGTAACTATAACTAGGCCCACACGGAATCTGCGTGCGCAGATTTTCTGCAGATTTTCCTCAGATTTGCGCAGATTTTTAGCCCATCATTAATTCTGTTTATTTACTTAAAGTTAACTATTTACAGTTAATCTAATTGGATTTGCATTTTAAACATTAAATACAAGTTAAAAAGATATTATTTTTTATTTCACATATTAAGGTTTTAGTTATGACTCCCAAAATAATTCCGCAGAAATCCACAGATTTTTACCAAAATTCTCCGCAGAAATAGCAAAAAACGTCCGCAGATTCCGTCTGGCCCTAACTATAACTAATTACTGCTTTTATGTAACATGCCTAGCACTGAACATTATGCAGTATATATAATACAGATGTGTTTGGCAGAACATCATGTGACAGAAAACTGTAGGGGGGTTCAGATTTCCTTTTGAAAATGTGATTTGTTAAGCATTATATGAGCTTTTGATGACCATAAATGCCATGATTGTCTGACATGCTATTGGCCGAGACGAGGGGAGTGTTTGAAAGCAGTCTCTGTTTGTGTTGTAGTGTCTGGTGATGTTAGTGGTCTAGAAATGACACGCTTCACATTAAACTGCACAGTCAACATGATGCCTAAATTGTTATGCCTACGTTCAAACATACAAAAACGTTTTTAAGGTTTCAACCAATTCACACATAGGCATTTATTATATGTAATGATTTCAAATGCTGTTTTTCTAAAATGTTGCCAATTAGCTATTAAACCACCAATGTTAAAATCACTTTTTTTGTTTTTGGGCCATAGATAATTTTTTCAGATCAGCAAAAAAAAAATCAAACAAATTATTACTTTATATATATATGTAGCAGGTTCTTTATTGCATAGATTTTTTTTTTTTTTTTGGTAAATCCAAGTGTTCTTTAATAAATTGGAAAGCAAATGATTTCCAATTTATTAAAAGAACACTTGGATTTACCAAAAATATTCTATGCATTATAAGATTATATTGAATTTACATTTAATAAATAACTGAATGTATAAAGTATTAAGAAATATATATTTAGGCAATATTTAAAACCAAAATAATCATTTGGTTATGTTTTGTTATTATGAGCGGTTGAACGAATACAGTGCAATTAAGGAAATTTCATTTAAAAAAAGCATTAAAGTACAAAATGGAGAAATGTGAAAAATCTAATATTGAAGCCCTGTTTCCAAGAGTAATTTAGCATTGTCAATGCAATAATGGTTCAAATAACAACAGGAGCAAATATTGTAAAAGTGCTCATTAAAAAAAATGTAGTTTTTATGATAAGGGTGTTTGATTTAGAAATGTCACTTTACAGAGATTAAATAGGTGTTAATTGTGTATAGTGCAAAAAGCATGCACAATGCATAATTTCCCCCAAAATAAAATTGAGCAGACTATTTTCATTCACTTTCTTTTCAGCTTAGTCCCTTTATAATCAGGGGTCGCCACAGCGGAATGAACCGCTAACTTATCCAGCATATGTTTTACGCAGCGGATGCCCTTCCTGCTGCAACCCATCACTGGGAAACATCCATACACACTCATTCACACACACTACAGACAATTTAGCTTACCCAATAGGGTTGGGCTGATAGACAATGTCATCGTCCAACGCCGATGGGTGATAAACTTCATGATACTGAGCCGGCATCGCGATCCATCGCCCCGCCCCACATTTACATTGATATATAACTTATTATTTGCATGTTATCTTAATAGCAATAACGATCTTTTCATGAGCATGGCTGACAGCATCGTGAGAATTAAATGGATTATACAGCACCTCTTGCACTTAATGTGTAGATTCAGTGGCAAACGCTGTTACCTGCAAACCCCGTCCCACAGACTTTACAGTGAATGGCTTTAGTTATTTTCATAGCGGACTTGAAGCCACTGGAAGTCTTTTATCCACTCTTGGAAAAGTGTAAATGGTGGATTAACATTCAGCACATGATCACTAATAAGATGTGCCATTATTAGTAACTTTAGGTGGTTTCTATTTATTAACTTGCATTACTTGCACTATTTATACTACAAAATGGTGTAGAATAGTGCATATGTATGTGATTTGGGGCGCATCTAAAACAAACCTATCATCTTAGATACAGGGGTTTTCATACCAAGGTTAAAGCCTTATTATAGGTTTAATGGTTGATTTGATTGTGTTTCTGTAGATTTACCAAGAAAATGGACCCACCACCTCCAAGGCAAGACCGGAAGCTGCCTGATGTCATCATATCAGAGAAGAGAAACGCATCAATCGCTGCCTATCAGGTCATTTTACACATGCATGCTATTTTTAGGATGGATATTATGATAAATCTCTTTCAGTGATCCTCTGGATTCCTCAATTTGTGGTGCTAAATAAAATGTACAGATCTGAAGATGAAATCTTGTGGAATAGAACTAGGGCTATACAATATTGGAAAAAACTGACATTGTGATATTTTGTTTGGGTTAAGCTATAAAGAATATATTTCTGCGACATATATTCTGATATGAATATAATTTCACAAAATGATTTAAATCATACAGTATGAATTCGTAATTTTACATTGATAGTGAGTGCATCTGAATAAATTATGAACAAATTACAGGTATAGATTAATACAATAGAACACAGATATACAATTAAATTAAACTGCTTTGTTTTTTTTTTTTTGGAGTCTCCAACAGTATTGAGGTGCAGAAATTAATCAAATGTAAACTAACACTGTATACAGTAGTCAACATGTGAAGTGAATCCCTTTTGAAGCCTTAAATTGGACCAATTTGAATCAGATGTCACCAAATATTCTCTCTAATATAATATTTTTTTTCTTGATGTTACAGGTCAGTCACCTGCCATTCCCCTATGAAAACGCTGCGCAGTTTGAGTCCACCATCCGCACTCCTGTTGGCCAGACGTGGAACACACAGAGTGTGGTGAAGAAGATGACCACACCCAAAGTTGTCACCAAAATGGGTGCAATAATCGAGCCCATGGCCAAAGAGGACTTTATAAAGGGGAAGAGCAGCACAGCAGCAGGTAAAGCACCTGCTATCATGTTGGGGCAAAGAGACAAAAGGGCCAAAGTGGGTGAAAAACGCTCATCACAAAAAAAGCCAGGAGGAAGAGCACACAAGAAGAGAAAACAATAGAATTGTGTGTTTTTAATCACTGGGCTCATTTGTGATGTAAAATGTTTCAGGAAGACGTCTCTAATAAATTACTAAATGAATGTTTTGTCAACCTTTTTTTAACACATTTTTGCATTCATCAGAATAGTTGCATCCCAAATGACATACTACAACCCCAATTCAGAAAAGGTTGGGACAGTATGGAAAACGCAAATAAAAAAGGGATTTCTAAAGTTACTTTGACATGTATTTCACTGCAGACAATACAACAAACCTTATTTAATGTGTTCCTCATGATTTGTATTGTTGTTTCTCTAAATAAAAACATATTCCAATTTTGGTTCTTGCAACACATTTAAAAAAAAGTTGAAACGGTAAAGCATTTACCACTTTGTAATGTTACCATTTCTTTTCACAACACTTAAAAGACGTTTAGGGACTGAAGACACTAAGTGATGAAGCGTTTCGGGTGTAATTTTGTCCCATTGCTCCTCCAAACAAGTCTTGAGGTGTGAAACAGTACGGGGTTTTCATTGTCGCATTTTCTGCTTCACAATGCACCACACATTCTCTATTGGAAACAGGTTAGGACTGCAGACAGGCCAGTCAAGTACCTGTCTCCTCTCCCTCCGCAGCCAGGACTTGTGTGCAGAATGTGGTTTTGCAATGTCTTGTTGAAATATGCATGGGCGTCCCTGGAAAAGAAGGCAGCATATTGTGCTCCAGAATCTCTCTGTACTTTTCAGCATTAATGGTGCCTTTAAAGAGGTGCAGGTTATCTTTGCCAAGGGCCATACCTGCCAACATTTGGTTCGTAAATTCCGGGAGATATTAATTTGCATATTACTGACGTCATCGCGTTCTACCATTTCGGTTTGTTTAACAGCCTATGGTAAATAAATGGGGTATTTGATATTCGCACTACGCTTTATGTAAGCTTGTCAATTTAACTAAATTTATTGCTGTTTGAATACAGTATATCATTATAGATGAGTAGGGAATTTGCAGTAATCTCTCAGACGCAAGGGCGTAGCAACCGGGGGGGATATGTTCCCCTCACTTTTAGAGATAGACCATTTAGAAAAAGGTGATTAAGAATGTAAACTTTTGGATTTCATACAGCTGTCCCCCCCACTTTTAAAATGTCCACTCCTCCCCTGCTCAGACGTAATATACTCAGACAAGTTCTGAAACTCTCCCTTAAAACATCTCTGATTGTGCAACAAGAATAAACGGTCAAATTAAATTGTTAAAATAAAGGAGAAGCAGATCGGGTTAAATGTACAAGGGAAATACCTTCAAACTGCCACCTGTTCTAAATCATTTGCCGTCGGTACGCAGAGAGGTGCTCTGCTCTCAGGCTGCAGGGGAGGCTCGTTGAGAAGAGTAGGGACGGTACAGTAATGGACAAACGACAGTCTATAAAAATCGCCAGTAACACACAAAAAAGTCGCTAGATTTGTCGCTAGTTGCTTTTTTGAAAATTTGTCGCTAAGTTGGCAACACTGGCGCAAACTGAAGAGCGGGGAATGATTATTGTTCATACTGAGCCTTTAATTGTCATTTATAAGGGATTTATAAAGCATAAACAGTCCTCACTTTAGATTAGGTCACAAAACGGGATGAAGTTGAGTTAATAAAGCATTTATTAACATACAGATTAACTATTAATATATGCCTGAATAATAAGATTTATAAATGCTATTTTTAATAGTTTAATAATCATTTACTAACACATTCTAAATGATATTAAAAAAACACTAACTATGCTTAAATAACTGGTTTGTAAATAATGCAATACTTAATTTAGTAATGAAAAATAAATCATTAACAAAGTAGGAAAGTACAAGTATTAAGCACATTATAAATGTGGTTGTAAGTCAAGAATACAGCATTTGTAGCTGCAGTTATAAACTGCTTACTAACGTCTGTTAATGTAGAGTTAATGTATAACAGATAATGAATTCACTATATGCTAATCATTAATAAATGGTTCATAGTGTGTAGTTATTATAAAGTGTTACCCTATTTTTTCCTAATGATATATGATGTAATTAATTAGTATTTTAAAAATCTTGTCTTGTTTTCATTTTTCTTTATTGCAATTTTTTCGGAAATATTTTAGTACATCGAAAAGTGTGGTCATGATGATATCTGACTAGCTAATCCAGCAAAAAAAGAAAAAAAAAGTACTGCTTGAAATGCAGTATTTAAATCTCATAGTTAAATAGAAAATGAGGCGTATGACTGCAAAAATTTCCACTTTAGGAGAAAAAAGAACCACCCCTTTCACCAGGCTAGCTACAGGCCTGCTTAAGTATTGTGTTGTTTAAACTCATTTTAAATAAGTAGTTTGATCAAGCAGCAAAAGTCATTTTTTCCCAGACGCCGCCGTTATAACAGTGGGATGGAGGAAAGTGTGGCGAGGAGAATTGTCGTTTTTCCACGCTTGCTTCCTTCCCAACAGACGATCTCTTTGTTTCTTTGTCCGGATCATTAACAGATTCCTGAAAGCGAATGTGGGGTTTTTTTCTTCTCTTTTCAAAGAAGCGTTTCACCTGACACCATGTGAAGACTTCATGCAAGGGAGGGGCTGCGAAACATCCATTTTTGATGCTGTTGTGACTCAGCAAAATGTCTCTTGGAAAAGCTCTGAAGAATGTGTGTAGCTATAAATTAGTTTGTGTGGGATAGTCTGATTCTAAATGAGCTGTTGAGATGATGGAGACTGTGTATTTTGGGGTTGTTGTTGTACTTCAATTTTTTGCATCCGTTCAGTCCTATGGGACCGGGGCTCCAGCTTCAGCTTGTGGGGATATGATGCCGAGACACGGATCCATACAACCACAGCCGAACCCTGCTCCGTACACCATCCAGGCCAACAGCACAAAGTTTCAGGCCGGGATACCTATCACAGGTAGGAGATCATCTGGATGAAGATAATGCGATGGGCTCGCTGTGCTTTATAAATGAATTTCTTCTTGCTGATAGTGCAGTTTAATGCTGATAGGGGAGAGCAGTTACAAAAAGTACTCTTTTCCAGAAGTTTTTTAGATGAAGAATAGGCATGGGACGATAACCGTTTTCAAGGTATACCGCGGTTTGGAAAAGTCAAGGTTTTAATCACGCCAAAAATTTATGCTATACGTTTCCTAAGGTATGAGTAAGATTTTTATTTACATTTTTTAGTTTTGTTTTTTTTAAGACAACAGTATCTCCAGCAGAAAAGATATCCAAAGATGCCATTTTAAATTGTAAAGAAATCAGTGTTTTTCAAACAAATGAAGACGGCAGAAGTCAATGATTCATTTAAATGATGTTTACTCCATGTTATGTTTGCTCCAAAATATTAAAAATGTTTCCCAAATTAAAATATATTGTGTTCAAAAGGGAAAAAAGTTGTTGTTTTTTTACCCAGAAATTTAAAAAGAAAATATATTAGAGCTGTAATCACAATACCGTCAAACCGTAATATTTATATCCAAGGTTATCATACTGTCAGAATCTTATACCGGCTCATACCTAATGAAGAATAGTTTTTTTATTATCAATACTAGGAGGCATGATCAAACTGTCTATACTAGATGTCGAATTGGACATTCCAGATTGACTCATTTGTATTTACTCAATAACGAAGACCCACCTAAATGTATTTACTACCAGGCTGCTCTTACTATCAAACATGTTTTGTTGGAATGTGGAAGTTTGAATACAATTAGACACAATTTTTATGAGGGGAGTACTTTGATGGACATTTTAAAAAGGTACCACCAGGAAGAGTTTTAAATTATCAAAAATTGAACTGAAAAATAATATTTAACTGAGTATATTTTTGTGTGATTTTTATTTTATATATTTATCTAAGTAACTTTTTATTGTAATATAATTTATTTTTTATCATGTAATATTTTTATGTACATTTATCTTGCCATGAAATAGCCATAAGTTGCTGATGTGGCAATAAATAAATGAATAAATAAATAAATTATCAATACTGGGTGTTTGTTTATACAAATGTAGAATAATAAAGGATAGTTCACCCAAAAATGAAAATCTTGCCATCTACTGCAAAAAAAAAAAAAAATGCTTTTCTTTGATTTTTTTGTCTTGTTTCTAGTTCAAATATAAAAAGATCTTAAATCACGAAGTATTTTCTAGACCAGCAAAATATACTGTCTTGTTTCAAGAAATAATAAGTCAAAATTAAATGAGTTTTTCCTGAAAACAAGCTAATTAATCTGCCAATAGTTTAAGTAAAATAATCTAGTTTTTTTTCATTCGAGATTATCTTGCTTACCCTGTTGGCAGATTATTTTACTTGTTTTAAGGAAAAATTTACTTATTATTTCTTGAAACAAGACAATGTAAATTAATTGCATGTAGATTGAAAGGAAATAAATGCATTTATTCATTCATTTTCCTTTGGCCACAGTGGAATAAACCGCCAAATTATCCAGCATATGTTTTACACAGTGGATACCCTTCCAGCTGCAACCCAGTACTGGTAAACACCCATACACACTCATTCACACTCATACACTACGGCCAATTTAGTTTAATTAATTCCCCTATAGCGTATGTTCAAGCAAAACATACACTGTAAGAAATGCAGGGTTCCACACAGTTCATTTATGTTGTCTCAACACAAAACCATTAAGTTAACGTAACACTTTTAACAAATTTGTGGATTGAACATAAAAAAACTAAGTTGTTCCAACGAAATCTCAAATATTGTGTTGTTTCAACTCATTTAAATGAAGTAGTTTGAACAAGTAAACATTTTTTTTTGAGCGTATATCGTCTTGAAAATGCTTCTTGATTTAAGAATATTTAGACTAGAAACTAAGTAAGAAAGGCATTTTTTTTCCAGTGCATTTACTCTTCACTTGTTCAAAACCTATTTGGCTTTCTTTCTTCTGTTGAACACTGATATTGAATATATTTTGAAAAATGCTGGTACACTGCAAAAAACGTGTTCCACAAAATTCATTCATGTTGTCCCAACACAAATCCATTAAGTTAACTTAACACTTTTAACAAATTTCTGTGGATTGAACATAAAAAATTGAGCTGTCCCAATGAAATCTAAAGAATTGTGCTGTTTCAGCTCATTTTAAATAAGTAGTTTGAACAAGTAAAATAAATAAATAAATGTTTTTTTTTTTTTTGAGTGTACCCATTGACTTCCATAGTAAATGTTCTCTCTACTATGGACATTTATGGGTGCCAGCAACTAGCATGCTTCAAAATATCTGACAAGATTTCTTCAACATCTGTGTTTAACAGAAAAAAGAAACTGCTGAAGGTTTAAAAACAACATGAGGGAGACATTTTTAACTTTGGTCATTTTCATTTTTGGGTGAACTGTCCCTTTAAGTATAATTTCTCTTTAAACATAAGTTGCACATTGTTCATTTCAACCCCATGATTAGGGACGAAAGTAACACAACAAGACGAGCTAGAACTTTTTTCTAGAAGTTTAATTCATATTACAAATAGTTGACTATGAGCTTGTTAATGTGTAACCGCAAAAACATGTTAATAAAATCTACATAAATGTATTCGCAAACAAATCGAGGAGTTTTCCTCAAAGGGACAGATGGTTCACCCCAAAATGAAAATTCTGTCATCATTTACTTCTTATAGACCTATTTGACATTCTTTCCTTTGTAGAACACAAAAGAAGATACTTTGAAGAATGTTGGAAACCTGTGACTTCAATAGTATTTGGTTTTCCTACTACAGAAGTCAATGGTTACAGGTTTCCAACATTCTTCAAAATATCTCCCTTTGTGTTCAACAGAAGAAAGAAACTCATGAAGGTTTATAACCACTTGAGAATGTGGTTATAAATTTTCATACACATTTTCATGTTGGGTGAACTATTAAGAACCTATTTGACTTTCTTTTCTATGCTGAAAACAAAAGAAGATACTTTGAAGAATGTTGGAAACCTGTAACCATTGACTTCTATAGTATTTGTTTTTCCTACTACAGACGTCAATGGTTCCAGGTTTCCAACATTCTTCACATTATCTTCTTTAGTGTTCCAAAGAAAAAAGCTTTCTAACCACTTGAGAATGAGTAAATAGTGGGCAAATGTTTATATTTGGGTGAACTACCCCTTTAAGGTTTAGTTCAGAACATAGGCAGCTGTGGGAATATTTTGACTGCACGTCTAACATATCTTTATTAAGCATAAGAAGCATCTGAAGTGTTTGTTTATCTGTTGTTTGTCAGTGGTAATCAAAGGTCCAGACTACAGCGGCGTGCTTCTGGAGGCTCGCTCTGGATCAGACACCACTGCACTGGGATCCTGGCAGACGCCTCCAACCAACACTAAGTTCTTAGAGGTGAGGATTAGGTACTGTCAGTGATCAAGCTTCTGTTGTAGTTATATTGTTTTGCTCCCGGTACATTACTCATTACTGTGTGTTGTCTTGTGCTTTGTTCCCCATTGTACGTGTTGCCACACCCTTGTTAATCCGTATGATTGCTCTTGTTAGTTGCCACAGTAGCTGTCTCTACCCCCATGTCACTATGTTAGCCCTCTGTTCTCCCTCTGTATATAAGCAGGGGTGCACTTCACTTTATTTTGGTCTGATTCTCGAAGAAGTTGCTTGGTCATATTCATAAATAAATGCTTTTTTTTTTTTGCAGTTTTTAAATATGTTACATTTATGTGCAAAATTTTAGCCCTCCTGTGAAATTGTAATTTTTAATAATAATAATAATAATTCCTTACATTTATATAACGCTTTTCTGGGGACTCAAAGCGCTTTACACATAGGGGGGGAATCTCCTCATCCACCACCAGTGGATAAATATTTTCCAATTGTTGCTTAATGGAGATAATCGTTTTTTTTAAACACATTTTAAAACATAATAGTTTTATTAACTAATTTGTTTAGTCTCTGCCATGGTGAGAGTGCATAATATTTTTGTACTTATTTTGCAAGACACTAGTGTTTAACTTTTATTCTACCCAAACTAAAAAAAAAATTCTATATATATACAGTTGAAGTCTGAAATATTAGCCTCCCTGTTTGTTTTTTTCCCCCAATTTCTGTTTAACGGAGAGAAGATTTTAACACATTTCTAAACATAATAGTTTTAATAACTCATTTCTAATAACTGATTTTTTTTATCTTTGTCATGATGGCAGCACATAATATTTTACCAGATATTTTTCAAGACACTTCTATACAGCTTAAAGTGACATTTAATGAATAATTCTGACTTCAACTGTATATTATATATATATATATATATATATATATATATATATATATATATATATATATATATATATATACACACACCCACACACTCACACATAGATTCAACAAGATTTGGTCTGAATGCCGCAGCAGAAATTGAGTCTAATCTGACCAGGCGTTGTTTTTCCAATCTTCTATTGTCCAATTTTGGTGAGCCTGTGTGAATTGCTGTAGTACATTCACCTCAAGGTTTGACGTGTTGTGTGTTCAGAGATGCTCTTCTGCAGACCTTGATTGTAACGAGTGGTTATTTGAGTTACTGTTGCCTTTCTATCCGCTGGAAATTCTCCTCTGACATCAACAAGGCATTTGCGCCCACAGAACTGCCGCTCACTGGATATTTTCTCTTTTTCAGACCATTCTCTGTAAACCCTGGAGATGGTTGTGCATGAAAATCCCAGTAGATCAGCAGTTTCTGAAATATACCAGCCCGTCTGGCACCAACAACCATGCCACGTTTAAAGTCACATTGAAGGCGTACTCGCACTATGCTATCCGAACTGTGCCCAGGCCCGTTTCCCGGATCGTTTGAGAAGTGTGAGTGCTCTGAATCGGGCTCAAGCACGGTTCACTTGGCCGGCCCTGGCCCGGTTGGAAGAGGTGGGCCTGAGCGCAGTTCACTTGGGCTCAGGCGCGGTACGCTTGCAGTGTGAGCAAGCGTGCCTAAGCCCGAAACTGAAAGCGAGACGTGACTTTTAAGGGGCTGTTTGATATGGATTAGCTAATCATTCTTACTGTTCAGTGAACACAAACTGTCGTAGATTATTAAAGACGCAAACCCCTCACTGCACGACAGCTGCACCTTCAGCAAACCTCCTAATGCCTGCAGCACGAGAACTTTATGAGCCTCAAAAGTGGCTGATCTGTCCGGCGAAATATTTGACTGCGTGTCACCGCATATCAAACGACTTAAACGATATAACTAAAGAAATCTCCACTGTGCTGAGCGAAAGCGATTCTCTTGCTAAACTGAACAGTGCATCATCGATGATGCAAGTGTGCCCAGGCCCGAATGTAATGTGAGTGCGGGCCGTCGGGGGGGACGGGAGGGGGGACAAGCGTGCTTTGGCCCGGTTCAACGCAACTGTACATAGTGTGAGTACGGCCTTAGTTGCTGCCATGTGATTGGCTGATTAGAAATTTGCGTTAACGAGCATATATATATATATATATATATATATATATATATATATATATATATATATATATATATATATATATATATATATATATATATATATATATATATATATATATATATATATTGCCCAGAAAGGAAAGATATTATAGGAAATACTGTGAACGATCACTTGGGAAATATTTAAAAAAGAACAAAAATTCACAATGTGTGCTAGCAAAATAAACATTGTACATTGTCATTTTGGTGGTATAAACAAACATTTAGAAATATGTAAGCTATACCTGTTAGTAAATCTGTCATTATAAATGTTCATTGTAGTTGTTGTGTTTTCCAGTGTTCAGGAAACAAACAAGGTGCAATCACTCATTCCAACACTAACATTAAAAACAACTCCACCGTCTACACCTGGATTCCACCTGCGACCACAAAAAACATCATGTTCATGTAAGAGTGAACTATTACAATCTTTAATTCATACTGTTTAATTACTAATTGAATTTCCAGTTGTGGTTCAAATTGTACTAATTGTATGCCAATACTGCTTCATTCAGGTTATGTTGTATGTTTTTACTCAAATAATCTGTACAAAACATTACAAATTTTACATTTACAGTGTTGATAACACGTCGCTATTGTTCTCAAGAAACATTTTTCTAAAGGTGCTGTTGACTTTACATTTTTACCAGATGTTGGTAACAACCACAGAAATCCATACATGCAAACAAACTAATTAATTTATGAATTAAGTTATGTGTAATAGAATGAAATGACAGAGGGGAGAAAAGTATTGAACACATGAAGAAAGAGAGGAGTAGAAAGGCAGTGAAAGCCCAGACAGCAGCTGAAATCTCTCAGTGGTTCTTCAGCAACCCTCTGCCCTTCATCAGTGTAAATGAATATCAGCTGCTTCAGTCCAACATCTACATTAGCAAGAGGATGAAGATGAAACCAGGGTGGACATTTCAGCGAGACAATGATCCAAAACACAGCCAAGGACACTCTCAAATGCTTTCAGAGAAAGAAAATCAAGCTGTAGAATGGCCCAGCCAATCACCTGATTTGAATCCAATACAAAATACAAAATAAAGTCGGCGCCAATAGCCTAGTGGTATTGTGCGCCGACATATAGCACAGATGTGCTCACGGCGACCCGAGTTCGATTCCCGGCTCGAGGTCCTTTGCCGATCCTTCCCCTCTCTCTGCTCCCAATACTTTCCTGTCTGAAATCTATACTGTCCTATCATAATAAAGGTGAAAACCCTTAAAAAATAATTATTAAAAAGAAAAAGAGAATACAAAATAAAGAGCACATTTGATAGACGAGAAGTCTGTTCAACTCTGTTGAAGTCTGTGATAAACTCACACCTGAGCAATGCATGTGACTTCATTCTCCATATGAGAGGCATCACCAAAAAAGCCTTATATAAAGTATTAAATACATTTCAGTAGTTTCTCATTGAGTTATTCCATTTTTTTACTCATAACTAGGCCCACACGGAATCTGCGGCGCGTAGAATTTTGCTGATTTTTCGCAGATTTCCGCAGATTTTTAGCCCATCATTAATTCTGTTTATTTACTTGAGTAAATGTGTGTAAATCTAAATTTATTCAGTTTTTAAATTAATTACAGTAATATCATTGACTAATATGAAAATGTTCATCTGATTTATGTACAATGCAGTTTGTAAAGTCATATTTTCTGTCTTTTAGTAGATATATTATATGAGAGACTTGCTTTGTTTACCAAGTAAAGTGGATCTAATTGGATTTGCATTTTAAACAATAAATAAAAGTTAAAAAGATCTTATTTTTTATTTCACATATTAAGGTTTTAGTTATGAGACTCCCAAAATAATTCTGCAGAAATCCGCAGATTTTTGCCGAAATTCTCCGCAGAAATGGCAAAAAACGTCTGTCTGGCCCTACTCATAGCTCATTTTTTTTTTTCAGATTTTTTTGTTTTGTTTTATGTTTGTATTGTTTTGTGTTTTACCAAAATCTGGTTCAATCCCATGTCAACAGCTCCTTTAGAAATATTATTTCAAGGAAAAAACGTGACGTGTTCAATACTTATTTCCCCCGCTGTATGTTAACTTAATATTTATCCTTAGGGCCACTGTAGCCCAGCAGCGCACTGTATTCTGGGTGAACGTAATGTCATCAAGTCTGACCCCGAGTGAGTAAATATGGCGTCCCTGTGGTTTTACACATCTCTTTTTTTTTTGTCAGATTGAAAAGCTGTCGATTTGAAGAGATAGTTCACCCCAAAATTAAAATTGTGCTTCCAAATTTTTGTGTGTGTGTTTTAAAACAAAATATGAAAAAAAAAATGTATATCAAGTATACCGGTGCCTTCTCATACACTACGGCCAATTTAGTTTATTCAGTTCACCTATAGACCTTTTTCTTGGCTGCTGCATGGAGGCCGCCATAGCGACCAGCGTCTTCCGGTGAATGCCAGGCTAGAACTTCCGTTTACAGTGTTTACAACTGGTAATGTGCGCTCCGAAAATGGGTTTCAATAGCGTTTTGAGTGGATTACGGAGTGATTTGGTGACACACAACTTTGAAAGGTGTGTGTTAAAGCCGTTATAATCTGTCAGATGTGTTTCAAGCGCGAGAGAAAAACGTTCTCCTAGTTCACGTGTCTGCCGTCAGAAATACAGTGTGTGTGTGTTTCCCCGACCTGTCAGCTGTTAGCTCAGCGGCTCTTTAGCACACACACGCACGCAATACTTCACTGCATCATAGAGCAAACCCAGATTACTGGCATGAAACATAACAGGTGTGTAAGTCATGCAATTTATAAAAATGACTAATAAAAGTCCATTACTGATACTCTGCTGGCTGATTTGCTGTTCATTCTAATCGCGAGCCGTTTATGTTTCATTTAGTGTGTTGTATCTATCACGGTTTGTGTTTTTCCGTCATTTCAAAACGTCACTTTATTTTCACTTTGTCACAGTTATTAAATCAGTGTGTTAGTGGGACAGTACAGTAGGCTACGTGTGTGTTAAACATTTTGGTGAACTATGTTTGGGCTAGACTAGTTATATATCTGAAAGAAAGAGAAACTGTTGACTTTAGCGATGACGAGGCTTCATTTAAACGGCCGAAGATGCCGTCTGTCAACGAGAGAAAAATGCCTCAGCCATCGTATTAGATAACATTTTTTTTTAAATAATCAGTCCAGGAGGTGGCGCTGATCGACAACAGTATTAGTTCAAAGATGATAAAAGCAGGTAAAATCAATAATATCCAGCTGCAGGCCCGCAGAACCACACACGTTTCAGGCACACAAAATCCAGGACACACGTTCTAGGCAAACCATCAGTGTTGCCAGATGTAGCTGACTTTTTCCAGCCCAAAAACCCGCCGACATGCGAAAACACGAAAATTGTGGGGTTACGGGAGATCACGGGCAGGGGGGCATACCTTTACAATACCGCCCAAATATCCACTACCCGCCTATGATATTTTTTACCCGCAAACTTGGATTCAAAACCGCCCAATTGGGCGGGAAACCGCCCGATCTGGCAACACTGCAAGCCATATATGGTAACTAACTAACTCCTTAGGAGCATTATCGCCACCTAGTGTATTTCACAAGTACGGCGATCGAGAACCCCCGTGCTACGATTGCCATTCATTAGACTGTCAACAGTTTATGTTTTCCCATTTCAGTCATTATTTCATTATTATATCGTAAAGATCATTTTAACATCGCTACAGTTTCTGAACTCAAATTATGTGAATAAAAGTAATTGGTTAAACACTTAAGACTTTATTCACGTATCCACATACACAAAAAAGAAAACATAACAGACCGTCTAATTGTATTAAGTGTAATAAACTAATTCAGGATCTTAATGTTGTCATACTTGGTTAAAATCGTTTTGTTGTAAAATATATATTAAAAAAAAAACAATAATGTTTCACATTATAAATGAATTACTATAGATAATAATTTAAAATTAATATAGTTATAAACTGATTTAAACTACTATCTTTTACTAAACTGTAGCAACTGTTAGTAATATATATATAATTAATTATTAACAGTTAATTTACTTACTATAAATTACTATAGTATTTAATGTGGGAAATCATTAATAAAAAAGTTATTAGAAAATTAAGCAAATAAATACTATTAAATCGCTTGAGCAAAATATAGTGTTCACATTTATTAAATGTAAAAAAAATTTTTATTACATATAAAGATGTTATTGCCTATGCATATTAACTTGCTATTATTTCCTTCAACCATTATATAAATTAAAACTGTCCAATTTAGATAGTTCAGCAAGGCGCCAGCAAACGAGTATCTGCTATATTGACTCTGTCAGAAAATAATGACTGATCATCTATGATGACTGATAGAAAACTATTCAGTCTATTATATTGAATGGCGATCGGAAACAATGTTCATCATTTGCCCGCCTCGATCGCAATATTTGTAAAACAGTAAACACTATTGTTTAATGTGTACAATATTTATCAACAATACTGTATATATAAAAATATATTGGTGACGATGTCCGAGAAAACGTTAATAACATTAACTTCCGTCGTAACCATATATGGTTTGCCTAGAACGTGTGTCCTGGATTGTGTGTGCCTGAAACGTGTGTGGTTCTGCGGGCCTGCAGCTGGATATTCATTCATTCATTTTCTTGTCGGCTTTGTCCCTTGCGGGGTCACCACAGCGGAATGAACCGCCAACTTATCCAGCACGATTTTACGCAGCGGATGCCCTTCCAGCCGCAACCCATCTCTGGGAACTTCCACACACACATTCACACTCATACACTATGGACAATTTAGCTTACCCAATTCACCTGTACTGCATGTCTTTGGACTGTGGGGGAAACCGGAGCACCCGGAGGAAACCCACGCGAACCCAGGGAGAACATGCAAACTCCACACAGAAACGCCAACTGACCCAGCCCAGCCGAGGTTCGAACCTGCGACCCAGCGACGTTCTTGCTGTGAGGCAACAGCACTACCTACTGCGCCACTGGGTTGCCTGCAGCTGGATATATCTCGGTAAAATAGATTAAAACTATCGTTTCAAAGCTGTCCAAATGTGACCGTTTACACGCATCAGCTGCCGACCGGAAGTTCTTAGCATTCTCCTTGCGCATACACGCAAAGCATAATGGGTAATTTGGCGTTCCATGAAAAAGGTCTATAGCGACTAGGGGAAACCGGAGGAAACTCTCGCGAACACGGGAGAACATGCTAACTCCACACAGAAATGCCAACTGACCCAGCCGGGACTCTAACCAGCAACCTTCTTGCTGTGAGGCGACAGTGCTAACCACTGCGCCACCTTGTTTAAAATCAGCCCATATAAATAGCAACCACTTACCTTAAAAAAGTGAGTAAATCCTGCCAATCATTTTTTTCAGTGTAAATGATGACAGAATTGTTACGTTTTGGGTGAACTATCCCTTTCATGTCATTTATACAAGCAAGGAATAACCCATGGCTCATTAATGAAGAGATTTGTCGTTCATCTGTTAATTGTCAGGTGGAGGAGGAGGAGGAGGAACCGCACTGGATGTAAACAGTAATGCTGAAAGGATCGTCACTCCTGCCCTGATGATGCTTGTTTTCCTGCTGGCGGTTTTTCAGTGTCTAGCTGCTCAATAATAATGATCCAGACTGATTAGATCACAGGTGTCAAACTCAGTTCCTGGAGGGCCGCAGCTCAGCACGGTTTAGTTCCAACCCTAATTAAACACACCTGATCAAACTAATTAAGTCCTTCAGGCTTGTTCGAAACCTACAGGTAAGTGTGTTGAAGCAGGGTTGAAACTAAACTGCAGAGCTGCGACCCTCCAGGAACTGAGTTTGACACCCCTGGATTAGATTATACTAGCTCTGTTACTCCTTGTGAAATATTTAATCACACACTCACAATTAAACATTTAGACGGTTTGTTTTCCTGACTAATATTTAGAGGGTAGTCACATGCATAATTAAACTGAGTTCTCTTTAATGTCAATGGAAATACAAATAAAATGCACCCTAATGCTGTTTTGGTGCTTTGTTTTGTATTTATATATGCGTGATTCTTGAGTTGTGGGTACATTTGGTGTCTCCTATATGACGGTGGCTCAGTGGTTGTCATCTCACAGCAAGGTCTCTGGTTAGAGTCCCGGCTAGGCCAGTTGGCGTTTCTGTGTAGAGTTTGCATGTTCTCCCCATGCTGGCATGGGTTTCCTCCATACCTGCCAACACTCCCGTTTTTCCCGGGAGTCTCCCGTATTTCAGACCCGTCTCCCGTATTGTTCTGTCTCCCGGTAAACTCCCGGAATCCCCCCCATCCGCCCCCCGCTCCTCAGCATTTTGGTACAGTCTGGGCTGAAACCTGGTGCTTGTGCGCGTGCTCTTCCGGTCGCGCGCCTCCATCTCCCCAAATCTCTCACCCCTCCCGCTCCCCGCTCTTCAGTTCGCGCCAGTGTTGCCAACTTAGCGACTTTTCAGACCCCCCTAGCGACAAATCTAGCGACTTTTTTTGTGTGTTACTGGAGATTTTTATAGACTGTCGTTTGTCCATTACTGTACCGTCCCTACTCTTCTCAACGAGCTGTGGGTGATGCCGGCGGCCCCTCCCCCGCTTCAGAGCACTGACAGGCGGCCCAGTCCTCGTACAGCAGCCTCTCCCACCTGCAGCCTGACAGCAGATCACCCCTCTGCGTACTGACGGCAAATGATTTAGCACCGGGAGTGTGAAGGTATTTCCCTTGTACAGTCAAACTGATCTGCTTCTCCTTTATTTTAACAATTTAATTTGACCGTTTATTGTTCACAATCAGAGATGTTTTAAGTGAGAGTTTCAGAACTTTTCTGAGTATATTACGTCTGAGTGATTACTATAATGATATACTGTATTCAAACAGCAATAAATTTAGTTAAATTGACAAGCTTACATAAAGCGTAGTGCAAATATAATACCCCATTTATTTACCATAGGCTGTTAAACAAACAGAAAAGGTAGAACGTGATGACGTCAGTAATATGCAAATTAGCGTATGACGTAACCCCTCCCCCATATCTCCCGGAATTTACGAACCAAATGTTGGCAGGTATGGTTTCCTCAGGGTGCTCCGGTTTCCCCCACAGTCCAATCACATGCGCTATATGTGAATTGAAGAAACTAAATTATCTGTAGTGTATGAGTGCGAGTCTGTGAATGAGTGTGTATGGATGTTTCCCCAATACTGGGTTGCAGCTAGAAGGGTATCCGCTGCGTAAAACATACCCTGGAATAGTTGGTGGTTCATTCCGCTGTGGCGACCTCTGAAATAGAGACTAAGCTGAAGGAAAATCAATGTAATTAATTAATATTATCCAGTATTTAAATTACTAGGACACCTTAAAATAAAATGTGACCAAGTGTGTGTAATAAATTGTAACCACTCATACAAGTTTATCTGTTTAACCATAGCACAACATTGCAGGAATAAAAATAACACTATTCTTCTTATTATTTTAATCCAAACAGCTTGTTTTAAAGGGAGATCATATTAACAGTGAAGGTTCAACAGGATGACTTCATTCAAGTCATGATTAAAAACAGATCGATAGGAGGACAGATATGATAACTGAATAAGTACAATAAGTCAAACACAAGATGAAAGATTTCAGCAGAGTCAAAACTAGTGTTCACACAAACACAACATTTTATTCCTCAAATGGCAGAGTGTTAAATGGATAGGACACCCAAAAATGAAAATCGGGTCATTATTTACTCACCCTTCACATGTTCCAAACTTCATCCTTATCCACAGGCACGTGCACACATAGGGCTCAACATGTGCAGTGTACATGCCCTTTTGAGTGTGGAATATAAAGTGCCCTTCCTTAATGAAAGTAAATGCCCCACCCTCCCCCCACTCTTCATTCCGTGTGATCGCCTTCAAACCGGAACTGTCAACCCCCCAACCCCTCCCCCTCAACTTTTCATGAAAACCGGGACTGTCAGCCCCCCCCTGCACGGGCCTGCTTATTCAAACTTACCCTCAAGTGGTTATTAGTTTCTTTCTTCTGTTAAACACATAAGAAGATATTTTGAAGAATGCTGAAAAACCTGTAACCATTGGCATCCATATCCGCGTTTCCACTATCGCACCTAAAATGAGCGTGCCAGGGCGAGTCGCGTTTCCATTGTCACTTCTGGGTCAGGCCAAAGCGGTGCTGTGTCCCAATTCGCATACTATCCGTCCTAAATAGTATTTGAAAGTAGAATTAGTATGTCCCAAACCAATAGGTGCGTCCCAAACTGCACACTTATGCACTATTCTATGCCATTTTGTAGTATAAATAGTGTAAGTAGTGCGTTTACACTGAAAATTCTACAAATAATAAGTGCACTTTAATTACCCGGATGATGCACTCATTAAACTGGTAAAATGAAGTGTGGAATGATGGACACTTCACGCACTCAACGACTGCAGGTTTGCTCACGTAGCGGAAGGGGCGGAGCTATCGGGCGCACATGTTGGATTACTTTAATTATTTTGGATTGTGAAAGCGAAATTCTCCTATGAGAGTGAATATAGCGCCTCCCGATGGGGAATGCGGTTATACTCACGGCAGGTATTATTTGGTACTTTGTTCATTTATTTTACTAATTTGGCAACCGTCAAACGTCATCTGAGAAACGGGTTGAATTTCCGCTTAGTAAAAAGACATTAGTGTTCCATTTGGGACGACATTACATACAAATACTATGCTGTTGAGTGTGTAAGTGCATAAGTACATAGTGCATGAGTGTATAGTGTGCCATTTGGGACGCAGCTATAGTATGTTGAAAAGAGTATGCCAATGGTTCCCGTAGGGATGGGCGATATGGCCTTAAATCCATATTGCGATATACATTGCAGCCTCTTGCAATAACGATATATATTGCGATATATAAATTATAATAGAACCATTTCAGAACAGGTTACATAGACCCTTAGGAAAGCCAAACTGCTATTTTTTTTAAGAAATAAAGAAACGTTGCATGTCGTTTTGAGAACATTTATTGTGCAAAAGCAAAACTGTAATTAAACAACACAATGTTGCAGATAAATAAACTAAATGTAATGCCTTTTAGAAAGAAAGACTTTTCTTTTAAGTCCTTGGTTCCTAAATGCCAAGTTACAGAGAACAAAAAAACTTGTGTTTAGTTAAGGAACTTACACTGTACTGAAAATACTTCCAGTATTAAATTAGTCAAATAAAATTGTGTATTGCAGATACTTTAAATAAAAACATATTTCTAACCTGCAGCCTAAGGTAACGCATTTGATTTTGAACATTTTGTTCTCCTAATGAAATTAAAACTGGTGTCTTGATCTGCTCTTTCTCTCTCTCTCTCCCTCTCTCTCTCTGTCTGCGTGCTGCTGAGAGATTGAGACGCACCAGATAAAGTTTGCTTATAAAGTAATGCAAAAATGAATACAATTAATATCGAAAGCGAAAGCAGATTCTCGGACATGTCCGGGGAAAATGTATTGTCACCCCAAATAATGAGCTGGATCAGTCTATTTAGTCTTCGCGCTCTTCTGTATCCAGCGCGTCTCTGTGGGTCTGCATGCAGAGCATGCGAGTCTGTGGCAGAGTGTTCTCAGTTTCTCGCGAACACAGAACCGGGCCGCCCCAATAATAAATCGGCCGCAGCCAAATGGTCGCACTGTTGTTTATTCAAGATGATGCGTTGCAACCGGCTGCAGCTCGTTGCTCTTAATTTCGCGGGTAGATTGCGTCATCAAACATGCATTATCGCGATAGTGCAATAGAATTATAATCTCTATCGTAGGCCAATTTTGTATCGTTTATATCGCCCATTACTAGGTTCCCGGATGGTTTACTATTTCCGGTCAAAGTTTTAAGTGTAGAAGCGTCCATACTCTAACCGCTGATATTGCCCACAGTACATTGCGATTTTGGACGTGAATTCGATTAGAACTACAAACGCAGGTGAAAAGTGTAAACAAACTACAAACATGATGGACGCGCGAGACCAACCGTCAAGTAGAGAAGCTTCGGTAAAGATGTTTGTATGACTGTTAATTAATATCTAGCCAACTGGAAAATACTTAAATCACGTTTTCTGTGTTATATTTCATCTGCAACAACAATACTGAACTGATATAAAGACGTGTTTGGACATTACCGTCTGAATGCAGAATTATCCAAAGATCTGAGGAGATTTCTCTGCATGAAAGACTCGAGAATGGGAGATTAACCTGCTGCTGCTGCTGCCTCTCCAATAAGGTAGGAAATGAAACATGACAGAAATGTGGATGATTGACAGGGCTCATAACTAAGCAACACAACGATCTGTTAGCGAGGAAGTAGTATGTCCCAAAACGTGCATACTCTTTTGTTACACAAAAACTTTTAGGGCGTAGTATAAGTATGCGAATTGGGACGCAGCACGGGACTTCCTCAGGGTCAGCGGCTGGCCTTTTTCGGCCCACCGAATACCTTGGGCGAAAGAGGGCCATCTGGGGCTTTGGGGTGGGGTTAAAGGAGAGGCGGAGTTTTGCTGAGTCTGGTAAAGATGGTGTGCCGCCATTACACTATAGTTTTCAATTCCACACGAGCACATGCACCAAAATAAATAAAGAAATAAGGGATAGAAACACATATAGCTGGTCAGTTTAAGATAGGCTATTCCATAAAACACCTTATAGGCTAGGGGTCTTTTTGCTTATGATCGCCCTTATGTTTCCCTTTTAAATGTAAGGCTGTTGCATAACATAATAAAGTAGTTTTAATTTATAAGTGATATTTCTTTGCTGCGTCCTCCTTGATGTTTCAATAAGGCATAATAATCTTTACAGCATATTAAAGACACAGCAGCCAGTAAAGGATGTAGAGTTTTTGTCAAGTTTAAAAGGTGTGTTTGTGCATGATACATGCGCGTTTAAATGCATGTGTGAGAGCTCTTAATGCCACGAGCGGCTGGGTTTCGTTAATTATTTATTTATTTATTTTGGAGATAATAGAAAATATGAATACAACAGAAAGACATAAAACTTTACAAATGACGTGTCCACTTTTTTAGGCTCAAATCAATAGTGTCATATCTAGATAAAATAGCTGTATTGAAATCATTTAAAGTATTACAAATATCGAATATAATAAAATCACATTAAATAAATAAACCAATATAAAACAAACAAAAGCTTTAACAATGTAGGTATACAATACATAAACTGTTTTAAGCCATTTAAACAATAATTTTACAAAAGCCTATCTGAAAAAAAAGGTTGAAGTTATTTACTAAAAACAATAAACAACGAAAGAGTTTTGAAATATTATTTATAAAGTATTTGGATACGATATTAAGCAAATTGTGCAAACAGAGCATTTTTCGGGTGAGGAAAACCATCAGAATCGACCTTCTTTTCTGTCATCCAGTCCTGCACTGCTTTATAAACGAATTGGGATTAACTGCACGTAAAAATATGTTCTACGTCCTCAAACAAATGTTTATGTTTTTATATGACGTGTAAAATTCAAAAATGTCATTTTAAATGTAGAGCTTTATTAGTGAATAGCTGCTGAGCGCAACGATATATAGGCTATAGCCTGTATTTTATTACTTGCTCTTATGTCCTGAAACATCGGTTTACTTAAGATCACCGAATAATATGCAACATCCCTAAATTATTCTCTTAAATAAAGGAGAATTACCTATTAAGTGTCATATAGCCTATATGGAAATATTAATATGTTTTAGGTCAGGGGTGTCCAAACTCGGTCCTGGAGGGTCCTGCAGATTTTAGCTTCAACTTGCCTCAACACACCTGCAAGGATGTTTCTAGAAAGCCTTGTAGGAGCTTGATTAGCTAGCCCAGGTGCATCTGATTGGGGTTGTAACTAAACTTTGCAGGACACCGGCCCTCCAGGACCGAGTTTGGACACCCCTGTTTTAGGTCTCTCCGGAGCATTTGGGCTGAATGTTTGACGGCGTTTACCAAAATGAGGATGTTATAAAATACATTTTATACCGAGTTATTACCGGAGAATTTCTGTGGTTTTATATTATGGGTTGTGTGCTGGGTCATCCTTTCGTTAGTGGCGAGACAACTTGATACACGATACCAACAGTCGGTCGGCGAGTAAACAAATATAATGAATGAAAACACATAGGCCTGTGCGTATAGACATTTAATGTAATGCTGTACAGTAACATGTCAGTTGTTTCGGTTGTCTTCATTTCTGCCTGATTTTTCGCTGAACTGGGCGGGTTGTGTGATGTGTGATTCGGGGGATGTTCTGGGGGCGGGGTTTGCCTGATGCGCTGCAAGCTACTACCCCGACAGTGGAAACGCGACATGATTTCGGCCTCACTGCTCATGCTCCAGGGCTATTGGCATGGCCCGGCCTGATAAAAGCCCTGGCTCGCACAGGCCCGACAGTGGAAATATGGCTCATGGGACTTGTTTTTCCTACTATGTAAGTCAATGGTTACAGGTGTTCAGCTTTCTTCAAAATATCTTCTTGTGTTCAACAGACAAAAGAAACTCAAAACCACTTTGAAGATGAGTAAATAATGAGCACATGTTAATTTTTGAGTGAACTATTCCATTAAATGACCTTCTTGAACTCGTCGTAGAGAACCAGGACGATGGATCCACCCAGACTTCTCAGCACATTGGACCAGGCGCCTTTAAAAAAGGCCTTTGGACCCTCATTACGCGCAATCTTCCTCCAGCAGTCAATGCTGCCACTGTACATTACATCAGCTGAAATAAAACATAAAACACGATTATATTTAAGACTGGAAATGACCAAACACCCATTTTAGATGA
Source organism: Danio kyathit (assembly GCA_903798195.1). Lineage (NCBI taxonomy): Eukaryota > Metazoa > Chordata > Actinopteri > Cypriniformes > Danionidae > Danio > Danio kyathit. Next base: position 78,765,906 of record LR812523.1, on the reverse strand, counting down.
AATAGAAAGTGTCCGTCACCTCCTTTAAGTCCAGACTGCATCATCATGGAGCGACGCACTGTGTCAAACGGGTACGATATGAAGCCAGCGACAATAGTGACAGTGTGGGCGATCATCCAGCTGACCACAATATGAGTGTTCTCTGGGTCAGGTAACATGCCTGAAAAACAGATATTACAAGAAGGGTATGAACGGAGGTCGGAGCCAGCTTCAAGTGGTTGGGACTTGAGCTCCAAGGGGGCTGTACAAACCTGCAGTTTTCATTTATTTAATGTGATGTACATGACACGTCCAACCTATTGTGTTTTATGAATGTCTACAACTCACCCGCTTCAAATGTTATCACTCGATTGAATGGCATTATCAGTGGTTATCAGCTGATAAATATATGCCAGTAGGGACCTTCTGCGCTTACTGATAGGCTCAGAAGGCTGTTATTATCCATCCACATGGTTAATCAGCTTTACTAATAGAGAAGACCGCAGATCTAGATCTGTTTTTACATTACTGTGACGGTTGGGGTAGAGGTAAACATTAATAAAATACAGTTATATAAATATCATTCTTGATTTATAGCTGATTAACCATGTGGATGGATGATAACAGCCTTTTGAGCCTACTAGTAGGCGCAGAAGGCCCCTACTGGCCCATATCTATCAGCTGATAACCACTGATAACCATTTAACCAAGTGATAACATTCGAATCGGCTGCTACACCTACTCCAACCCTAAACCTCACAGTAACCTGTTGTGTTTTATTAATGTCTACTCCACCTACTCCAACCCTAAACCTCACAGTAACCTGTTGTGTTTTATTAATGTCTACTTCACCTACTCCAACCCTAAACCTCACAGTAACCTGTTGTGTTTTATTAATGTCTACTCCACCTACTCCAACCCTAAACCTCACAGTAACCTGTTGTGTTTTATTAATGTCTACTCCACCTACACCAACCCAAAACCTCACAGTAACCTGTTGTGTTTTATTAATGTCTACTCCACCTACACCAACCCTAAACCTCACAGTAACCTGTTGTGTTTTATTAATGTCTACTCCACCTACACCAACCCTAAACCTCACAGTAACCTGTTGTGTTTTATTAATGTCTACTCCACCTACTCCAACCCTAAACCTCACAGTAACCTGTTGTGTTTTATTAATGTCTACTCCACCTACTCCAACCCTAAACCTCACAGTTACCTGTTGTGTTTTATTAATGTCTACTCCACCTACTCCAACCCTAAACCTCACAGTAACCTGTTGTGTTTTATTAATGTCTACTCCACCTACACCAACCCTAAACCTCACAGTAACCTGTTGTGTTTTATTAATGTCTACTCCACCTACTCCAACCCTAAACCTCACAGTAACCTGTTGTGTTTTATTAATGTCTACTCCACCTACTCCAACCCTAAACCTCACAGTAACCTGTTGTGTTTTATTAATGTCTACTCCACCTACACCAACCCTAACCTCACAGTAACCTGTTGTGTTTTATTAATGTCTACTCCACCTACTCCAACCCTAAACCTCACAGTAACCTGTTGTGTTTTATTAATGTCTACTCCACCTACTCCAACCCTAAACCTCACAGTAACCTGTTGTGTTTATTAATGTCTACTCCACCTACTCCAACCCTAAACCTCACAGTAACCTGTTGTGTTTTATTAATGTCTACTCCACCTACTCCAACCCTAAACCTCACAGTAACCTGTTGTGTTTTATTAATGTTTACTCCACCTACTCCAACCCTAAACCTCACAGTAACCTGTTGTGTTTTATTAATGTCTACTCCACCTACTCCAACCCTAAACCTCACAGTAACCTGTTGTGTTTTATTAATGTCTACTCCACCTACTCCAACCCTAAACCTCACAGTAACCTGTTGTGTTTTATTAATGTCTACTCCACCTACTCCAACCCTAAACCTCACAGTAACCTGTTGTGTTTTATTAATGTCTACTCCACCTACACCAACCCTAAACCCAGCCCACTTGTGGCATAAGTCCCACCCACTTGGAGGTCACTCAGCCTACTTGTGGTGTAATCCCTCCCACGTGGAGGTCTCTGGGCTGCAGTTATACCTACTTGAAAATTTTAGACATTTATAAATGTGGATACCATTGCAATCCAAATTTGCGGTTTATTTTGCTAGCGCATGTTGTTGTTTTTTAGGTGAATAACTAATCTGTGCAGGTTAATCCACTTAAGAAAAGTCTTCAATCAACGTCTGACCATTTGCTTCTGCATCTGGAGTGGCGGTCCTTCTCTGTTTGCATCAGCTTCAGCCGCAATATCCTTAGCCACGCCTCTCTTATTGTTAGTTTGCTATGAGGGAATGATGCGCAAAAAGAAAGCCCCGCCCCCTACTCAATATTCCGTTTCAGTTGAAAGTACATCAACATACTGAAATAAAATTTTAAAGCAATTTCTGGTTCACGAGGACTTTTAAAATCTAAAAAAAGATTTAAAACACTTTGCAGGATCTGCTCATTTGAATTATTTTGTCAAAAAATAATTGCTAAAAGCAATTGAGCAAAACTGTGATTGTCATGCACATCTTCTCAGGGAAGTACAGCTGTGGGGGTTACCTGAATGATGCGCTATGTGTGTGTGTTATTTCCCTCATTTTTTTGGTAACATAATTGACATTTTGTAGATTCAGCAAACGGTACGTAAATGTAAAGCAATAATAGTTGATAGTAACAGTAATAGTCAATAATAGTTATTAAACAGAAGGTGTCAGTGTGTGATTCTAATTGGTTGAGCCGCGTTTAACGACCTCATCAAATTAATAATACTAACGCTGAGTCTGTGTTACTGCATAACCCATTTATTACCACGTATTACAGAAAATGAACAGTTTGTTATCAATTTAATGAAGTATGAGTGATCCCTGCTGGTGCTGTTTCTTTAATTTTGAGACCAACAAACATCATATGTGAATTAACATAATTATTAACTTGCTTGATCAGTAGTCGAAAGCCGAAGTCACACTAGAGTTTGAGCTTGCGAAATTCTGTTGTACGGCGCTGCGAAAAGGGGCGGGATTAAACAAGATGATTAGACATTTAAAAAAGCGAGCGATTGCTCCATGTTTTAAATTTCTGTTCAGAGAGGTCATGTTTTGATCCTGGATTGGTCTCACGCAGTCAAGTGATGCGATTTCGCAGGTCAGAGTTCACCAAGCTTGAACTTTAAGCTGCAGTCACACTGGACTTTTTCCTCCATAGACTTCCATTCATACGCACGCGAATGCGTCAGACCGGAAACGCAGGGTCATGCGTCAGATTTCGCAGGTTGCTGCGGTGCAAAGTTCAAGCTTGGTGAACTCTGACCTGCGAAATCGCAACACTTGACTGCGTGAGACCAATCCAGGATCAAAACATGACCTCTCTGAACAGAAATTTAAAACATGGAGCAATCTCTTGCTTTTTTAAATGTCTAATCATCTTGTTTAATCCCGCCCCTTTTCGCAGCGCCGTGCAACAGAATTTCGCAAGCTCAAACTCTAGTGTGACTTCGGCTTTACACCGCAGCGAAATGCGAAACTCGACGCATGACCCTGCGTTTCCGGTCTGACGCATTCACATGCGTATGAATGGAAGTCTATGGGGAGGAAAGTCCAGTGTGATTTTTAGCTCTTAAGTGGCTATTTAAAATACTTTGAATGTTTTATATTTTGTTACAGACATACAGTGTCATCCTGAAACTGTTTTGCAGCATATGAAAGGTCCCAAACCCTATTTTTAACTGTCCAAAATGGAAATAAAATAGTTTTTACTCTCTGATAGTCAAGGCAAGGTCAAAAAAAAATTCTATGTTAAACATGCATAAAAGAAAATTCGGGAAAAAGTGTTTTATGTAAATTCGGACCACGAGTCCACATATATGGACATCATTTTTCTCTAAAAGTACATCATATCAAAAGATGACGCTTAGATTTTTATTCTAATTAGGTTCCAATAAGCCCAAATAGCAAAGAGAAATAAAAAATAAGAAAAAAAAAACACCTTGGGCCTTATAGTTCTGTCTGGTTCTCGAATCTAAATAGCTGATAGCTGTGCGATAATCTGCAATATCAGAACTTGTACAGCCTTCTGTATTACTCCGCCCACATAGAGTGACAGCAAATCAATAAACTCACTACAGTTTGACAAATATTGCAGCTGTAATGTACCTATGGGGCTTTTTTAGGCGAGAATGTAGTTGTTTAGATTGCAACTATGCAGTTTATTTATAAGGTTGTGCCTATTTTAAATATTTATAATTTCTGAGATTCAGCACGCTGGCGGCCATCAACCTGTCATACTAAGCAGAGCAAAGACAGTTGACGTTGTCCATCCACAAGATGGCGACAGAGACCGCATAATAAGCCCTTAGAAAAGAAGAACAGTGTAAATTCAAACCACAGTTGATCAAATAATTATAAAACTGGTAAGTGACATTCTAAGTCAATCTCTCTCAAGCAAAGGAGCTTGGTTTGTTAATATTTTTCTTGATTATCACTTTTAACTGTACATATACACACAGTAGGAAAATACATTTTGACACACAGAAGATACCATGCTAAATCTCTCCCAGAATATTATCTGATAAGTTTATGCACATTTTCTGTGACCTGAAATACTAAAATGCTACTGAAATGCAGTCATTGACATCTGACTGAAGTTCTTCTTTCGTTTGGTCAGAGGAGAACTGCTCCCATGACTGAGCCTGCTTTCCCACAAGGCTTATTTCTCCATTTCCATCAATTGGGAGTTTTGGTTCCTAGTCTGTTGCTTTTGGATTGTTAATGTGGGGTAGACAGAGCTGTCATGTGTGTGCCTGTGCAACATTTTAGACTAAATCACTTCAGTTGTTTCCCATGTCACAGTTACTAGCTTATTTAGTTACAATACTTTTCAGATTTTGGATCCCCCCAAAATCAAAAACATTTTATCCAACTTTGTATCTTGTGTGTTTATGAAAATGCATTAACCTGCTTTCTGTTGGCTTATATTAATGTAATGTGTTCTTGCATTAAAATACATTACATTTAGTCATTCAGCTGACGCTTTGTCCAATGCGGCTTACAATTAAGGAGGCATTCAGCGATTCAACAAAAAGAGGCAACTGTGCTCAGAGAATTAAGTGCTAAAATGGGGGAGTGTTTTCTATTATAGAGAGAGAAGAGTGTTTCAACGGGTGGTTTGTTAAACCCACTCACCTGTGTGAAACACACTTCATAAATGCACAGCTTTTTGTGTGTGTGTTGACTGTAAAAATGTGTCCGGTGCAAAAACTGGTGCAAGTGTTGGTTAAAGTGTCAGAGCGATGAAAGAGTGTGTTGTTAATCTCATGTTTTTAATCCATAAATGGATATTTACACTTAAAAACACCCTTAATAGAAAATGGCACCGATGTCAGCTACAATTTTGTAATGTGCAGGGTATAAGGTGGAATAATTTTCAGCGTAATACTTATTACTCACTACCATTGAGTACTTTTTAAAGGTCCCATGCATTTAAAATAAAGTTTTTTAGATGTTAGTTTCAGTCTGTTTCAGTCTCTATAAGCTAGTGTGCTCCAAAACAGTGACAAAATTTGTGTTTAGAAAATATAAAACCAATATAAACATACTCTTATGATCACCAGTGATCTAGTGTTTGCAGATTACACATCTGCCACTTTACTGAACTACAAATCCCATCTTGCCCAGCACACACACACACACACACACCAGTTCTAGATCACCCATTGATTTCACAGACACTGATCATCCTCAGAAGCTACGTCCATCCACCTATATTTATGCGCATTTTGGTTTTATAATATAAAACAGGTTGATGAAATTGGCAAGATGTGCTTAAATTCTGAAAATGACCATTAAAAAAATATGCGCATAAAACTGAGTAGGATAAACTTTTTATTCAATACGAAAAGATGCGCTTAAACTACGATGGAAACACTTTTACCGAACAAATTCCAGTGTGCACATTAAAAAAGTCATGTGATTTTGTTATAAGAGATCATATGATGATACAAATGTGTGTGAATGGACAAACCAGCAGGCTGAGCACATTGTAAAACATCTGAAATGTTGTTTTGGTCACTCTAAAACGCCTTCACCATTTCAGTATTAGTGTTGTTATATTATTAATGACCTCCAGTTGAACGTCTGTGCTCCGCGTTTCACGCCTTCAAACGCCACCGTGCATTCACTGCGTCAGGATTGCCTTATGAGGCGCAAGTCATTTATTAAATGAAGAAAAGATTCACGCAGCTTCTCCTACCGCAGTAAATTCCCTTTTCACTGTTGATATTTGGCGCCAGATAATTAGGAAGTGACGATTTTGTTCGCTTTGACTCGTTGGATGGAAACACTGCTATATTTGCACATCTTTTATGTGATAATCCAGTTTTGCGCATCAAGCTAATTCACATTTTTGGATGGAAACATAGCTACTGATTACTTGGACTACTTAAGCACCACAGATACACTCATTCTTTGCCCAGTATTGTCCATTGTTCCCATGTTTTGCTCTGTCTGGCTTTTGATTCTTGGATAGTTTTTTTTGGATTGTGATAGTTTCCTGTCCTGACCTTTGCCTGTCTCTTGGATTACTCCTTTGGATTGCCTTTGCTATTATTGATTTGTTCTTGTTTTGCCCCCTGCCTACTGACCATTCTCTTAAAATAAAGCTGCATGTGGAACTGCATCCCTGTTGCCACCTGACCTTACACATACAAATGCTGCGTCCCAATCCACATACTATCCATCCTAAATAGTATGTGAAAATAGAATTAGTATGTCCCAAATCGTAGTATGTTGAAAAGAGTATGCCAAAAACTCCCGGATGGTTTACTATTTCCGGTCAAAATTTTAAGTGTAGAAGCGTCCACACTCTAACCGCTGATATTGCCCACAGTACATTGCGCGTTGGACGTGAATTCGATTAGAACTACAAAACGCGGGTGAAAAGTGTAAACAAACTACAAACATGATGGACGCGCGAGACCAACCGTCAAGCAGAGAGGCTTCGGTAAAGATGTTTGTATGACTGTTAGTTAATATCTAGCCCACTGGAGAATATTTAAATACCATTGTCTGTGTTATATTTTATCTGCAACAACAATACTGAACTTATATAAAGACGTGTTTGGACATTACCGTCTGAATGCAGAATTATCCAAAGACCTGAGGAGATTTCTCTGCATGAAAGACTCGTGAATGGGAGATTAACCTGCTGCTGCTTCTCCAATAAGGTAGGAAATTAAATACGACAGAAAGGTGGATGATTGACAGGGCTCTTAACTAAGCAACACAACGATCTGTGTAACGAGGAAGTTATATGTCCCAAATCTTGCATACTTTTCTGTTACACACTCAAAAGTATATATTTTTCCTTCACAAAAAAGTACATACTTTTAGGTCGTAGTATAAGTATGCGAATTGGGACGCAGCAGATGTTTGCAGTTTGTCACTTCCACCTAAATTGATCAACGATTCTTTTCACTTCACCTCATACTTCTGTTTTTCATTAAATCTTGACCAATCAAATGCTCTCTAGTATCTGACATGCCCCGCCCCCTTCAAGACGCTTCTCATTTGCTTTTCATTGGAAGCGCTTGAGCTCAACCACTCTCCCTGGCAGAGTGGTGAGAAAACGAAACCCTATTGGCGGTTTTTTTTTAAAAGGGGAGGAGCTACACTGTCCCACCCTCTCTTAATTTTTTAGTTGCGATTATGCACTGAATAAAAATGCATATTTCAAAGCACTTCATGGGACCTTTAAGGACTATTTTTACTCACACTTTGAATATAGTATTTACAACAGATACTTTCACTTCATTACGTTAACTTGATCTCTAAGTACTCTTTCCACCACTGCCAAAACCAAAAAAACACCAAAACGTCACCTTTTGCAGTGTCATAAATGCCGAAGTATGCTGCCCTGTAGATGATGATGCCTTGCACGGACACATTGAAGCCTTGATACAAGCCCCTCACCCCATCAGACCTGAAGATCTTCATTAAACAGTTTGCGAGGCCATTGAATTCTCTCCCCACGGTGCCAGTTTTTCCCACATCGGCAGCCAAACGGGTTCTAGCAAAGTCAAGCGGGTAGACCAAACACAGAGACGTGGCTCCAGCCGCACCACCAGACGCAAGGTTACCAGCGAAGTACCTCCAAAACTGTGTGCGCTGGTCAACGCCATCTAGGAAAATCTTCTTATACTTATCCTTGAAAGCGAAGTTGAGAGCCTGTGTTAGGAAGTAGCGAATGACGTTGGCCAAGTTGCCTCTCCAGAAGGACAAAAAGCCCTGTTCCCTGGGAATACGCACTACACAGTCTACAATACCTTTGTATTGTTTGTCTGTTGTGATTTGTTTGCTGGCGTGCTGGACCTGCAAAAAAAATGGGACACAATTTTTAATTAATTATTGTTAGTGCTGGAATTAATCGCGATTAATGGCATTCAAAATAAAAGTTTGTTTTGACAATATGTGTGTTGTATACACTCACTGGCCACTTTAATAGGTACACCTCACTAGTACCAGGTTGGACCCCATTTTGCCTTCAGAATTGCCTTAATCCATCTTGGCATAGATTCAACAAGCTACTGGAAATATTCCTCAGAGGTTTTGGTCCATATTGACATGATAGCATCACGCAGTTGCTGCAGATTTGTCGACTACACATCCATGATGCCAATCTCCCGTTCCACCACATCCCAAAGGTGCTCTATTGGATTGAGCTCTGGTGACTGTGGAGGCCATTTGAGTACAGTGAACTCATTGTCATGTTCAAGAAACCAGTCTGAGATGATTCGCGCTTTATGACATGGTGCATTATCCTGCTGGAAGTAGCCATCAGAAGATGGGTACACTGTGGTCATAAAGGAATGGACATGGTCAGCAACAATACTCAGGTAGGCTCTAGCGTTGACACGATGCTCAGTTGGTACTAATGAGCCCAAAGTTTGCCAAGAAAATGTCCCCCACACCATTACACCACCACCACCAGCCTGAACTGTTGAGACAAGGTAGGATGGATCCATGTTTTCATATTGTTGACACCAAATTCTGACCCTACCATCCGAATGTCGCAGCAGAAATAGAGACTCACCAGACCAGGTAACGTTTGTCCAATCTTCTATTGTCCAATTTTGGTGAGCCTGTGTGAAATTGTAGCCTCAGTTTCCTGTTCTTAGCTGACAGGAGTGGCACCCGGTGTGGTCTTCTGCTGCTCTTCTGCTGCTGTAGCCCTCTTCTGAAGACCTCGGTTGTATCGAGTGTTTATTTGAGTTACTGTTGCCTTTCTATCAGCTGGAACCAGTCTGGCCATTCTCCTCTGACCTCTGGCATCAACAAAGCATTTGCGCCCACAGAACTGTCGATCACTGGATATTTTCTCTATGTCGGATCATTCTCTGTTAACCCTAGTGATGGTTGTGCGTGAAAATCCCAGTAGATCAGCAGTTTCTGAAATACTCAGACCAGCCCATTTGGCACCAACAACCATGCCACGTTCAAAGTCACTTAAATCACCTTTCTTCCCCATTCTGATGCTCAGTTTGAACTGCAGATTGGCTGATAAGAAATTTGCGTTAACAAGCAGTTGGACGGGTGTACCTAATAAAGTGGCCAGTGAGTGTATATATGTCATCATTTGTTAGTTCAGTCCAAAATTCCCTCAAGTGAGTATAATTACTTTTTTGTGAAGTTTTTTGCAAAGATTTTTTATTCAAAATTTGCCATTTCCATCACTTGTTTTCGCATACGACTACTCAAAAAAATATATTAACACAGGGTGATTGAAACCAAGCAACTTAACTGGATCAAATTTTCTGCATTTCAGAAGAGACTAAACTAAAAATAAACAAATAAACAAATTCATAGCAGAAATTGTGAGTTTTAAGATCTTCTTCATACCTGTGCAAACTTTACACCGTGAGTTAAAGGGAAAGTCATTACAAAATTCACAAGGTCTTATGAATCATTTACCAAGGCTGCAGATCAAAGGTAATACAGTGTATAATGTTCAGTTTTTCTTTGTGACACCTCAAAGTATCATTAAGAGTGAATCAAAACGGAATAAACCACCAAAGATCAAGGTTTTCCACTAAAAATCCTCTATTATGTTCTGCCAGAGACAGAAATGTCACAATATTGGTATACATTCACTGGCCACTTTATTAGGTATACCTGTCCAACTGCTCGTTAACGCAAATTTCTAATCAGCCAATCACAAGGCAGCAACTCAATGCATTTAGGCATGTAGACATGGTCAAGACGATCTGCTGCAGTTCAAACCGAGCATCAGAATGGAGAAAAAAGGGGATTTAAGTGACTTTGAACGTGGCATGGTTGTTGGTGCCAAATGGGCTGGTCTGAGTATTTCAGAAACTGCTGATCTACTGGTATTTTCACACACACAACCATTTCTAGGGTTAATAGAATGATCCAACACAGAGAAAATATCCAGTGATCGACTGTTCTGTGGGCGCAAATGCCTTGTTGATGGGAGAGGTCAGAGGAGAATGGCCAGACTGGTTCCAGCTGATAGAAAGGCAACAGTAACTCAAATAACCACTCGTTACAACCGAGGTCTGCAGAAGAGCATCTCTGAACACACAACACGTCGTCTTGACGTGGATGGACTACAGCAGCAGAAGACTACACCGGGTGTCACTCATGTAAGCTAAGAACCGGAGGCTACAATTCACACAGGCTCACCAAAATTGGACAATAGAAGATATGAAAAACGTTGCCTGGTCTGACGAGTCTCGATTTCTGCTGTGATATTCGGATAATAGGATCAGAATTTGGCGTCAACAACATAAAAGCATGGATCCATCCTTCCTTGTTTCAACAGTTCAGGCTGGTGGTGGTGGTGTAAATATGGGGGATATTTTCTTGGCACACTTTGGGCCCATTAGTACCAATTGAGCATCGTGTCAACGCTACAACCTACCTGAATATTGTTGCTGACCATGTCCATCCCTTTATGACCACAGTTTACACATCTTCTGATGGCTACTTCCAGCAGGATAACACACCATGTCATAAATTGCGAATCATCTCAGACTGGTTTCTTGAACATGACAATGAGTTCTCTGTACTCAAATGGCCTCCACAGTCACCAGAGCTCAATCCAATAGAGCACCTTTGGGATGTGGTGGAACGGGAGATTCACATCATAGATGTGCAGCCGACAAATCTGCGGCAACTGCGTGATGTTATCATGTCAATATGGACCAAAATCTCTGTGGAATATTTCCAGTAGTTTGTTGAATCTATGCCACGAAGGATTAAGGGAGTTCTGAAGACAAAAAGGGGCCCAACCCGGTACTAGTAAGGTGTACCTAATAAAGTGGCCGATAAGTTATATCAATAAAACTCTGAAGTTCAAATTCAGTTTTTTTTTAGTTTTTGTATTTTCTAGTCATGTGTTTCTTTTACATCAAACAACTGAAAGCCTAACAAGTTTTATAGTTCTTTATTTTAAGATAAAGATGTCTTCATGGCACCTCAATGTATCATCAGGAGGCGTTTATGAACCACCAAGGGTCAAGGTTTGCCACTAAAAATCCTCTTTAATGTTGTGCTGAAGAACAAACCATCACCTTTTTTTTTACCATTATTGCATGAACTATATTCCTTTATTCTTTATATCCCTTTATTATTTAACATGACAGGAAGTTGTGCAATTTTATCACATGATTATGAACGACATCATCTTACACCAGTGGAAACTGCAAGTCGACAAAAATAGATCGTGTAGATTAAAATCTGCTTTGTGCTACGTTCTGCATTGTAGGCATGATGTGATTTAGGCATAGGGTGCATCTATTTATACACATTTCTATATCTCTGACTGACTTTGAATTTTAATTTTAGCAGCCCTGAAATGAGACATAAGTATAAAGAGCTGAATAGGAAGTGCCTAAAGGATGACTTCAATTTAAAATGCAGTTGATGTCAATATACGAAGCATCTGTTTGCTGTAATATGAGAGTGTGGTTTGTGTGTCAAGCAGATGCGTGGAAAAGGTGTGTTCATTTCTATAGCAACAATGATACCTCAATGGACCATTTGCATTAGCCTCAGTGTAAAGATTGGGTTTTTTAGTCTGACCAACAAGTCTAGTCTGTCTTCATTCATTCCTTTGGCTTAGTCCCTCAGTTGTACTTTGCAATGCATATTAGATCTTTTTATGTAACAGATTACATAACTTTGGCAACGTTTTGCACTTGGGTATGAGTAAATTAAATGTATGGAATTGCCAAAATTGCTTTACTAACTTAAAAGTAATGTTGCAAATCAAGTTTTGTCTTCATTATAGGTTTAAGTTCATACTTTCTCTTTGTAGTTTTACTCAGAGATTTTCCTGATTTAAAACATTAAGGAAATCAACATAGTGGATTTTTTTTTTTTGTTACAATTTGTACGTTAGGATATTAATTTTGTTGTAATTAAACACAAAGACTTTAATACCTGGTAACACAACACACAACTGACACTTCATCTAAACTCCATCTTACAAGATCGCAATGTTTACTATAAATGTACCACAATCATGTTGCACTGCTTGCTTCAACCTTAACTAACTCTTGCACAATATTAATCCCTAAATACCTCTTTTGCACAATATTCACCTTTAATATCTCTCTTGCACAATATCCTGCACAACATTGCTCAGTCTCATGTAAAAGTCTGTCTTATGTGAATAGTTAAGTATCTTATAGTATATGTTAGTTATGCATAGGGTTTTTTTTTTTTTAAAAATAGCTCTTATGTCCAGTGTTGTGTTGTATTTATGATTCATTTATGTAGCACCGTTGTCCTGCGAGACCCGACATTTCGTTCCTCAGTATGTCCATACAGGTGACAATAAAACTTGACTTGACAATTGTTTTTTAAAGCACCAATGTATAATTTTAAGTAGAATATGAACTCCACCTGTCATAACATTACATCATTACAGGTAACAACAAAGGTGATGTGTAAAACTGTGTAAATACAAAATAAAATTACCCCAATACATGATGGGAACACCAGAATCAGAAAGAAGTCTATTTATTAATTTCCTCAAATAATAATCATAAGCATAGAAAACAATCCCAATTCAAATATAGCCAACCTATAGGTTTAAGGTTTATTTTCTACAGAATTGAGAGGTTTTTTTACAGCTTTTCTGTAGTACTTCCTTCAATCTTTTATTTTATCAGTGCATGAAGGACAGAAGTTATAGGGCCAGACAAAATCTGCGGACTTTTTTTGCAATTTCTGCGGAGAATTTTGGTAAAAATCTGCGGATTTCTGCGGAATTATTTTGGGAGTCTCATAACTAAAACCTTAATATGTGAAATATGTGTAATTTAAAAACTGAATAAAGTCAGATTTACACACATTTACTCAAGTAAACAGAATTAATGATGGGCTAAAAATCTGCGGAAAATCTGCGGAATTTTGTGTAAAATCTGCGGAATTTTGTGGAAAATCTGTGGAATTCTGCGGAAAATCTGCGGAATTTTGTGGAAAATCTGCGGAATTTTGTGGAAAATCTGCGGAATTCTGCGTGCGCAGATTCCGTGTGGACCTAGTTATGGCCAATCATGAGAATAATCACATGATAACTATCTTTCAATACCTTCTCTAAGCCTTTTATACAAATTATGCATATTATTAAAGGATTCGATGATTTTTTGCTATTATAAAACTGTTACAGCATCATAACAAGGGGTAGTTCGCCGAAAAATTAAAACATACTTACTATTTTCTCACCCTGAAGTGGTTATAAAACTTTACATTTCTTTATATTTTGAAGAAAGATGTAAACGATTGACTTCCATAACATGAAAAACAAATACTATTGAAGTCAATGGTTAGGTCAGTGGTCCAGCTTTCTTCAGGATATCTTCTTTAGTGTTTAGCAGAAGAAAGAAACTCGTAAATGTTTGAAAGAAGGCTGAGTATCATTTTTGCGTGAACTAACCCCTAACATGATCTAAGCGAACACTAACCATAACAGACAAATGAATGAAAATGTCAGTCACTAATTAAAACCATGACGCATATTATTAGTTAATATAACATACAGCAAGTGTGTAAATATAAAGTGTACCTGTAGCAGCAGCTTGACTCTTTCTATGGGCGCAACAGCAGTTTCAGAAACCGCGGCGGCAACTCCTCCCGCCAAAAAATCCTTGGCGAATGAAACTGCGGAGTCGCTCATCATTGCGGGATGTAATGCTATCGAAATGACCTTTTAAATATGTGTGTATATGCTCAATGACTCTTCTGAAGCCTCCATCGCGAGATACAGCGGGAAGTCTGATGTTTTGTTATTGGTCAATGTGTACTGTCAAAGGGAGGAGGAGGAAACCCGAGCTGAGCTGTCACCTGCATATGGCAAATATTCGGTTGCACTGACTCTTAATGGAAAAAACTTGTTTGACCAGTTGATCAACCAGCATGCTTTTGTGTATGTATGTATTTTTTTACGAATACAGACAGATAAAGTCCAACCTACTTATTTAAAATCAGCTTAAACGACACATTTCTTGAGTTTTTTGGGGGGTCAACTTAATTGTTTTATGTTCAATCCACTTAAACTTGTAAAAACTAATAAGTTAACGTAATTCCTTCATGTTGTCACAACACAAATCGATTGTGTGGAACCCAGCATTTTTTACATGGAGTTAACTTGTTAATAAAGGTTCAGCGGCGGAACCACACCTCACTTTGTCTCTTTAACCAATCACCTACTCCCTTAAACTTATTTAAGGAAGACCATCCCTCTAGCACTGTTCTTCTCTTTCTTTTGAACCCACACTTCCTCCCCCTATTTCCTAGTATCCCTTTCACAATCCTATAACCCCTCTTCACTCATACATGCAGGTTGAATCGGGGGGTCCCACCACTCTGCCAAAATACTACAGAGACAGTACCCCCACTCTGAGTCTCCGGGCATAGTAGGACGCCCGATTAACCTACCCACCTATTCACCAGTCATCCTCTTACTCCCCTTCCCCTTCATCCCACTGTTCTCTTACTATCCCCTTCATCCCTACAGTAAAGTCTAGCTTAAAGTGTGGCGTGGTCCATGGTGATGAACGTGTATATAAGCCTAGTATTTCCAACACTTTGTTAATGAATACTTCAGCATATACTGTAGTATTACCTATTACCTGAACTGATAAACTTTATTAAGTACTATACTTAAGTTTCGTAAACTGTTGTGTAGCATATGTAAAGCTTCACCGTATTGTGTATTTTGTTTATATTACATTACTGTAGTTGTATTACTATAGGAAATAGAATTACCACAATGGATTAATTCAAGTTCTTTACTATAATAGGCTATTTAAATTACTATTATATAAATGATTTTGGGGTGATGCAGTGGCGCAGTAGGTATTGCTGTCGCCTCACAGCAAGAAGGTCGCTGGTTCGAGCCTTGGCTGGGTCAGTTGGCGTTTCTGTGTGGAGTTTGCAGGTTCTCCCCGCATTTGTGTGGGTTTCCTCCGGGTGCTCCGGTTTCCCCCACAGTCCAAAGACATGCGGTACAGGTGATTGGGTAGGCTAAATTGCCCGAAGTGTGAATGAAGGTGTATGGATGTTTCCCAGAGATGGGTTGCAGCTGGAAGGGCATTCGCTGCGTAAAACATGTGCTTGATAAGTTGGTGCTTCATTCCGCTGTGGTGACCCCAGATTAATAAAGGGACTAAGCCGAAAAGAAAATGAATGAATGAATATTTTGTTATTAATTATTCATTAGTTCATTCATTCATTTTCTTTTCGGCTTAGTCCCTTTATTAATCTGGGGTCGCCAGAGCGGAATGAACCGCTAACTTATCCAGCATATGTTTTATGCAGCGGATGCCCTTCCAGCCGCAACCCATCCCCGGGAAAAACCTATACACTCTCATTCACACACAAACATACACTACGGAAAATTTTAGCTTACCCAATTCACCTGTACCACATGTCTTTGGACTTTTGGGGGAAACCGGAGCACCCGGAGGAAACCCATGCGAACGCGGGAAGAACTTGCAAACTCCACACAGAAATGCCAATTGACCCAGCCAAGGCTCAAACCAGCAACCTTCTTGTTGTGAGGCGACAGCACTACCTACTGTGCCACCGTGTCGCCCCTAATAATATTAATAATTCCTTACATTTATATAGCAATTTTCTGGACACTCAAAGCGCTTTACACATTGGGGGGAATCTCCTCATCCACCACCAGTGTGCACCATCCACCTGGATGACGTGACGACAGCCATATCGCGCCAGACTGCACACCACACACCAGCTGATTGGTGGAGAGGAGACAGAGTGATGAAGCCAATTATGATATGGGGATGGTTAGGAGGCTAGTGGGCAAATTTGGCCAGGATGCCAGGGTTAACCCCTACTCTTTTCGAAGGACATTCTGGGATTTTTAACAACCACAGAGAGTCAGGACCTCAGTTTAACGTAAGAAGTAATAACGTTAATTTCCTAATGGTTGTAGACAGATTTTACAACATATGATAGAAAATGTATAAAAGCTATGTAATTAATACAGGTTGGCATTGGTTGGGGCCCCATAATTCCCCGAGGGCCCTAAGCGGCTGCTTACCTTGCTTATTGGTTAACATAGATATATACACTAGATTTCGCATACGGACCCTGAGCACGCGTCAAAAGTCATTCAACCACACTAGTCAAGACTAAAGCCAATCAGAAGATGCATAGACTTTATCACTGTGTACAGGTGCACGAACATACACTCTTTGTCATGAAAGCTTGTGCGGTCACTTATAAATTGATGTAGAAAAGTGATGTAAAATGATAATTTTCATAATTTAAAAAAATATTTGCATACTGACCACCGGGAAAACTCCCAATCATAGATATATGTGTATACAGTATGTGTATATCTCTGGCTCTGGATGGCCAGTCCTCCACTGCACCTTAGTCCCGCATTCATTTCAAAGAAGCGCTCCCCTGTACTAAAAACGCATTGCTTCCAATAGACAGAACAGTGTAGGCAACATCTAATGTCTATCGTTGGTATCATAGAAAATATCTATGATTGGTTAAGTTCGGCCCTGGTGGCACTTTTAAATAATAGTAAAATGGAGACTTGAATGAGTGTAAAAAATAGTGTAAAAGTGTAAAAAGTTAGCAGAAAATATTTATTTACAGTAAGACAAATGCAAGCACTTTTTAAAATGGTATACAAAATATAGTTTCCAGACATCCTGTGAGACTTTGGGCACAACGAGTAACTTCAAAGATTTATTTTCCCCCTTTAGTTTTCCATTTCTCACCCTTAAATTTTATCCTGTACTGTTGAATCCTCACTACCTGCTATACACTTTTTTTATACACACATACACTTATTTAACAACACACTTTACATGCCAATTTGCACATAACAGCTGCACATATTATGTTGTATATAGTAATATAGCTGTACATATACTTGTCAATTTGTATATTTGCATTCACTTTTTAAAACATATTTATTATCTGTTTTTTAGTCCTGTCTGTAATTCTGTTGCACTGTTGAAGCTCTACAAATTCCTCGTATGTGTGAACATACCTGGCAATAAAGCTCTTTCTGATTCTGATAAAGCTCTTTCTGAACTGTTAAAAACATGGAAATTTCCCCTTAAAATCTCTGCAATTGTGTTGTAAGCAATGTCCTCAAATTCGTTAGTTAATTAGTAAACACTTGCACTCCAAATTAACAGCGGGATGCTTGTATTTCTTGTGAAATTACATGAATGCAGCAAGTCTTATTTGTATTTTTCTAGTAGTTCAGTGTTTATTTTAAAGGATCCTTGTCATTCTTTGCAATCGCCCAACAACAGAAGAACAGTCAAATCCTCTTTGTCACCCAGAGGAATCGGCTCCTGAGGGATCATACATGTGAGTTTTTCTACCTGGCTCACGTGGTGCATTACCTAGACGACTTTTTCTTTGTATTTTACTTGAGTGGATTAAATGGTCCTTAAGGGACCTTCTGCGAAGAATGGATTCTCCAGGAAAACATATCTCCTTTCACAGAGGTAGAGAAAAACCTCAGCCTCACCAGACTTACAAATAACAAGAAAAGTGCAAACGTTTTGATGCACGACAACCTATAATCTCTTTTTGTGCCTTTCTCTTTTTGTTTATTGATGTCATAGCTTGATTCATGCAATCCCACATGTTTTGTTGTAGCTCATTTTCTCGGTATTTATTGTAAGAGATATATAAACACGTTTCATCTCACTGTTCTTGCATAGGTTTTGGCAATTTAAAATATTTAGCCAATGTTCTTTGAATTAATCGATTGGCTCGACTTTTTTATTGCACCTGCACCCCAAAGAATTTTTAAAACTTATGCATTTCATAATTAATGTTATGCATAATATTGATTCATACTGATATCGAGTCTTTATTGAAGAAGTCCTTGGCTTGTGTGATTCAATATCTGTATGTCCAGCAAATTACAATAGGTATCATATCGAAGTATCTTACAATTTATGCATTTTTTTTTATTCATTGATGGAAATCATAATTTATAGACAACTACATAAGCTATGCGTCATAATACATTTCTGGGTTCTAGTTTGTCAGTTATAGGTTTTTAATTACTCAACTAAATTGGCAAAATATATGTTTAAACAATGCACAAGCATTCATCAGAATCGAGTTGTTGGATCATCATGTGACCAGCAGATGGACCCAAATCAAAGGCGATGAGTAGCTTGTGCATGAACTGAAAACTATTGGGTAAACAATTACACTAACTCTTTTGTGAAGCTGTGTTGTAAACAATGTAATTCACAAAATAATTGTGTTATTTTCAGTTAAATGTACTTATTAAAATATACTTATAGCCTACTTAGTGTCTCGACTCTCGAAATAACGAGGAAGGAAAATGAACTAATTGAAAATGTCTAAACACAAACCCATTCCATCAGAGGCAAACAGAACTCAGAGGCAATTGATTGACAAGTGTATCCTCAGCCAAAGGCATGCTATCACATACACAAACATATGCACACAAACATAAACAGAGGCAGCAGGTGCTCCTACTTGGGCTTTAATTACATGATCTCTGATTCATCTAATTGATATGCTAATGCTGATGTAATTAATGCATGAGGGAAACATCCACAACCCTTATTAATTAATGAATAATCAGCATATATGGCCTTGCATATTTAATCGCATCACACTGTGTTTGTTTGGGTTTGCTTTTGCGGAAATGTTTTCTTTGATGGAATGATGCGAGATGTAGTTTACATGTAGTTTCAGTAACGTAAAAACAAATGTAGGTCTTAAAACATGTGGAAAGTGTGACAGTTTCCCTCACATGGTTGTAAATGCCACTAAAAAGAAAGAAAATGCTTCAGAAATTTGAGAAAAGGGCTAAGAACCCCCTTGTACAATAAAACTACATGCAGGCCCGTAGCCAGCCTATTGAAAAGGCTGGTTCTTGTTTCTCAAAAAGTAGATCTTTTTGCAGTTATCCTCCCAAATTATGTAGTTCAAATAGTGCGTTTTAGTGACATTTTAAGCACCAATATTTACTGCATTAGCTTGTCGGATGGTGATCATAACCACATATTTTGATGCAACAAAAATATTTCCTACATTTTTGTCAAAGTGCTTACCATACTGACTTACCATGTTTATTTAGAAATGTGCATTTAAACTGTAATTTATTAGTTTTCATAAATAATGTTATGAGATTAGAAATTTAAATTAAATATTTTGAATAAAGAAATATGAAATAATACTACAAATTTGTCATCATGCATCATTAATATGGAGCTAATAATATGCCAAAACAATCTGAATTTAAAAATACGTCTTTAAAAGGCGACGCGGTGGTGCAGTGGGTAGCACATTCGCCTCACAGCAAGAAGGTCGCTGGTTCAAACCTCGGCTGGGTCAGTTGGCGTTTCTGTGTGGAGTTTGCATGTTCTCCCCGTGTTCGCGTAGGTTTCTTCCAGGTGCCTCAGTTTCCCCCACAGTCCAAACACATGCGCTATAAGTGAATTGGGTAAGCTAAGTTGTCCGTAGTGTATGTGTGTGTATTAGGGGTGTAAACCTACACTTGTCTCACGGTTCGGTTCGGTTACAATTATCATGCCATCGATACGGTTCATTTCGATATCTCGGTGCATCACGGTGCATTGACGATTATTCCCATACATAATTCGATTTTTTTCTTTACAACACAATAATTTTTTTTTTATTAAAATCTATAAATATGTTTATATTTATATATTACTTGTAATACAATTTTGTCCTTTAATACAAGCAGTCAGATATATGAACTGTACCTTTAATTTAACCTGCTCAAAAAAAAGACTCTTTGTGAATGAAAACTCCAATACATACTTAGAAGACAGCACGAGCAATTCATAAAAGTTTCATAACAAATAAACTAATGTAAATATTATCTCGCTTGCTTTTTAAGCGCTGGCAAGTTCTTACATCCCTTGATTGGTCATTGTCTTCACAAACTCAACAGAAAGGGCTGCGCTTGGCTTTAGAAACGAAAGCGCTGTGAGTGACGCGGGAAAAACAGCCTCGGGTCAGTCTATACGCGCATAATACACGGTTATCAGGTAATCCGTAATAGAATAAATACAATACAATAAACTCGCACCACAGGCACGCTTGTGTCTCGATCCACAAACAGCCGAGAGGAGGGAAATTTACCTCACGAACATGCCAGCGGGTCAAATGCCCAAAGTGTGTGTGTGTGGGAGAGAGAGAGAGAGTTCCTCAGTGTCCATGATTCCTCAGTGTCAGTGAAAGATCTGCTTTTTAAGTAGTAAGAGTATTTTATTTACTCACCCTCGCCTCCTTCGCCATAGTATTCTACCGCGACATCGCGCACAGGGGATAAATGACGTCAGTGCCTAATAACCGGTTATGATCTATTACTGAACCGATATCGAATTGTCCCCATCTGCATCGCAGTGCACCGAAGAAATGATTAATTTTGACACCCCTACTGGATAAGTTGGCGGTTCATTCCGCTGTGGTGACTACAGATAAATAAAGTGACTAAGTCGAAAAGAAAATGAATGAATGAATGAACGTCTTTAAAAATCTGACTTCAGTTGTCTTAAATTTCAGATGTTCAATATTCAAGTTATAAAATTTAAATTCAAGTTAATAAATTCAAATTCAAAACATTTTTTAATGCCATATAATATTCAGTTTTATTAAATTACAATTGTTAATAATTCAAATTACCGCAATTCAAATTCAGATTGTTTTGGCATATTATTAGCTCCATACATTGTTAGCTCTATACATTAACAAAAACAATCAAGAATATGTTAAAAACTTATTAAAAACTTATTAAAAACCAACTAAAATCATATTAAAAACTGTAGCCTGTAGGCAAATAACAAACTGGCCAGCTCGTTTCCTCAGTCAGAATTTGTAAATTTGAATAATTAAAAATTAAATTTGTCCTAAAGCCTTCTTCTATCATTTATTTTCACAATTTATGATGAATTCTGTCAAAAAACTTGACAAATAAGTTTATATAGGTGCCAAATTCTGGACTTTGTCAGACTTTGACAGCCAGCCAGTGCACAGCCAGTGTTTTTTAGCTACCGATAAACTTCCGGTGAGGGTTAATGTGACTATTTTCAATGTATTGTAAAATGTATTGTATTTATGTTATCTATTAAATTACCCTATAAATTGTATTTTTTAAACGTCTACCTCTACCCTAACCCTAAACCCAACCGTCACAGTACTGTAAAAATATTATTATTCCTATACAGTGTCATAAAAAATGTTGCTATATTGATGTGCATATCGCACTTCCGGCCGGCCATGTATCCTATCTAGACTTTACCATTTTCAATACATATGTTCCTTTTACAGCACTGATAATGTGATTTATTTAAAATATAAGCAGTTAAATAGACTTAAGCATTAATTTAATTGTTCAAGCGCAAATCGAGATGAAAGACATTAAAAACGAAAAAAAAAGTATGGTGAAAATACTGTGGTAAAATAATTTTACGTATTTTAAAGACATGGTGCGGAACGGTGGAATTTAATTCAGTGCTCTTGTCCAGTCTGAGACCCACTTTATATTGTATCTCAGTCAGGCAGTGATGTTTACAAATATTTTAAAGAATTCAAATCTTAAAAAGTAGGCTATAAATTACAGGAAAACCCCTAGCCCTTTTAATTTATTTTATCATATTTCGTTATTTATTATTTTACTTTTTTAATGTAATGTATTATTTATGTATGTAATTTGTTCCTTGTAGGCCTATAGGCTAATGCCAAGTTGTTGTAGCTTACATTAGTTTGTTCAATAATTAATAAAAAACAAAGTCTGGATGCAGACAACAACAAACAAACAAAGAAACAAAATCCAGATCTTAAATGCAGCGATTTTGTATTGGCACGCATGACAGGAAGGGCTAACGGTAAACCTCCGGTGAAAGGTTAATGTGACTATTTTAAATTTGATAAGGTTTCTTTTATTGCATTGACATCTTAATATAATTAAAATACAATCAGTTAAATAAACATAAGCATTCATTTAGTTGTTCAAGCGTAAAACGAGTTGAAAGACCTTGTAAACTCTAGCACCGTCAGTGGCAGCAGGTTAACGTTAGCAAAAACTCCATTGAAAATATTGGGGTAAATACATTTAAATATTTTATAGAGATGGCAGGGGAAAATTTAATTTAGCACAGTTCTTCTTGTCCCACTTTATATCGTATATCTATCAGGCAGTGAAGATCACTTATTTAAAAAAAAACTGATCTTAAACATGGGCGATTTTGTAATGGTAGAGGTTGTAATGGCTGGCTGTCTGCAAATTAAATGTCTTTATGAATATAATATACAATATGCATGCATATATATACCTAATTGAAATGTAAAAACTAATGTCAAATTGCATTCGGATCTAAAGCGCTGAGCCCCATAACCAACCACTCACGTTTCCGTTGAGTTTATGAATGAAGGAGCCAATCAGAAGCCGTTTCGATGAGTCACCGTTCAAAGCGTTGGACTTTGGTCGAGTGCTTGCTCAGTCTCTATGAACTCCCATAAACGACTGAACGGATGTAAACATACCCGAACAGATGTAAGTAATAGATTATTTTAGCACTTTTCGTGATTACAATTGAAGTTTTTGAATAGCTAACATCATACACCTACCTGTTTTTGTCTGTGAAGCCAGATGATCTCCAAATGCTACCATGTTTATTTACATTAATAATTACTATAACAATAAAAGGAACAATATAAATACTGAAGTGCAGAGATTTTCTTTTTAAGTAGGCCAAAACTGTTGAAGACATTTGAAATATATATAAAAGACAACAAATAATAGCTAATTACCCCCTACAAAACATATTCAACTCTCCTAAAACTCATCTTTAGTGCACAGATTGTCCCTTCATGGAGAAGTGCATTTATAGAAGATATGTCCAGAAGTTATAATATGAATAATACAATACTTACAAAGTTTTAAAAACTACTTAAGATAGTTGTAATGGCAGTTAACCTGTAATAATACCATAATGTTACTTTTCTTGCCAAGTTTTTTTTTTTTTTTTTTGTAGACCTTTCGAGCAGCTCATTCATATAAATAAATCTAAAATGTGTTTTTAAAGCTATGCAACACAATATCATATACTATATACTATCATAAATGAAATAAAATAATATAATATACAAATGTTCCCCATATACGTACAGTGCTCATATGGTGAATTAAACATACATGCATACGTACCATAGAGTCTCTCTCTCCTTGACCTTTTAATTTACTAGCCACACCCTAGCAACCACTTATGGCACCCTAGCAACTGTCCCATAGACTTCTATTGTAAAAAAAAAAAATCCGCCATTGACTTTACATTGGCAACGCAGTGGCGCAGTAGGTAGTGCTGTTGCCTCACAGCAAGAACGTCGCTGGGTCGTAGGTTCGAACCTCGGCTGGGCTGGGTCAGTTGGCGTTTCTGTGTGGAGTTTGCATGTTCTCCCTGCGTTTGCGTGGGTTTTCTCCGGGTGCTCCGGTTTCCCCCACAGTCCAAAGACATGCGGTACAGGTGAATTGGGTAAGCTAAATTGTCCATAGTGTATGAGTGTGAATGTGTGTGTGGAAGTTCCCAGAGATGGGTTGCGGCTGGAAGGGCATCCGCTGCGTAAAATCGTGATGGATAAGTTGGCGGTTCATTCCGCTGTGGCGACCCCGCAAGGGACAAAGCCGACAAGAAAATGAATGAATGACTTTACATTAGACATAGTAACAACATACCAATTCATACTAACAATATACTACTCTATACCAGAAACATACTAGCAGCATGCTAATTCATACTATAAACACATTAGCAACATGCTAATTCATACTATAAACATACTGTATTAGCAACATACTAATTCATACTAACAATATACTAATCCATACTGAAAACATATTAACAAACATACTAATCATACTAGCAAACATGCTAATTCATACTAAATTCATGCTAACAGCATGCTAGTTTATACTAGAAACATGCTAGCGACATGCTAATTCATACTCAATGCCAACTACATGCTATATTATGCTAGAAACATGGTAACTTATGTTAGCAACTGTCTAGCAACCACTCAGAACTCTCTCTCTCTCTCTCTCTCTCTCTCTCTCTCTCTCTCTCCCTCCACTGCTGGCCATTGTGTGCCGTCCATCTGTTAGATGGGATGAGTTTAATTTGTCATTCAACCTGCAACCGTCTTAGCATAATTAAGACTTCAGTTACATTGATTTGCCTCAATTCAGCACTCACAGTTCATGAACTCTTCAAATCTTCTCAAATTTTAATATATTTCACTCTATTGATTATTCATTATTAGTATTTTTCCTTTTAAGTGGGCCTACATTTTTATTTCTAAATGTAGGTATATTGTAATGTGGCTTTTCCTATATTCTGTGTGTGTATGTGCATGTGTGTGTTTCTGGATTTCAAAAATCAAAAATTAGTGTTGATTTAGTGTTTTTTAACTGCTCATAAACATATTATAGGTTTTATTCACACAATAGCAGTACTTTTATTTATTTATTTTAAGTCCCATGTCTCATAATGTTAAGATTTAATTGTTCACAATATTTATTTAAATAAATTTGAGATTCACGCATCTGAATTTTAAACTCCACTTAAGCAATATGTGAAATAACATGATACTTCCCTTCATGGATATTGTCTTGGATTTTGACAGTAATTTCACATTTTTTGTGGTCATTGTTTATGTATTCGTTGTTTACTGTAAATACTGATCTAATACTTTTTAGAATTCTCACTATTTTCTAATTACTATATATCTGATTATAATGAACAAGATTTATTTATATTTATTTATTATAAATTCTAAATAAATAAAATAATTAAACAGATATATTATATTATATTATATTATATTATATTATATTATATTATATTATATTATATTATATTATAATCAATCAATAAATAAATAAAATAATTATATATAAAATAAAAAAATAACAAAATTTTAGGGCTTAAAAAGTCTTTAAATTTACTGAAATATTGTGTTGTGTGTCTTAAATCATTTTAAACAGGTCGTAATTTTCCTCTGTCCATGAAAGGTCACTCACTTAGGCTGACATCCATCCAATCACCAACAATCCATCTTAATAAAACATTTTTTTTTATATATTTAAGTTTATATTTAATTTTTTTATTGCAAAGAAATATAATTTACAACAATTTTTACAGCAATTTCTCCAAATTAAATCCCCTAATTCCCTGCGAAAGAAAATTAAAACCAATTACACAGTTCCTCATGATAATAACAGAGGAATATATATTTTTGCGTTATCTTCCATTCAAACAAAAACTCTTTACAGAAGTAAGGGGGAGTAGAAATAGGACTTAAGGATGAAACTTTTAACAGTAACACATTAGGTTAAATAGAAGTTATACTCAATATATTTCGACCAAAGGCCAACAAATATATATTTTTGATTATTTATGTAATTGTTTCCACAATAAATCTACTTTTAACAATAATGAACGAGTAATTTTTTAAATGAAATAAATATTATGTTGAAAAAAAGTGTATGCAACTAGAGTTTTCTTGTTTTGACATGTTAAAGTATGTCGCTAAGAAATAATTATATTTGATTGTGGCAAGCCAAAAATAAATAAAAAAATTTCCATTGGCTCAATCGTGCCAATAGAAATAACCATTAGTGTTTAGCACTTTTTAAGTCTACAATTTCATTCATAATGGTGTTAAAAGGCTTTTCAAAAGTCTTAAATTTGACTTGTATATATATATTATATATATATATATATATATATATATATATATATATATATATATATATATATATATATATATATATATATATATATATATATTTATTTATTTATTTATTTATTTATTTATTTATTTTTGTTTATTTATTTATTTATTTATTTAATTTAATTTTAGGAAGTAAATAAAATATATAAAGGATGGCAGTTTTATTACAACCATTGTTTTTTATGTAAAAGTTGAAGCATTTGAGTAAAATATATGATTAAAAAACAAATAAAGAAGCTTTACGAAGCTTTATATGAGAGTAGACATGTGGCCAGAATGTATTGAATGTGTGTGTGCGTGAGAGAGACATTCTGTGCTGTTTTGAGAAATACACAAGGGACTCTTTCTGTTTTCCATCTGCCATTGACGCCCAGGGGACTCAGAGAGGAGGTGTGAATCTGGAAAAGTTTTAATGTACCTCATCAGAGGATTTGTCAAAAGTGTGGAAAACAACTGAGCAAAAAAAAAATCCAAATTTAAATCCATGGCTCAAACCTTTACCCCCAATTTAACCATAACAAATGAGCAGGAGGTCTCACAGAAGTGTACAGTTGAAGTCCCCCC
This sequence comes from Danio kyathit, assembly GCA_903798195.1. Classification (NCBI taxonomy): domain Eukaryota; kingdom Metazoa; phylum Chordata; class Actinopteri; order Cypriniformes; family Danionidae; genus Danio; species Danio kyathit. The sequence goes on along the minus strand of LR812523.1, from coordinate 78,738,985 downwards.
TGATATATTAGTGCCCCTGTTTATTTTTTCCCCAATTTCTGTTTAACGGAGAGAAGATTTTTTTCAACACATTTCTAAACATAATAGTTTTAATGACTCATTTCTAATAACTGATTTATTTTATCTTTGTCATGATGACAGTAAATAATATTTTACTAGATATTTTTCAAGACACTTCTATACAGCTTAAAGTGACATTTAAAGGCTTAACTAGGTTAATTAGGTTAACTAGGCAGGTTAGGGTAATTAGGCAAGTTATTGTATAACGATGGTTTGTTCTGTAGACTATCAAAAAAAATTATAGCTTACAGGGGCTAATAATTTTGACCTTAAAATGGTTTTTAAAAAATCAAAAACTGCTTTTATTCAAGCCAAAATAAAATAAATAAGACTTTCTCTAGAAGAAAAAATATTATCAGACATACTGTGAAAATTTCCTTGCTCTGTTAAACATCATTTGGGAAATATTTAAAAAGAAAAAAATTCAAAGCGGGTTTAATAATTCTGATTTCAACTGTATATACAGTATATTTTACTTACAGATTTATTCAGGTTGATAAAGATATCAAAGTAGTGACCTCAGAGAAAAAATTTTAAAAGGAAAGGAAAAATCCATGTTGTTTTAAAATTAGAAGTAATTTGTTCAAATCTCAACAAAAATAAAAGTATTTTCAGTGAAATCTAAGATATGTCTGTCCCTTTATACTCCAATAAATACAGTGGGGAAAATAAGTATGGAACACATCACTATTTTTCTCAGAAAACATTGGTAACAACCAAAGAAATCCATATATGGAAAGAAAACAAAACAAATTACTTTACAAATGAAGTTATGCGTAATAAAATGAAATGACGCAGGGAAAAGTAACGAACACATGAAGAAAGGAAGGTGTAGAAAGCCATGGAAAGCCCAGACAGCAGCTGAAATCTCTCAGTAGTTCTTCAGCAACCCTCTGCCCTTCCTCATTGTAAATGAATAGCAGCTGCTTCAGTCCAACATCTACATTAGCAGGAGGATGAAGATGAAACCAGGGTGGACATTTTAACATATAATGGATAATGGATAACTATTACACATTTATTCTAACACAATTATTTACTAATTCAGATTTTTTTTTTGTTTGTTTTATTTTTATGTTTGTATTGTTTGGGTTTTTTTTACCAAAATCTGGTTCAATCCCATGTCAACAGCTCCTTTAGAAATATTATTCCCAGGAAAAAGCATGACGTGTTCAATACTTATTTCCCCTTCTGTATATATGACAATGAGGATTAAGTAGTTTTGTCAAAATGTTCATTGTCAAAATGATGTTCTTTCCCTCTTGAAACACACTTTTCTGGCAAACATGTTTGTAAAAGTGTAGAAAGAATTGAAATCTTATCTTACAACAAAACTCTTACAACACACAGAAATCTATATTCACTATTTTAATGAACGATAACAAGATGACAACATATAAAAATGCGTACATGAAATCAAATACAATTAGATAACAATAACAATAGCAAATACATTATATTAGTACTTAACCTAAAAAATATAACTTATATAGTTTTTGTCCTTAAATAAGTCAATATATGAGGTAATCAGTTCATAAACCTAAACCTAAATAAACATTTTCCCTTTCTCTAAGCGAAAAGCCTGATATTTGCTTTGAAAACACAGTTTCGGTTTACGGATGTGTATCTATCGGTATATGGTGAAAACAAAAAAAACAAATCTCAGGTTTGACAATTGGCATCTCTTTTACTGGCATCTATTGTAGTCTATTGATCAGTGAAAGCACACAGCCAACATGTGTAACAGTCTTCAGTCTCATGGTACAATTATAGCTCTTTTGGCATTGCAAGAGTGGAAGAACCTGTAAGTAACGCCATCCCTTTGGCAACCTCCTCACAATCAGAGGCAATCAGTGTGCATTTAAAGGATCTCTCTGAAAAAAAAAAGTTCCCAACAGTGGTCTGAATGTGTCTTTGTTGTCTCTGATTCCCCTTGAAGGCTCTTCATCAGGAGATTACACAGCAAAACTCATCCGCTACATTGGAGGAACCACAAGGCCTGTCATTGCTGGAAGTGAAAAGAAAAGGTTATAGGTAACTTCACATACAAGTTATAACATTGTCAAAATGATCCCTATTTACCCTGATCTATGAAGGTCAAATGAATACATACAAAGATGGATAAATACTGCAATAAATGTATTGTTCATGTTAATAAACACCAGGGACGTGCGGCCAGGGGAGGCAGGTGAGCCAGTGCCCAACCTATCATCATCCTCACCTGCCATCATGAGATGTATACTAATGATAAAATAAATATTTGTCCACTGATCTGTGCTATAAATGCGTTTTCTGTATGATTTCAATCATTTTTATGATCAACATCACTGTATTTTGCGTATCTCTTGTTCAATTACAGCGTAGGAAGCGAGGTGAGGCAGCACCGAGCTGTGCTTCACGTCAGATTGCGCAATCCCTTGCAAATTGGCTTGAGCTCACCCCTTTTGCTCACTCAGTGTATGTTACCAATGTAATGCTTTATTAAAATGTTTTTATTAGGGACGCAACGATTATAGATTTTGGTTGTACAATTATAGTCTGAGAAATAATCACGGTTATTACAATTATTATGCGTTTATTAATTTCAAAACACGACTAGTTTAGAAAATCACATGAAAACCCCTGATGAAAAAACCAGCATATGCTGGTAAGGTAAGTTTTGATGGTATGCTGGTCCATTTCTCTCTTAAATAAGTACAATTTTTGACATTTAACCATATATAATTTTTACACTGTAAATAAATGACAGAACAATTAATAAATAAATTAAAAATAGCCTTTTTCTAATGCAGGGCTTGAAATTTACTTTTTTACTTGGTAGCACTGGTGCTCCCAACTTCAAAAATTTTAGGAGCACCAAAAAAAAATTTAGGTGCAAATTGTATATTAACAGATTTATGGTCTTTGAAAACAACATCAATTAGGACTAACAATAACCAGAAACGACTATCTAATTCTGTTATGATTATTGATATTTGTGCAATAATTCCAAAATGAATGTCCAATAATTATAAAATATTAATGATGTCGATGATGACAATAATACTAACAATGAATTACATTATCATGCTGCCTTGAATGTGCTTAAATGTGAGTTATCTGCTATAAAAAAGTCCAACTGTTACTTTATGAGAAAAAAAAATCTATGGTTTGTATCAAACAAAAATGAAGCATTGCAGTAAGAAATATGCATTTTGCACTATTGTTTTTATACACGTCAATATAATAATAACCAGAAGGATCGGACAAAAGAAAGTAAGAAAAGTCTCACTTCTACTACTCTTTAAAGGTTTTGGTTTCGGTTTTTGTCATTTTAAATGCTCAGTCTCGTTATGTGCTGATTTACATTTTTCTGTGTTTGTGGAAAAGCAGGCGAGTCAGCCGACCCAATATATGACCGGCGAAGAGCAGGGTTCTCGCGATGACCACCTGGGGTGCGTTTCCCAAAACCATGGTTAGCCAACTAAGGTCGCAAGTTCCGTCGTTACAAACATAGTTCTTTGATTTGCTGTTTCCCAAATCCATCGATCCAACGAACATTCGCAAACTGCGTCGCAAACTTGAGCCCTTGAAACGACACCTCTGGAGCTGTAGTTAGAAGCATAGTTCCTGGCTGTGTTCTATTCCCACGTATCCCCCCTATGCCCTATTCATTTAGAACATTCTAACATTCAAAGTTGGAATTATTAATAATAAAAAAGCATTAAGGTCATCTCTCTTAGGTGTAATTTGCTTTCAAAGTATTTTTACAGTTCAGTTTTAGCGATCTTCATGTTTACAATTGTGCTCTCTTCGCAGTGCACTATGAAAACATTGATATCATTTTGAACACAGCCTCATGGCGAAAACTATAGGTATATTTAAAAGCGGACATTATGTTACGTCTCTAAAGCTTGTAAAAATAAAAAACATAGCATACGTTAATTCTTTTATTTTATAGTGGGTTATTTATTAAGTTTCTCTGCTGTACTGTATATGACATGGGTCTGTTGGTTAGAACTTTCTGCTGTGGTTTGCATGTGACAAATTGTAATTTTTAAAAAATAAATAAACAATATCCTAAATAATAATAATGATAATAATAATCATCATCATCATTAATATTATTATTAAAGTAAATATATTTATAATAAATCGCCTCATTATTTATTTATTTATATGATTTATATATGATATTAGAATAGTGTTAGCTTTTGTAAGTGATTTTATGTTATAGAATAGAATATGTAATGTTCAACTTCTCAATAATATTAGTAAAGCAAACACAGGCCCTATATGTGCCATTTACATTTATTTTAATTAATATGGAAAGCGAGAGGATGTTTTTACCAAAACTAATATTGGATTTTATTTGAAATGCGTGTTTGTGTAAAACAATATAATTTGCACAAAGAAATGATGGGGTTGTTCTCTAAAGAAGTTACTCCACCCCGTTTAGAGCATCATTATGGGCGTTTTACGTTATAACTAACGTGGTTCAAGCGATGGATCTGCGACAGAGAAACTAGGGGTTTTAGGAAACACTCGTCACTACATCGTTCTTTCCCCAAACGATGCATCGCACTATGATAGTTCAGGAACGCACCCCTGGACAGTACCATACTTTGTCATGAGCCGAAGTTTCAGTTTAAACTTAGTAAAGTTGTGCTTATTTGGCAAAGATCTATACACTGTTATATTTTAAATTTAGCGTCCATTTGCGCTGAACACGCAGTGAATGCAACACATCGAGATTCGGGCCATTAAACAGCTGATCCACCGAGTCTTTCAGCACTCTCTCCGAAATCACTCGATTGATATCGGCTGGCAGATCAATATACACCACATGATCCTCTCATCGGCGCCAATATTTCTAACTTTATGTGGGTTTGCCAACCTGTGTACTTTTCATTGCTTCTTCCTCAAACTTAAGCCGTTTGCAGTTCCCGTAGTCACAAAAGCCCCCATCTCAACTATATGCGCCTGAAAGGCGTGAGCACGTTGCTCGTTGGAAATAATGAATGTGCACGAGCTTGCCTTAGTTAATGTTCTGTGTAGTTCTGTGCAGAAACGCGGTGTTGATAAGCCATTACAATTAATTAACCGTGACGAATTAAAGTGCGGTTAATAGTGAAACCGGTTAATTGTTGCATCCCTAGTTTTTATACATTCTAGACATTTTTATTATATGTATTCACTTTCCATATAATAGGTAATGTATCTCACGTATGTCTATCACTTATCCAGTGTTAGAGTCTGACATAAAATCGCACTGAAATGACATGAGGTGAGGCAGACAGTAGCTCTGCTGCACTGAAGAGGGCGCATGTGTGCTTACGTTATTCTTGTTCAGCGGTTGCTCTTCTTCTACGCAGTATAGTTCAATAGGAGTCTGTTGTTTTATGCTTCGCTCTGACTGGTTGCAAAAATCGTGGATATTAGCTCAAAAATGTCAATCAAAACGTGAATAAATAATGGACGACCAATGCTGGAGCTAAAGGACTTGCTTCAAAAGACAGGACAGAAGATAGCTTGATCATTTCAAAGTAATTCAAGTCATGCCAAGACTTCATTTACAAGGACTGTAAAGGTAAGACCAGTGTGTGAATCCTGTGTGTGTGTGAATGAGAGAGAGAGTGCAAGCAAGAGAGAGCACGCATCCGCCGTGGTGCTGTTGTGTTTGTGTGTGTTGTGTGTGAATGAGAGAGAGAGCTCATCCGCCGTGGTGCTGTTGTGTTTGTGTGTGTTGTGTGTGAATGAAAGAGAGAGCTCATCCGCCGTGGTGCTGTTGTGTTTGTGTGTGTTGTGTGTGAATGAAAAAGAGAGCTCATCCGCCGTGGTGCTGTTGTGTTTGTGTGTGTTGTGTGTGAATGAGAGAGAGAGCACGCATCCGCCGTGGTGCTGTTGTGTTTGTGTGTATTGTGTGTGAATGAGAGAGAGAGCACGCATCCGCCGTGGTGCTGTTGTGTTTGTGTGTGTTGTGTGTGAATGAGAGAGAGAGCACGCATCCGCCGTGGTGCTGTTGTGTTTGTGTGTGTTGTATGTGAATGAGAGAGAGAGCACGCATCCGCCGTGGTGCTGTTGTGTTTGTGTGTGTTGTGTGTGAATGAGAGAGAGAGCACGCATCCGCCGTGGTGCTGTTGTGTTTGTGTGTGTTGGGTGTGAATGAGAGAGAGAGCTCATCCGCCGTGGTGCTGTTGTGTTTGTGTGTGTTGTGTGTGAATGAGAGAGAGAGCACGCATCCGCCGTGGTGCTGTTGTGTTTGTGTGTGTTGTGTGTGCATGAGAGAGAGAGCTCATCCGCCGTGGTGCTGTTGTGTTTGTGTGTGTTGTGTGTGAATGAGAAAGAGAGCTCATCCGCCGTGGTGCTGTTGTGTTTGTGTGTGTTGTGTGCGAATGAGAAAGAGAGCTTATCCACCGTGGTGCTGTTGTGTTTGTGTGTGTTGTGTGTGAATGAGAGAGAGAGCACGCATCCGCTGTGGTGCTGTTGTGTTTGTGTGTGTTGTGTGTGAATGAGAGAGAGAGCACACATCCGCCGTGGTGCTGTTGTGTTTGTGTGTGTTGTATGTGAATGAAAAAGAGAGCTCATCCGCCGTGGTGCTGTTGTGTTTGTGTGTGTTGTGTGTGAATGAAAAAGAGAGCTCATCCGCCGTGGTGCTGTTGTGTTTGTGTGTGTTGTGTGTGAATGAGAGAGAGAGCAACCATCCGCCGTGGTGCTGTTGTGTTTGTGTGTGTTGTGTGTGAATGAGAGAGAGAGCACGCATCCGCCGTGGTGCTGTTGTGTTTGTGTGTGTTGTGTGTGAATGAGAGAGAGAGCACGCATCCGCCGTGGTGCTGTTGTGTTTGTGTGTGTTGTGTGTGAATGAGAGATAGAGCACACATCCGCCGTGGTGCTGTTGTGTTTGTGTGTGTTGTGTGTGAATGAGAGAGAGAGCTCATCCGCCGTGGTGCTGTTGTGTTTGTGTGTGTTGTGTGTGAATGAGAGAGAGAGCACGCATCCGCCGTGGTGCTGTTGTGTTTGTGTGTGTTGTGTGTGAATGAGAGAGAGAGCTCATCCGCCGTGGTGCTGTTGTGTTTGTGTGTGTTGTGTGTGAATGAGAGAGAGAGCTCATCCGCCGTGGTGCTGTTGTGTTTGTGTGTGTTGTGTGTGAATGAGAGAGAGAGCTCATCCGCCGTGGTGCTGTTGTGTTTGTGTGTGTTGTGTGTGAATGAGAGAGAGAGCACGCATCCGCCGTGGTGCTGTTGTGTTTGTGTGTGTTGTGTGTAAATGAGAGAGAGAGCACGCATCCGCCGTGGTGCTGTTGTGTTTGTGTGTGTTGTGTGTGAATGAGAGAGAGAGCTCATCCATCGTAGTGCTGTGTGAGTCGCTTGGTATAGTTGTCTGAGTGTTTTTTGGGAAGCATACTGAATCTCTATATACACTTTACATTCTTCCTTGACCAACTATGTACCTGCTATGTGTATAGAAATAATGCTGAAATGAGATATGAAACACAATCGGTAGTTGGCAAATTGATCGGGTGGATATGTTTGTAAATCTGACTTTTGACCAGCCACAAACCTCACCGCACGTCACTGGTAAACACAGTAACTAACATTAACTAATACAACCTTATTGTAAAGTGGGTAACACTGTAGAATAATAGTCCGTTAGTTAATGTATTTACTAACCTCAACTAAGTATGAATAATCTTGTAAAACATTTATTAATCATATTTCATCATTAACTAATGCCTTATTAAAATCCAAAGTTGTGCTTGTTAACATTAGTTGATGCACTGCGAGCTTAATTTAAATAACATTAACTAACATTAAAGAAAATAAATTAATAAATGTATTAGTAATTGTTTGTTCATGAAGTAAATAAATAAACTAATGGGCCGGCGACGCGGTGGCGCAGTAGGTAGTGCTGTCGCCTCACAGCATGAAGGTCGCTGGTTCGAGCCTCGGCTGGGTCAGTTGGCATTTCTGTGTGGAGTTTGCATGTTCTCCCCATGTTCGCGTGGGTTTCCTCAGAGTGCTCAGGTTTCCCCCACAGTCCAAAGACATGCGGTACAGGTGAATTGGGTAAGCGAAAATTGTCCGTAGTGTATGTGTGTGAATGAGAGTGTATGGGTGTTTCCCAGTGATGGGTTGAAGGCATCCGCTGTGTAAAACATATGCTGGATAAGTTGGCAGTTCATTCCGCTGTGGCAACCCCAGATTAATAAAGGGACTAATCCGAAAAGAAAATGAACGAATGAACTAATGGGCCATTATTTTAAAGTGTTATCGTAAAGTGTTAGCATTAAATTAAATTTCAATGACATTTTTTTAACCCAACTGTTGGCATTGTCTATATTTGACCCAACATTGGGTTAATAAATAACGTATACCTTAAATGTATTTATTTATTTTTGTAAAGTGAGAAGTGAATTTGATTGTAGTGTTACCTCTAAAGCTGGTGCCTCCTGAGGTTTGGCAAACCGGTGATGGTGAACCCTGTGGTCTCAGGACTGGAGCAAAGGCACTTTTTTGTTTGGTAGAAGATGGGAACGATGAGAAGGGCAAGAGGGAGGATGAGGAACTGGAGCCTGGAGGGCTAGACGGCATGACTGGGGAAAAAGGTGCTTCGATTATAATCAAATTCTTATCTGTTTGTCAAAATTCTAATTGTACTTTGAACAGGAAATGATTAAGATGATTGAAAATATCTGTCTGTAAAAACTTTTAGTGACACTTTAGTTTAAGCAACAATTCACACTATTAACTACTGGCTAATTACCTGTCTACGGTTAAGATGTTAATTGTTTATTATCACTTATAATGCACATATTATGCATAATCTTATTCAAATTTAAATTGTATGAGTCACATATATACAGTCATACACAGTACTATATACAGTGAAATGCCTATATGACTGCTGGTGACATTAAAGGGGACCCTTTCATGCCCCTTTTTACAAGATGTAAAAGAGTCTCTGATGTTCCTAAAGTGTGTGTGTGAAGTTTCAGCTCAAAATACCACACAAATAATGTTTTATTTTATTTACAACACTTTGAAACAAGCCCCTTTTAGGCTTTGATCCTAACTTTTGGTGACTGTCGCTTTAAATTCAAATGAGATTGTGCTCATTTCAGAAGAGGGCGGAGCTACAAAATGCCTATATCTCAGCATAGTGGCAGATTCAAAAACAAGACTAACATCTTATGCTAATGAGAGTGAGATGGTTCCTATTGGGTGAGTGTGATTATAAAAAATTTATTTAATAAATTTGTACCATTCGAGTCTGGTAATATTCACAGACTGATTGTTTATACCCCTTATAAAAGTGATTTTTGCATAATAGGTCCACTTTTAAAAAAGATTATCAATAAGAAATTCTGAAATAAAATTTAAAATATATATAGAGAGAAACTTTAGATGTATAAATTAGGAAAATATGGTTTAATGGCGCGATTAATGGTTTAATAGCGAGAATTGTACTTTAAAATAAACCTTGACCAAACTTGACAACAACTGTAACTCACTAGCATAAGGCGAGCTGTTTGGGGAGGCGCTGTTAAAGCCAGGCGATCCAGAAACACCCAGACTGCTCATGGGCACCGCTCCGTAACTCATGCCTCCATTAGATCCATAAGCAGACTGCTGAGGGGTCGATGAGGACGGGTAACCCCGGGGGGACAAACTGCTGGAGTTACGGGTGTAACCTTGAATGAGAATCACAACATATTACTCTATTATGCAACTTACAATACTAGCACTTATTCAATATTTTGAGTAAATATTAACTTCATTGCTTAATATTTTGAATATATACAGAAATTGGGAAACATTTGGAGCTCAAATGTGAAAAAATGAGGAAAAAATGCCAGATTTGTATATGTCTAAACTACTATAATGCTAAAAATCCACCCAGATGTTTTTGTTATATAATCATTATAAATAAGAGTCTTAAAAGAAGCTGTTACAGATTCCCTGCCACTGTTACATCACATTACTGGTGACAATTTGCACTATAAGCATAGATCAATAAGCCTCGCCCTAAAAAACTAATAGCCACGCCCTAAATGACTGGTAGCCTCTTCCTAAAGGACTGATAGCCTCACCCTAAATGACTGGTAGCCCTTCCCTAAAGGACTGATAACCCCCCTAAACGACTGGTAGCCCTTCCCTAACAGACTGATAGCCCTGCCCTAAATAACTGGTACCCCCTCCCTAAAGGAACGATAACCTCGCCCTAAACAACAGGTAGCCCCTTCATAAAGGACCGATAGCCCTGCCCTAAACAACTGGTGGCCCTTCCCTATAGGACTGATAGCCCCTCCCTAAACAACTGGTAGCCCCTCCCTAAATGAATGATAACCCTGCCCTAAACGACTGGTAGCCCGTTCCTAAAGGACTGATAGCCCCGCCCTAAACGACTGGTAGCCCTTCCCTAAAGGACTGATAGCCACGCCCTAAATGACTGGTAGCCCCTCCCTAAAGGAATGATAACCTTGCCCTAAACGACTGGTGGCCCCTCCCTAAAGGACTGATAGCCCCGCCCTAAACGACTGGTGGTCCTTTCCTAAAGGACTGATAGTGCCGCCCTAAAAGACTGGTAGCCCCTCCCTAAAGCACTGATAGTCCCACCCTAACCGACTAGTAGCCCGCCCCAAACGACTGGTAGCCCCTGCCTAAAGGACTGATAGCCCCACCCTAAGCGACTGGTAGCCCACCCTAAACGACTGGTAGCCCCTGCCTAAAGGACTGATAGCCCCACCCTAAGCGACTGGTAGCCCACCCTAAACGACTGGTAGCCCTTCCCTAAAGGACTGATAGCCCCACCCTAAGCGACTGGTAGCCCACCCTAAACGACTGGTAGCCCTTCCCTAAAGGACTGATAGGCCCGCCCTAAAAGACTGGTAGTCCCACCCTAAAGGACTGATAGCCCTGACCTAAGTGACTGGTAGCCCCTCCCAAAAGGCTTATCATGTAATCAGAAGTGAAGAAGAGTTGCTTCGAGCCAGGAGAGAAGGTTATGGTATTTGATTAAAGATTAAGAGGGTAAAATAATGAAGTGCACAGACACATCGTTTATAATAAGCAATACTATATACATATGAAAATAGGAAGAGTACATTTTGATTTCACTCCGACTTTAAGACCTGTTAGGATAACTAACTGCCCTACTGTCCTAACCTTGGCCGCTGGTTTGTCCAGGTTCTCCAATGCTGACGCCCAGCTGTGTGGGATACGAGCTGAGGCCCATGACGCTGCCATGGACGGGGGAGCTGGGCATGGCCTGCAGCTGACTGTGAGGACGCGGGACGCTGTACAGAGCCTCTGCTATATCTGCAGCCCGCTTCAGCAGCATGTCCTGCACCAAGACAAAGACAGCTCAGATTCAGGCCAGTACATTACAAACTATTCCATTTTATCTTATATATAATAGATATAATAGATATATATTATATATAATAGATTATATATAACAGATTACTTCATCTTGCAAATAAAAGGTCTTATATTCAATAATAAGGTCAACAATTTTGACCTCAGTAGATTTTACTTCTATATATACAGTGCTCAGCATATATGAGTACACCCCTCACAAATCTTTCATTTAAATTAGTATTTACTATAGGAAGGTTTACAATATTATATTTGTGCATATACATTAGTTTAGTCAGTACTAAAGCCAAATCTGGAGATAATCTAACAAAATAACTTAGGATAACGGTTTAAATATATACATTTATAGCCCAAATTTATATGTTAGGGAAAAATATTAAATACAAATTTTAAAAGGAGCAAAAACAAGAGAGAAAATAATATATAAAATATTTTTGAAATTTTGGAGTCTGTAATTTTTTTTGCAATATTATGCATGAATTTAAATGTGTTATCTTTCTATTTCTAAAGATGTTCAGTGAGTAAAATATTATTTTAATAAATATATCTGTTTAATAATAATAATAATAAAAAAATTATATATATATATATATATATATATATATATATATATATATATATATATATATATATATATATATATATACACACACACACACACACACACACACACACACACACACACACACACACACACACACACACAGTTAAAGTCAGATTTATTAGCCCCCTTTAGAATTTTTTTTTCTTTTTTAAATATTTCCCAAGTGATGTTTAACAGAGCAAGGAAATTTTCACAGTATGTCTGATAATATTTTTTCTTCTGGAGAAAGTCTTATTTGTTTTATTTTGGCTAGAATAAAAACAGTTTTAATTTTTTTAAAAGCCATTTTAAGGACAAAATTATTAGCCCCTTTAAGCAATTTTTTTTCGATGGTCTACAGAACAAACCATCGTTATACAATAACTTGACTAATTACCTTAACGTGCCTAGTTAACCTAGTTAAGCCTTTAAATGTCACTTTAAGCTGTATAGAAGTGTCTTGAAAAACATCTAGTAAAATATTATTTACTGTCATCATGGCAAAGATAAAATAAATCAGTTATTAGAAATGAGTTATTAAAACTATTGTGATTAGAAATGTGTTGAAAAAGTCTCAGTCTATATATATATATATATATATATATATATATATATATATATATATATATATATATATATATATATATATATATATATATATATATATATATATATATATTATTCCAGTCAATCCAAAAGAAATATGACTTTCTCTAGAAGAAAATACATTATAAAATACCCTGTAAAAAATTATGACAAAAAGTCATGACAAAAAATGTTTTTGTTCATTTAACCTATTTTAATAAGTTTAACTTAATATTTTTTTGTCATTTTGACTAATTTTATTTGATAAAATCTCATTTGATTCACCTAAACAATTTAAAGCAGTAAAATGTTTTTTGCAGTGTACTGTGAAATTTCCTTGCTCTGTTAAACATTACTTAAAATAAAAACAAATAATTTAAATATCCCAGGGTGGCCGATAAGCTTGTCTTCAATTGGAACATTTCTGTTCCATTTTTACCTTAAATTGAAAAACTAAATTATAAAACAGTAGCATGTTTGCTAGTGATTTTAGACACCTGAACCCCAATACACATGTTAAACATTTCCAATATTTTCATTTCCCAATGCTTCAGTTCAGTGGTTATTTACCTGATTGCTGGTAGTATTTCCATAGAGGGATTCAACAACATCTGCTGCTCTTTTAAGTAACATTTCCTAAATTTAAAAGAGAATAAAAAAATATAAATTATCTCTTCATCCAAGTTTGTATATTAATGTTTAAAAGCATACACAAGTATTAACTTACCTTGGCCAATTTATCGGGATCACCGGGATGTCGAGGGATGAGCTTTTGGAGCCTCTGGAAGCCGTAGTCAATAGTTGGCTCATTCAGTGCTAGAGAAAACCATATCAATCATGTCATTTCTGTCTTTAAAACATCCAAGTATCTTCATAAATACCATATTATGTAGTATTTTTGATCTAGAACCACACTGTAAAAGATGCTGGGTTTCACACAATTGCTTCATGCTGTCCCAACACAAATCAATTAAGTTAACTTTGTCATTTTTACTAATTTAAGTGGATTAAACATAAAACTATTAAGCTGTCTCAAAAACTCATTTTAAATCAGTAGTTTGAACAAGCAGCAAAAGTGCACAAAGGAGTCAAAATACTTCATAAATAAGCTTTACATTGATGTATCGCTACAGTATCGCTATTTGTCGACGCTACAGAGCACTGTGCACCAGAACAACACGACACAGAAACAGTTTCTTCCCTCAGGCGATCCATCTCCTGAACACTTGATTATAATAATTGTGAATCAAACATCACTACTTTTTATACACATATACACTTATTTATTTAACAACATAATTTACATGCCAATTTGCACACAACGCCTGCACATATAACATTCTATATAGTAATATACCTGTACATACACTTGTCAATTTGTATATTTGCATTCACTATTTAATTCTATTTTTAAAATATATTTATTATCTGTTTTTTGTCCTGTCTCTTTCATTCTGTTGCACTGTAGAAGCTTCTGTCTGGCAATAAAGCTCTTTCTGATTCTTCTGATTCTGATGTATGGCTGTAGGACACTCAAGAGTTCACACTTAGATATTGCTTGACGCTATTAGCAGGTTTGGCATGCTGTCCCGGGAGAGAACCCTGAGCTCGGAGATAATTGAGCCCAGGGCTCCCGCCTGGTCAATTGAGCACGTACGGGGAGCACGAGATCAGGTAGTTCTCAAGAGCTCCCCGTGGTAAAGAAAGAAAGGTGGAGAAGGGGTGGATGGGGGGTTTCTTCGGAAAACGAAGATAAGGGAGTAATATTTGCCATACCTGTCAACCCTCCCGTTTTTCCCAGGATTCTCCCGTATTTTACAGTTCTATCCCGCTGTCATCCCGTAAAGGTATTTTCCCGTATTTGTCCCGTATGTTTTATCTTTCTGAGAAGAGCCGATCCTTCCTATATGCAACCTATACCGCCGAACCACCAGGGGCCGCCCTTGCTCTTAAATGTGAATCGGTTCTGTGCTTTCATTTTATTTAGGCATAGAAACACTTTGAAATAAACATAAAAATGGCGCGATTCATTTCCTTTTCATTACAGGCGCCATTGCCCCTATGCAATCCTCAAAACAGTCAGTTAATAGTTAATAGATAATAGACGCTGTTTCCCAAGCGGATTCTGTACGTACGTGATTTGATGCTGAGCTCAAATGGACACTGGGTTTTGGGTGCGTGTTTGAACAGACATATACACATAATAATAATGATAATAATAATAGTAATAGCGGTTCATTCCGCTGTGGCGACCCCAGATTAATAAATGGACTAAGCCGAAAAGAAAATAAATGAATGAATGAATAATAATAATAATAACATCATCTAGACATGTCGATCTTGTTGGGTTTTCTTTTAAACACAACAAATTTTGTCTTAATAGAGCATAAACAGTTAGAAAAACAATCAAATGCTTTCATTATAGATCTGTGCAGTTTTAAAGTGACAGCTCTGTTATTCAATGTAATCAAACCAAAAAAATCTAAACGAGAGATTCATTCGCTGCTCTTTAATCAGAATGTTTATATTATACAGTGAAGAAAAGATGAGATTTGATAACTTGATTATCTTGATAACTTGATAACATACCTGTCAACATTGGGATGCCCACCATAAGGGATCAACACCCCCCCCCCCCCCCCCCCCCCCCCCCCTTAAAAAATACCACAAATTACTAAATATGTTGATTTGGAGCTGTTTCGTTATAAATAAACAGTTAAATGGGCAGTAATATGTTTTATTATTATTATTATTATTATTATTTATAAAAGAAAAAATAAATAGTATACATTAGCCGCAAATACTTTAGCAAACAGTTTAGCTTATTAAAATTAATAGCTATTATAATGAAATAAAATCAAGCTATCAAATCTCATTAGCCGTTTCTTCACTGTATAACTGACACCTTCTAATTAAAGAGCAACAAATGAATCTCTTATTTATTAAATAACAGGTGTCACTTTAAAAATGCAACCATCTAACGTTATAATAAAAGCATTCGATTGCCTTTTTATGCTCATTTAGGACGAAATTAGTTGTGTTTGAAAAAACCCCACCAAGATCGACATCTTTAGATATTATTAATATTAATTATGTGTATATGTCTGTTTAAACGCACCCAAAACCCAGACTTTCGCTCCGTTTCAAATCGCGTGTACAGAATCTGTTTGGGAAACAGCGTCTATTTATCACTATGAGCGTGTCAGCTGATAGTCATGCACTGCTATATGACTGTTTTGAAGATTGCATATGAAGGGGGGGACGGCATCTGTAATGAAAAGGCAAGGAAATCCCGCCGTTTTTTGTATTTATTTATTTTGTATTTAAGTTTTTTCATGCCTAAACAAAGCGAAAGCACAGAACAGGCTAACATTTAAGTGCAAATGGCGGCCCCTGGTGGTTTGGCGGTATGGGTTGCGTATAGGGAGGCTCTGCTCTGCTCTTTATTTGCCACCCTTCAGAGAAAGACTGAAAATACGGGAGAAATACGGGAAAATACCTTTACGGGATGATAGCGGGATAGAACTGTTAAATACGGGAGAATCCCGGGAAAAACGGGAGGGTTGACAGGTATGCTTGATAACTTGAACTTGGGTAAGTATCCCTTATTTTTACATCCCAATGTTGAGAGGGTATGATATTTGCTAGGCTACTTATAGTGAGTTTGGATTAATCTGATTGGCTAACTAATGATTGTAGATGAGAGACCAGCTGCGGTCAAATATATCACGTGCTCCTCTCGAAATTAGTTTGTGAAACTTCACATATTATGACTGAAATGAAACTATTTAAATATCTGGAATCTGAGGGTTCCGAAAAATCGAAATATTGAGAAAATCATCTTTAAAGTTGTCTTCAAGAGTTCTCACTTAGCTGATGATTGATAATAAAGCTTGTTTGGCATGCTGTCCTGGGAGAGAGCCCTGAGCTTATAAGATCCTTGAGCCCTGGGCTCCCTCCTGTTTGCAGGGCGAGAGGGGAGTTTGAGCTCAGGTAGATCTCGATGAACTCCCCCTGGCTTATCTAGCTAAGTCACGGATATGGATGACGGAGGAGAGGTGTACTCGCTAAGAGCTTGACTATGGTATCAATTTTGTATGTTCAATTTACTTAGAGGGTGCGTGTTATTTGGACTGTCAGAGGAAACTAGAGAACCCGGGGAAAACCCACGCAAGCAAGGGGAGAACAAGCAAAACTCCGCAGAGAAATTTAATTAGGTTTAGTAAGGATTTTAACCAGGCTGTGAGGCAACAGTGCTAATTACTGGGCCACCGTGTCGCCCATATGAAAAGTCGGGGATGTAGTGGTGGGGGGGTTCTTCAAAACGAAGATATTGAGATAAGAAAAACTCTGGTTATTTATAGTAAGTTAGGAACCATCTGATTGGATAATCAATCATGAGCTGATGCTGGAACAGCTGAGAACAATCATAAGCTCGTGATCCTCTCGAAATTAGTTTATAAATAAACTTCACTAAATGAAGTGCTTAAAATTGAGTTTTGATATATTTACAGTAGGAAATTAAAAAAAAAATGTCTTCATGCGACATGATCTTTACTTAACATCCTAATTATTTTGGCATAAAATAAAAATCTATCTGTATTTATTTTTGTCTATTTCCAAAAATATACTTGTTCAAAATAATTTTAACAGATTTTATCAGTCTTGTGTGCAAAAATAGTTACAGATGGATATATAATTTCAGTCCCACATTAATTTAATGTACAATCCATACTGTTAACAAACCATTAAATAAGTATAACCAGGACTTTGCATTAACACCCGCCAACACGCCAAATGCGGGTAGATTTCAGCTCTGGCGGGTTAGACAGACACCTCCACTAGCCACTTTGGCTGGTTGGAAATCATTTTTAAATTTTAGTTTTCTTAAAAGCAGCGGCAGCTAGCTCTCTGCAACTCTCACATGGTCGCCCACTGAAGCTAAGCAGGGCTGCGCCCGGTCAGTACCTGGATGGGAGACCACATGGGAAAGCTAGGTTGCTGCCGGAAGTGGTGTTAGTGAGGCCAGCAGGGGGGCACCCAACCTGCGGTCTGTGTGGGTCCTAATGCCCTAGTGATGGGGACTCTATACTGCTCAGTGAGCGCCGTCTTTCGGATGAGACGTTAAACCGAGGTCCTGACTCTCTGTGGTCATTAAAAATCCCAGGATGTCCTTCGAGAAAGAGTAGGGGTTTAACCCTGGCATCCTGGCCAAATCTGCCCACTGGCCTCTGTCCATCATGGCCTCCGAACCCTCCCCATATCATAATTGGCTTCATCACTCTGTCTCCCCTCCACCAATCAGCTGGTGTGTGGTGTGCGGTCTGGCGCAAAATGGCTGCCGTCGCGTCATCCAGGTGGATGCTGCACACTGCTGGTGGATGAGGCGATTCACCCCAATATGTAAAGCGCTTTGAGTGTCTAGAAAAGTGCTATATAAATGTAAGGAACTATTATTATTATTATTAAAAGCAGGGTTTGAAAATAAGCCCAATCTTCGTGCAAATGTGATCTTAGAATCGTGAAGCAGCACGACTGACAAAAATAACTGTGTTCGCGCGAGCAGAAAGCAGGTAAATACAGAATGAGAGGATGATCACTCGCGCGCACAGATGATGTGATGCGCGCGACTGTTAAAAAGAGCGCGCGCTCCCGTTTACTTGCGCGAAGCAACCGTGCCGTGCCTAGAGAAAGTGCAACTGGTGTGATCGGTTCCCTTTGAAATAGAATGGACAAAGAGCGATGATCGTGCACCCACAGTCCTGCTGCTTTCAAGAGCTCAAGATTAAAATAAAAATACACATATTCTTTTGTAAGCAGCAGCGGTCACTGCTTTCATTTGAATGATTCTTTGAACCGATTATTAACAGGCCTATATTAACCATGTGCACATGATCATCCTTTCATTATCAAACACTGTATGTTTCACCTGCTTTCTTTTGCTTACAGTTATTTATGTTAATATAATTTAATTATATATTTTTACAATAACATTGCTTTAATGGGAGATTACTCTCCGTTTATGTGTAGTTAACTGGTGATATGGGACCTTTAGCCAGGACAGATTACTGTGCATAGTTTAGATACATGACAATAATTATTTTTTTAAATGTAATGTTTTTTTTAAAGAAAAATTTTGTTGAATTAAAAGTGCACCTATACAGCTATATTTTCCTTGTTTTGACACATTAAATTGTGGCTAAGAAATACTTATTTGCTGTGTTCAGAGATAAATTTGGTAAATCCTTAATTTTGAGCCCTGAAAAGTCATGTGAAATAAAAAATGATTGCATTGAGACCAAGCGGCAACCTCCCGCTCTCCCTCAGGAAGCCAATACGGAAGTAACTGAAACTGCAATTCATCGAAATTCCGCTAGTCCTGGCTCCATAATAGAGCAGATTTCTATTGAGCCCACTGTTAGAATGGGCAACTTTACAGCATAAAAAAAGGTGTTTACAGCCTGGTACAAAGAAAGATTTTGGTTCATATAGCTAAAATTACCCTTCGTGACAACTGTGAGGGGGTCGAATTTTTTTATAACTCATCCGTTTCCTTTATATTAGGTTATATTAAGTTTGCATAATTAAGGGCGTGGCCACTTGAGTGACAGCTAGGTCTCGCTGGTCGCCGTCACTTCACCTCAGTTGATTACGGCTGATTAGCCGCTGATCTCGGCATATTCATCGTATTTTTGTGTTGTTTTATGTGACTATACACAGTCAGTTGCCTTTTGGAATTATTTCCTACAATTATCAGATGATATGGCATGCTGTGTGCACTTAATTGTGCTCACAAGCCATTCACGTGGCCTCCATTTGCCAGGTGAATAAAATTATATACCATCTCTATGAATGTATTTGTTTTATTTAAGATAATTTATCATTTATAATGTTCTTTAGAGCTGTAATGCACTCCAGAATCTGACAGATTAATAGGCTCTAGAACAGTCATCTGAAGCGTTGTCATACAGTGTTCTGCCTGGACTTCATAATTAGCCTTGCATTTACTAACACAGACTATATCTGAAGTTTTTGGAAGTAATTCGCACTTTCCTCCTGTTGAAAAACGTCATAAGCACAATGCTTAGTGGCTCAATGTGTAATGCATTGAGCTACTAAGCATTGCGCTTATGACGTTGCTTATGAAACAGTGTTTTAAAAGTCTAAACACTTTATTGATAAAGTGTACAACCAAGCACATGTGGTCAGAACACAAACGAGTCGCAGGTGATGAAGTATTAAGCGTTTCTCCCTTAGCAAAGCCCGTCTAAGCAGAATGCCAGATGAGTCTGTAGCTCCGCTCACGCTCCGCCTCTTTGCCCTTGTATGGTATGCCCGGGGTTGGTGCGATGACGCGCGAACAAAATGGCGACGGTCGGCCATGCCTTCTGGTAGCTTTATTTGGGTTCTTCATAAACCTATGGGTGACGTCACGGATACTACGTCCATATCTTTTACAGTCTATGATTGAGACACAACCCATTTGCTCATGCACACTGAGCAAGCTAATACACAACACACACAAGAAGTTAAATGAATGAGAAGGCATGTGGATATAACACATCTAAATCAAGTCATTTTAGCATGTCAAAGTCAAATTTATGCATACAAAATATATTTTCCCAACAAGACAAGTGGGGCTAGTGAAAATGGCGAGTGGCTAGTTATGTTAGAAATCTACTAGCCACAGTGGCTGGTGATCAAAAAAGTTAATGTTAAGCCCTGAGTATAACTATAAACTAAATTTAGCTTAATAAATAGTTAGTAAAGTAGTAGTTGAGTAAGGTATTTGGTAGGATTAGGGATGTAGAATGATTTAATAAGCAGTCAATATCTTAATAACATAAGCCAGTAGTAAAGGGTGTGAATAGTTACTTAAACTAAAATGTTACCTTTGATAAGGTAAAAGCTGACATGACTCGATGACTGTAAACATAGAAAATAATCTAAAATAATACATTCATTCATTTTCCTTCATGTCGCCACAGCGAAATGAACTGCCAACTATTCCAGCACATGTTTTATGCAGCGCATGCCCTTCCAGCAGCAACCCAGTACTTGGAAACACACATACACTCTCGCATTCACACACACACTCATACATTCATTCATTAACTTTCCTTCGGCTTACTCCCTTTTTTCATCAGGGGTCCTCACAGCGGAATGAAACACCAACTTATCCAGCATTTGTTTTACGCAGCGGATGCCCTTCCAGCTGCAACCCAGTACTGGGAAACATACATACACTATGGCTAATTTGGTTTATTCAATTCACCTATAACGCATGTCTTTGGACTTGTGCTGGAAACCGAAGCACCCGGAGGAAACCCACGCGAACACAGGGAGAACATGCAAACTCCACACAGAAATGCCAACTGGCCCAGCCAGGGCTCAAATCAGCGACGCTCTTGCTGCGAGGCAACAGTGCTAACCACTGAGCCACCGTGGCACCACTAACATAATACACTTTGTCTTAAAGTTTACGCAAGTGTGGGAATGAGCTTACCTGTGTAAATGAAGCGTCCTGGAGCTCCTTTACAAAACTGCTTAGATTTGTAGGACAGCGTAACTTCTACAACTCCTGGAATGTGTCGAGGTGGAGTCTGAACTCGAATCGCATGAGGTGTGATCAACTGCACGAAGAAGGAGGGAAAAACAAGTTGCAAAAGTTCTTGGTACTCGATCTTTAAGCCAGTTTTACACTACATATAAGACTCGTTACAGAATTGCAGGTACATTTCAAGCATTATATTTATAAATATTTTCTTTAACCTGTATGATATTCATTTATTTATATTCCTTCGGCTTAGTCCCTTTATTCATCAGTGGTCGCCACAGCGGAATGAACTGCCAACTTATCCAGCATATGTTTTACACAGCGGATGCCCTTCCAGCTGCAACCCAGTACTGGGAAATATCTATACACACTCATTCACACACATTTAATTTACCTATAGCGCATGTGTTTGGACTGTGGGGGAAACCGGAGCACCCTTAGGAATCCCAGGGAGAACATGCAAACGCCACACAGAAATGCCAACTGGCCCAGACGGGACTCAAACCAGCGACCTTCTTGCTGTGAGGGGACAGTGCTAACCACTCAGCCACCGTGTCACTTCAGCATTGTTTTTCAGATAAACAAGCATGTTCACTTAGCATGTTACTTAAATATCTGCACATATATTATGGTATTTTTATGCTTCAGAAGAGTCAAAACTTACACACAGCACCTTTAAGTTTATATTTATGTAATGAAATACACATACAAACATTACTCGATATAATTTATGATATTTTTCAAAACTGTTTTTATTAAACTTGTTATTTTTAGTAGGTAATAATAGGTTCATTTTAGAAACACAAAATGACCCACAATTCTGGAATCACCCATACAGTTGTTAATATATACCTCGCTCCACACTAGCATGCTCCCGAAAACCACCTGCAGACCATCGAAGAAGTTTTCCCCGATCACAATAACCATAGCGCCACCTGTAGTCCAGCCTTCGCTAGGACTTATGGCTTTGATACACGGAGTAGCTGTAGAGTATAGAGAAGAACACATCGGAATAAATAAAGCATTAATAATACAAGAGGACGCGACAAGATTCTAGCAGCAAGCAATTTGGCTATATCCACCAAACAAGATGTGACACGACATGACAGAACCATTCATTTAAATATCAAGCCACTGTACTCCCAACAAAATGGTTAGGAGTGGCGCGTGTAGTTAGGACACGGTGTTAGAAAGCCACCATGAAAATACTTAATCTTGCAGACTATAAACACATTTATTGTGGAAACCTTCCTGCACTGTAAAAAATATTCATAAATTAGCAGTCTTCCGTATGTCGTGATTATAGGACCTTGATCTTTCTCTAAAAACAACTTTTGATGTTTAAGAGTTTGAAAAAGTTATTTTAATTGATAATTTTATTCGTTTGATATTGAGAGTGAGATAATGGCTCCACTTTTAGACACGCATTTGCGAACTTTCCTTTGTTTGTTCCCTTGGGGGAATTCCATTTTAAAGTGCGTTCCACTTCATAAAGTGAATGAGGGAAGCTTACATGGAATTACCCTTGATCTCGAGTGAGTGAGTCGGCTTCATATGTCCACTTCGGCACCTACTGTATATGTCCCAGGATACAATTTGATTGTGACGTCACAACAGTGTAGTTCCCAATTGCTTAAGGGTTTAGGGCATTACATTTAAACCCATTCAACCAGTAGTGGACACTTGTGTAGTGTCAAATGTATACAGATGAACGGAAGTTAGTGAAGGACATAAAAGTGGGGTTGGTGTTGTCAATTATAGTTCAAAACCAGGTAATAAATTGCCAGTACATTTTCTGTTATTTTACAGACTTATTTCCATATATACACTACCTGAAAAAAGTCTTGTCGCCTATTCAAGTTTTAGGAACAACAAATAATAACTTGACTTCTAGTTGATCATTTGGTATCAGAAGTGGCTTATATGAAAGGCAAAGGCCTCTAGATTACGTTTATTTTACCAACATAAAATATGATCATGCCTTGATTTTTCATTGTTTAATTAGGACAGTAAGGTCTGACTTTACTTAGAGAAAAGTCTTGTCATTTAACAGAAATAATGTACAGTATAGAATATAAAGTCATGGTGCAGTGGAAACAGAATGAATATTGTGTCTGACTCCCATGAGCTTGGAGGACTGCATCCATACATCACTGCAATGACTCAAATAGCTTATTAATAAAGTCATCTGGAATGACAAAGAAAGCGTTCTTGCAGGACTCCCAGAGTTCATCAAGATTCTTTGGATTCATCTTCAATGCCTCCTCCTTCATCTTACCCCAGGTATGCTCAATAATGTTCATGTCTGGTGACTGGGCTGGCCAATCCTGGAGTACCTTAACCTTCTTTGCTTGCAGGAGCTTTGATGTGGAGGCTGAAGTATGAGAAGGAGCGCTATCCTGCTGAAGAATTTGCCCTCTCCTGTGGTTTGTAATGTAATGGGCAGCACAAATGTCTTAATACCTCAGGCTGTTGATGTTGCCGTCCACTCTGCAGATCTCTCGCACGCCCCCATACTGAATGTAACCCCAAACCATGATTTTTCCTTCACCAAACTTGACTGATTTCTATGAGAATCTTGGGTCCATGCGGGTTCCAGTAGGTCTTCCGCAGTATTTGTGATGATTGGGATGCAGTTCAACAAATGGTTCATCAGAAAAATCCACCTTCTGCCACTTTTCCAAATGATCAACTAAGTCAAGTTATTATTTGTTGCTCTTACAACTGGGATAAATGACAAGACTTTTGTCAGGTAGTGTATAATTCATAACTTAAACAATATATTGTTTCAAACTAATAAAGTTACTCTGTTAAACTGCAAAGTTTAATAATCAACAACAAAAGTCATCAGAGCAGAGATAAAAGTCCAATAATGCAGCTCATAACATACCTGTAAATAAACACAAAATTCACAAAATTCGGACACTGTTAAAGTAAAAACTAATATCCAACGCTATCTCACGCCAATTCGAAACTTCTAGAATTAATATTAATTGCTCATTTGTATGAATTCGTAAGATCTCATTCGTACAATTTAGTACGATTTGCTCATCCTCCAATGACGGTTGGGTTTATGGGCGGGGTTTGGGGCCACGCCCCCTACAAATTGTATATTTTTGTTTATTTGAACTCATATAAATTCACACAAATTAGCCACTAAACTGACAAAATGTAAAATAGTTACGTTTCCTTGTGAGATTGGGCTGAAATATCATTTCTTATATATAATCTCACCGTATTCCATGTTATTCTCCACCGTCTCATTTGGATCCATTCTACGAGAGCGACGTCCATGCTTGGAGTTGTTGTGTACAAACATATTATCTGAAATGGCGAGGACAGGACCGTCCACGCAGACCGTAGTGGACAGAACTACCTGTTGGAAAATAAAGAAAGACACCTTAATAAGGAGGAGATTCACACTTTATTTTATGGCACAATTAACAAACCATTAACTAAGACTTTTGGCACAATAAATTAAAATTGTTTGCTGCTCATTAATAATTTGTACAGTAGTAGTTGTGTTTAGGTAAGTGATGTAGAATAAGATCATGCAGGATATGTGCTTTGTACGTACTATCAATTCATTCATTCATTCATTTTCCTTCAGCTTACTCTCTTTATTCTTCTGGGGTTGCCACAGTGGAATGAACCGCCAACTATTCCAGCATATGTTTTACACAGCGGATACCCTTCCAGCCGCAACCCAGTACTGGGAAACACTCAAACACACTCATTCACATACACACTCATACACTACGGCCAATTTACTTCATCCAATTCACCTATAGCGCATGTGTTTGGGAGCACCCGCAGAAAACCCACGCCAACACGGGGAAAACATGCAAACTCCACACAGAAATGGCAACTGGCCAAGCTGGGACTCGAACCAGCAACCTTTTTGCTGTGAGGCGACAGTGCTAACCACTGAGCCACCGTGCCACCTTCAAATACTCAATGTACACAAAAAATAGTGCTGCAGATGAGAAAACATCTCAACACATATGAAGACTAGCTGCTAATAGGCTGCAAGAACAGAAACGTCACACACACTCCGAAGCAGATGTAAAGCAATGCACGGTAGGAAGAGCGGATGAAGGGGAGATGAAGAGTCAGATAGTGGCTCCAGCAGTGAAAGACAAGTGGGAGGAAGTGAAGCGGGAGGGTCCCCAGTGAGCACTTCCTGGGTCACAGAGCCTGACCTTTCCCATCTGGAGCCCATCACTCAAATCCTGACAACTTCCTGAAGCATCTCGGTCCATTTCCTCATCATTCCTGCTCCCTCTCTCTCCCATGAGAAATTATGCTCAAACTCTTCATATATTCATTATCACACAATTTATCAAAAGCTACAGCGAGACACAACTGATCCAAGAACATTCAATTCAATTCAAGTGTATTTGTATAGTGCATTTCACAATAATTATTGTTCCAAAGCAGCTTTATTAAAGGTGCACATTATCGCATTACAATCAAATTCGCAAAAGTTAAGGTTATTAGTTACTATAACTTTATTAGTTACTATAACTTTAGCTAATTAACTAATAGCTAATAGCTTTTAACCGTTAAAGTTATTATATTTCAACACAGTTAACCTGCAGTTATATAGTACATAGGTGATGTTTATGTGTTTATGTGCAATGAAGTGTATTAGTGTATTCAGTATATGATACCAGAATTATTTAGAACAATATTTTACACAAAAAAAAGTCTCCAAATTTGGCATATTTGATTATATATGGTATATACAGTATATAGAACTACTATATATGATGCCAGGAGTATTTAGAACAATATATTACACAACAAAGTCTCCCAATTTGGCATATTTATATACTGTATATATGGTATATACAGTATATAGGACTACTATATATGATACAAGGAGTATTTAAAACAATATATTACACAATAAAACCTTCCAATTTGGTATATTTGTCTATATATGGTATAAACATTATATATATATATAACTACTGCATATGATACCAGGAATATTTAGAACAATATATTACACAAAAAAGTCTCCCAATTTGCTATATTTGTCTATATATGTTATATACAGCATATAGAACTACTGTAAATGATGCCAGAAGTGTTTAAATAATATATTACACAAAAAAGTCTCCCAATTTGCTATATTTGTCTATATATGTTATATACAGTATATAGAACTACTGTAAATGATGCCAGAAGTATTTAAATAATATATTACACAAAAAGTCTCCCAATTTGGTATATTTGTCTATAATAATAATAATAATTCCTTACATTTATATAGCGCTTTTCTAGACACTCATAGCGCTTTACACATTTGGGGGAACCATATTGCGCCAGACCGCACACCACACACCAGCTGATTGGTGATGACAGAGTGATGAAACCAATTATCCTATGGGGATGGTTGGGAGGCCATGATGGACAGAGGCCATCCTACAGTATATATATATATATATATATATATATATATATATATATATATATATATATATATATATATATATATATATATATATATATATATATATATATATATATATATATATATATATATATATATATATATATATATATATATATATATATATATATATATATATATATATATATATATATATATGTATGTATGTATGTATGTATGTATGTATGTGTATATATATATATATATATATATATATATATATATATATATATATATATATATATATATATATATATATATATATATATATATATATATATATATTTATATATAGTTGAAGTCAGAATTATTAGCCCCCTTTTGAATTTTTTTTTCTTTTTAAATATTTCCCAAATTATGTCAAACAGAGCAAGGAAATTTTCACAGTATGTCTGATAATATATTTTCTTTCTGGAGAAAGTGTTTTTTGTTTTATTTCGGCTAGAATAAAAGCAGTTTTACATTTTTTAAGAGCCATTTTAAGGTCAAAATTATTAGCCCCTTGAAGCTATAATTTTTTTCGGTAGTCTACAGAACAAACCATCGTTATACAATAACTTAATCATAAACTGATAAAACTGACTTAAACTGATAAAATAAATCAGTTATTAGAGATGAGTTATTAAAAATATTATGTTTAGAATTGTGGTATAAAAAAAAACTCTCCGTTAAACAGAAATTGGGGGGAAAAAATATACAGGGGGCTAATAATTCAACTATATATATAAACACACACCTACTGTATATGATACAGGAGTATTTAAAACAATATATTACACAAAAAAGTCTCCCAATTTGGTATAATTATCTTGTGATTTTTTTAGTAAGTATATTATTAAAACAAGATTGTTAAAATTAGTTTGAGTAAAATGTAATTTTTGTTTTATTCTTCATTAAACTACTGATGACACTTCCTTCAAATAAAAAATATTGTCATTTAGAGCAATTATTTTGCATGAAATATCGAAAAAATAAAGATGGAGTATTTTCATATACAATTGAAGAAAAATAATGAGAAATTTTTATTTATTTTTTTAAATATTTCTGCTGTTTGACAGAGCAAGCACATTTTTCAAAGTATTTCCCATTTTTTTGTTGTTGTCATAATCATAATAATTTGCCAATGGGGTATGCTAAATTATCTTATGTCAGAAGGAAAATCAAGATTATTTAGCTTGTTTTAAGTAACAACTCATTCATTTATTAATTTTCCCTCGGTTTAGTCTCTATTTTAGAGGTCGCCACAGCAGAATGAACTATTCCAGCATATGTTTTTTTTACGCAGCAGATGCCCTTCCAGTCGCAACCCAGTACTGGGAAACACCCATACACTCTCACATTCACACACATACACTACGACCAATTTAGTTAATTCAATTCACCTATAGCACATGTGTTTGGACTTTGGGGGAAACCGGAGCACCCGGAGGAAACCCACGCGAACACGGGGAGAACATGCAAACTCCACACAGAAATGCCAACTGTCCCAGCCGGGACTCAAACCAGCAACCTTCTTGCTGTGAGGCGACAGTGCAAACCACTGAGCCACCATGCCGCCCACAACTCATTTAATTTTGTCATATTATTTCTGAAAGCAAGACAATGTTATTTGCTTGTTTAGAA
Source organism: Danio kyathit (assembly GCA_903798195.1). Taxonomy (NCBI): domain Eukaryota; kingdom Metazoa; phylum Chordata; class Actinopteri; order Cypriniformes; family Danionidae; genus Danio; species Danio kyathit. The sequence continues at coordinate 78,710,759 of LR812523.1, read as the reverse complement.
ATTGCGTCTTGATTTAAGAATGTTTAGATATTTGGACTGGAAACAAGATAAAAATCTAAGTAAGAGAATCATTTTTTGCAGTGTGAATTATCCCTTTAAAACATTTCACAAATACAGTATAAACTGAGCATACCTGAAATCTCCTCATGTCTCGGGGGTTTCCTGCCGTCTTCAGACAATTCTGATTGCACTTCAGGAAAAACTTCAAGAAAAATCTGTGGGAAGCCAAACAAAACAAAGTGTAAACCGAACAAGTTAATCAAGAGGAGTTTTACTGTAGAGTTCTATTGTCATTCATTGTATAGCATATGGTTTGCTTAAGCTATGTAAAGTTGAAGTCAAAATTATTCGCCCTCCTGTGAATTTTGTTTTCTTTTTCGAATATTTCCCAAATGATGTTTGACAGAGCAAGGAAATTTTCACAGTATTTCCTATAATATTTTTTCTTCTGGAGAAAGTCTTATTTGTTTTATTTCAGCTAGAATAAAAGCAGTTTTTAATTTTTTTAAACCCATTTTAAGGTTAATATTATTAGCCCTCTTAAGCAATATTTGTTTTCGATAGATTACAGAAAAAACACTGTTATACAATGACTTGCCTAATTACCCTAACTTGACCTAATTAATCTAGTTAAGTCTTTAAATGTCATTTTAAGCTGAACACTAGTCAAATATTATTTACTGTCATCATAGCAAAGATAAAATAAATCAGTTATTAGAAATGAGTTATTAAAGCTATTATGTTTAGAAATGTGGTGAAAAAAAATCTTCTTTCCATTAAACTGAAATTGCACTGCAAAAAATGCTTTTCTTACTTAAATTTTTTTTGTCTTGTTTCTAGTCCAAATATCTAAAAATTCTTATATTAAGAAACATTTTCTTGGCAAGCAAAACATAATGTCTTGTTTTCAGAAATAATATGCCAATATTAAGTCACTTTTTGCTGAAAACAAGCAAAATAATCTGCCAATGGGGTACGTAAAATAATCTTGTTTTTCCTTTTGATATAAGATTATTTTGCCTACCCCATTGACAGATTATTTAGCTTGTTTTAAGGAAAAACTCACTTCAATTTGGCATATTATTTCTTAAAACAAGACAATAAGTTTTGCTTGTCTAGAAAATTCATCTTGATTTAAGAATTTTTAGATATTTGGACTAGAAACAAGACAAAAAAACTAAATAAGAAAAGCATTTTTTGCAGTGTGGGAAAAAAATAAAGAGGGGGGCTAATAATTCTGACAAACTGTACATGTAATTACTTAATATTACTCTGTAGTCAAATGAATAGTTACACTGTAATTACGTCACCTTAAAATAAAGTGTATCCCAAAGTAACTGTCACGGTTGTGGATCTATCTGTTCTTCTTGTATGTGAGTGTGTGTGTGGGAAGTGGGTGTGTTTGTTTGGGTATATTTTCACCGCGTGGTGTGTGTGTGTTTACATTCATCAGCTGGGTTATCACGTGTCTTGTTACCACTCTTCTCACTCAGCTGTTTTCATTCAACCATAGCTGTTACGCATTACCGCGCGCTTTTATATGTTCAGTGTTTGTAGATAGCGTTTGTCAGTCCGTTGTTTGTTCACCTCTGTGTCTGCTTCCTGTTAGGCACTCTCGCTAAATCCGCTCGTGGTGAATCGTCATAAGTCTGTTATATTTGGACTTTATGCACGTCTCCGTTTCATTGATGTTGTTGCAACTGCCTGCACTGAGGATGACCATATCAGTGAGAAACTTCACCCCGGATCTGCTGCTCCTATGAACTATTACCGCTGGTAAGCGTGTCGATTTCCTTGAGAGTTGCTCCATAGCGCTAACCTCCCCTTCCCTCGATATCTGGTAAGATATCAGTGAGAGACTTCACTCCGAATCTGTTTCTCAGATGAACTATTACCGCTGGTAAGGGTGTCGATTTCCTTGAGAGTTGCTCCATAGCGCTAACCTCCCCTTCCCTCGATATCTGGTAAGATATCAGTGAGAGACTTCACTCCGAATCTGTTTCTCAGATGAACTATTATCGCTGGTAAGGGTGTCGATTTCCTTGAGAGTTGCTCCATAGCGCTAACCTCCCCTTCCCTCGATATCTGGTAAGATATAAGTGAGAGACTTCACTCCGGATCTGTTTCTCGGATGAAATATTACCGCTGTTTAGCGTGTTGGATTCCTTGTGAGGAGCACCTTTGCTCTACACAATTCCTCTATATCTGGTGAGATCAATACCAGTTGTGACTCTTGTTATCTCTATTAATAAATCATCTTGCATTCACTTGCATTTGGGTCTCCTGTGTATATTTGTGACAGTAACTTGGTTGGACCATTTTTTTTTTTTTTACACAAACCTAATTATTGACATTGTTAAAAACACATTCTCCTGCTTTTTCTAGTAGTCTATTAATTTTTTATTTTTTAAGCAACAATTTCTTTTTAAAAAATCACTTTAATAAAACCTTTAGGAACAATTGAAGTATTTAAAGTTTATTGTTCCAATAAAATGATCAGTTTTCTTTCTGAATCCCCTTAGTAACACATAATTTCCACTGGCCTGCTGTTACATGAATCACTAAATCTCTATATCACAACAGTGCAAAACTGACATTGTTATTATTAAACTTTCCCTCATGACACAGCTGAGAGGGGTGCTGTGCTGAAGCTGCGAGGTTTCGCAAGAGTCCTAATTAATTATGCAAGATGGGTCTAATTATGATGCAGTGAATGGATACATGGCAGAAGGTGCAAGGCAGTGAGGCTTAGAGATTTGCATGCTAAGTGAGTGGGGGAGTGACTAATGCATGTTAATGTGTGCTGGGCCCATACGCCTGCAGCTGGGTCTATCATTTCATAAAGAGCTAAAAGTTTCCACAGTTAAAGTGAAGAGAATGGTACACAGAGCCTGGGTCATGACAATGCAATGACAATGGAGTTTCTTTTATTTAAAAAAAAAGTCCAGCTAAAAAGGAAAAACTACAGCCAAAATGGTGAAATTACATTGCTACTGTATTAGTTTTACATCCGTTATAAAAATACAGTGTAAAAAATGCTGGGTTCCACACACTTAATTTGAAATTAATTAAGTTAACCTATTAGTTTTTACAAATTGAAATGCATTGACCATAAATCAATTCAAGTTTAAATCAAGTTTTCCCCCCAAAAAAATTCAAGAATTGAGTTGTTTCAGCTCATTTTAAATACGAAGTTTGAACAAACAGTAAACGTCATTTTTTTTGAGTGTGCAATAGATATTTTACTTGCATGAAGGGGTTGTGAAAAGTATTTCTTTGTTTGTTACCAACATCTGGGAAAAAATTAAAGTCAACAAATACAGTTGAAGTCAGAATTATTAGCCCCCCTTTGAATTTATTTTTCTTTTTTAAATATTTCCCAAATTATGTTTAACAGAGCAAGGAAATTTTCACAGTATGTCTGGTAATATTTTTTCTTCTGGAGAAAGTCTTATTTGTTTTATTTTGGCTAGAATAAAAGCAGTTTTTTATTTTTTAAAACCCATTTTAAGGTCAAAATTATTAGCCCCTTTAAGCTATATATTTTTTTCGATAGACTACAGAACAAACCATCATTATACAATAACTTGCCTAATTACCCTAACCTGCCTAGTTAACCTAATTAACCTAGTTAAGCCTTTAAATGTCACTTTAAGCTGTTTAGAAGGTCTTGAAAAATATCTAGTCAAATATTATTTACTGTCAACATAACAAAGATAAAAGAAATCAGTTATTAGAAATGAGTTATTAAAACTGTTATGTTTACAAATGTGTTGAAAGAAATCTTCTCTTCGTTAAACAGAAATTGGGGGGAAAACATACAGGGGGCTAATAATTTAGGGGGGCTAATAATTCTGACTTCAACTGTGTATATATATATATATATATATATATATATATATATATATATATATATATATATATATATATATATATATATATATATATATATATATATATATATATATATACGTATATGAAGAGTTCAGATGCAAAAACCTCTGAGTGCCGTCTGTAATTTCCATCGAAAATGAGCATTTTTCTCAGCCTTCTTTGTTTGTGTTGAGTTATTTCACTTTGAAAACCATGAAAAGAACTTATTCTTTGCCATAAAAGTAAAATTACTGAACCTAAACACTTGAGCCTAATAAAAATGCTCATTTTAGAAGAAAATTTCAGACGGCATTTAGAGGTTTTTGCATCTGAACTCTTTATATATATATATATATATAGTTGTAATCATTGTTGGTGAAGTTATCATGTATGTTTCTATGACTGATAAAGGGTCAATAGCATTTAAAATATATATTTAATTAGAAACTAGATTATTTGAATTGTGAAATCTCTCAAAATATTAAGGTCTGGGTGAAAGTTCTTTTATAAACATTAAAAAAATTTATCGATTACCAACTTTCAATAATTTCTTTACCAAAACTAACATCAGCTATTTATGAATTGTAAAGCTTTTATTTAGATGGCTAACTTATTTGATAGGGCGATGCAGTGGCGCAGTAGGTAGTGCTGTCGCCTCACAGCATGAAGGTCGCTGGTTCGAGCCTTAGCTGGGTCAGTTGGCGTTTCTGTGTGGAGTTTGCATGTTCTCTTTGTGTTCGTGTGGGTTTCCTCCGGGTGCTCCGGTTTCCCCCACAGTCCAAAGACGTGCGGCACAGGTGAATTGGGTAAGCTAAAATTGTCTGTAGTGTATGTGTGTGAATGAGTGTGTATGGATGTTTCCCAGAGATGGGTTGCAGCTCGAAGGGCATCCGATGTGTAAAACATATGCTGGATAAGTTGGCGGTTCATTCCGCTGTGGCGACCCCAGATTATTAAAGGGACTAAGCCGAAAAGAAAATGAATGAATGAACTTATATGATATAATTAAAGCAAGAAATGAACTTCAATTTTTAAAAAGCCATCCTAGTTCTTTAAAAATTATCCAACTAATTTTGATTAGTTTAACTTTTCTGGTCACAAACAGTTGCACATTTCATACTTTAGTTTGTGGAAATTACTATATATAATTACTATTATATTACTATCACTGCTTAAAAAGCTAAATAATGTAACATTAAAGAGAGAGCGTGTACTTTAGCAATCATCATTACATTTCCATCGTTCTGAAAATAAGAACCATCACACTTCTTTTTAAGCCTTGTATTTACTCAAAGTTGATTAAGCTGGTATTGTATATATACAGTTGAGGTCAGAATTATTAGACCCTTGTATATTTTTTTCCCCAATTTCTGTTTAATGGAAAGACGATTTTATTCAACACATTTGTAAACACAATAGTTTTAACAACTCATTTCTAATAACTGATATCCTTTATCTTTGTCATGATGACAGCACATAATATTTTACTAGATATTTTTCAAGACACTTCAACATTATATGTAAGAAGAGCAAGTAAAACCCATTACAGCCAGACAGAAACAGAAAGGCTGAGAAAGAGGCTTGTTGACATGTCAGATTCAGAGGCATCAGTCATCAGTGTTTCCCCTTGTCCATCTCACCTCCCTCCCGTTCGCTCTTACAAAAACAAAACAGTGTCGTGACACCGCGGCCGAGCCGAGGGAGGGGGAAGGAGAATTAGGAAACCAGATGTGCAGCATCCAAACACTGACATGCTCAAAGTTTCAGCAGCAATACATCAACCACTGTACACCACGTGTGTGTGTGTGTGTGTGTGTGTGTGTGTGTGTGTGTGTGTGTGTGTGTGTGTGTGTGTGTGTGTGTGTGTGTGTGTGTGTGTGTGTGTGTGTGTGTGTGTGTGTGTGTGGTGTGTGTGTGTGTGTGTGTGTGTGTGTGTGTGTGTGTGTGTGTGTGTGTGTGTGTGTGTGTGTGTGTGTGTGTGTGTGTGAAAGTACACAGAGATTTAGCTTCATATCACAACAACAGCACCACCCAGTCCACCCAGGAAAAAACTGAAACGGGTTTTTAGACTCCAAAAAAAAGTTTTTCTTATATGTTGCCTAAAATCTACTCATATTTTATACCTAAGACTGTTCTCATGACAAATGTAAGAAATATTCAAATTCTGGAAAATATTGTTTTCAAAAAATCATCTTAAATAACTTCTAGCACTAATAACTAATACTAATAAGTATTAATACTACTACTACTACTAATAATAATAATAATAATAATAATAATAATAATAAGTATTAATACTACTAATAAATAATAATAATAATGTTTTGGTTTGTTCCAAAAATCATCTTAAATAACTTCTAGCACTAATAACTAATAACAATAAGTATTATTACTGCTAATAACTAATAATAATAATAATAATAATAATAAGTATTAATACTACTAATAACTAATACTAATGTTTGGGTTTGTTCAAAAAAACATTTTAAATAACTTCTAGTACTAATAACTAATTCTAATAAGTATTAATACTACTACTACCTAATAATAATAATAATAATAATAATAATAATAATAATAATAATAATAATAATAATAATAATAATAATAAGTATTAATACTACTAATAACTAATACTAATGTTTTGGTTTGTTCCAAAAATCATCTTAAATAACTTCTAGCACTAATAACTAATAACAACAAGTATTATTACTGCTAATAACTAATAATAATAATAATAATAATAAGTATTAATACTACTAATAAATAATAATAATAATAATAATAATAAGTATTAATACTACTAATAACTAATACTAATGTTTGGGTTTGTTTAAAAAAACATTTTAAATAACTTCTAGTACTAATAACTAATTCTAATAAGTATTAATACTACTAATACCTAATAATAATAATAATAATAATAATAATAATAATAATAATAATAATAATAAGTATTAATACTACTAATAACTAATACTAATGTTTTGGTTTGTTCCAAAAATCATCTTAAATAACTTCTAGCACTAATAACTAATAACAATAAGTATTATTACTGCTAATAACTAATAATAATAATAATAAGTATTAATACTACTAATAAATAATAATAATAATAATAATAATAATAATAATAATAATAATAATAATAATAATAATAAGTATTAATACTACTAATAAATAATAATAATGTTTTGGTTTGTTCCAAAAATCATCTTAAATAACTTCTAGCACTAATAACTAATAACAATAAGTATTATTACTGCTAATAACTAATAATAATAATAATAATAATAATAATAATAATAATAATAAGTATTAATACTACTAATAACTAATACTAATGTTTGGGTTTGTTCAAAAAAACATTTTAAATAACTTCTAGTACTAATAACTAATTCTAATAAGTATTAATACTACTAATACCTAATAATAATAATAATAATAATAATTATAATAATAATAATAATAATAATAAGTATTAATACTACTAATAACTAATACTAATGTTTTGGTTTGTTCCAAAAATCATCTTAAATAACTTCTAGCACTAATAACTAATAACAACAAGTATTATTACTGCTAATAACTAATAATAATAATAATAATAATAAGTATTAATACTACTAATAAATAATAATAATAATAATAATAATAATAAGTATTAATACTACTAATAACTAATACTAATGTTTGGGTTTGTTTAAAAAAAACATTTTAAATAACTTCTAGTACTAATAACTAATTCTAATAAGTATTAATACTACTAATACCTAATAATAATAATAATAATAATAATAATAATAAGTATTAATACTACTAATAACTAATACTAATGTTTTGGTTTGTTCCAAAAATCATCTTAAATAACTTCTAGCACTAATAACTAATAACAATAAGTATTATTACTGCTAATAACTAATAATAATAATAATAAGTATTAATACTACTAATAAATAATAATAATAATAATAATAATAATAATAATAATAATAATAATAAGTATTAATACTACTAATAACTAATACTAATGTTTGGGTTTGTTTAAAAAAACATTTTAAATAACTTCTATTACTAATAACTAATTCTAATAAGTATTAATACTACTAATACTTAATAATAATAATAATAATAATAATAATAATAATAATAATAATAATAATAATAATAATAATAATAAGTATTAATACTACTAATAACTAATACTAATGTTTTGGTTTGTTCCAAAAATCATCCTAAATAACTTAAAGCACTAATAACTAATAACAATAAGTATTATTACTGCTAATAACTAGTCATAATAAGTCTTAATACTACTAATAACTAATAATAATAAGTCTTAATACTAGGGATGTGCACAATTATTCGATTAATCGAACCCAATAGCAACGATCGAGCATGAAAACGATGATCGATTGGCTCTAAAATGAAATTACTTTCAATCTTTCTGATTGGTTATGCTGGTATTTTGGCGGTAGTTTGATATTTGATTGGTTATGGCTGCAGGGAGTTGCGGTCTAGAGACGAGACCTGTTTTTTCCACCACCGGTTTAATTGTAAATAAACTTCGCACTCGGCTTTCATCGGAGCATGTAGACCGACTGATCTTTTTGAATAAAAATATGTAGTCCTTAATACTACTAATACCAAATAATAATAAGTCTGAATACTACTAATAACTAAGAATAATAAGTATTAATACTTCTAATAACTAATACTAATAACTAATAACTACTGGGAAAGTAGTCGTACTAGTCGTAGATCTAATTTTTGATGAAATTATTGTGTTTTCAAATAATAAATATGACAAATTTATCAGTGCTAGTACTTTAAATATTAATCGCATCCAAAATACTTTTTACATTATAAATGTGCATGTATTATATATATATATATATATATATATATATATATATATATATATATATATATATATATATATATATATATATATATATATATATATATATATATATATATATATACAGTTAGGCAGGTTAGTGTAATTAGGCAAGTTATTGTATAATGATGGTTTGTTCTGTAGACTGTCGAAAAAAAAAAATAGCTTATAGGGCTAATAATTTTGACCTTAAAATGGTTCATAAAAAATTAAAAACTGCTTTTATTCTAGCCAAAATAAAACAACTAAGACTTTCTCCAGAAGAAAAAATATTATCAGACATGCTGTGAAAATTACCTTGTTCTATTAAACATAATTTGGAGAAATATTAAAAAAAGAAAAAAAAAATGAATGGGGGGGGGGGGTGCTAATAACTCTGACTTCAACTGTATATATTATGTACAAGTAATACACACTCATACATAAAAACAAAAATATACAAAACAAAAACATTTACATAGATATTTAAATATTATATATAATTCGTATCATAGACATATATAAAGGTATATTTAAAAATAAATAAACATTTTCTTAAACATATCCATGCATGTATTTATATATACATAATAAATATCAAGAGTAAACACACATATATCAGGTATATACAAACCTTTATTTTGTATGCAATTAATCTGTGCCCGGATTGTTTTTTATGTACACTGATGTATGGTTTGTTGAAATAGGACAACATTTGGCAAGAAATAACTATTTTAAAGTCTATATATTGAGAAAATCTCTTCTAAAGTTTTTAGGATATAAAAAAAAAATTAACGTTGCGTTCCAATATACTTTGCGATATATAAATATAATTTCACCAGACTACTTAAAAAGTTCTCTTTGGAAAGTCTTTAACATATTGACTGAGATGTTTTTGGGATGATGAAGGGAGGGAAATATAAATATGTTTAACGTAATTTATTATATGCATATAATAAACAAACTACAGTCATAAATAAATATAACAGAGTAAATATTAAAGTGAAACAAACAGTGCTTCATGGTTTTCTGGGGAGAGTTTAACAGTATTCAGGTACTAAAATGTAAAATAACATTGCATAATCTTCATCATATAAATAATTCAATAAAATTAATCTTTATTAAACTTCTTCATGTGCTATTAAAATGCGATTTAAACTCTTTTAAAATACTCATACAGTCACACGTCTTAAAACACCCTAATATGGTCAAATTCTGCAGTGACTACACAATTCTCATGTGTTTTGTTCGTGGATTCTGATCAACAGTAATCTCAACTCAACATTGCATATTTTGCCAATGCACAGATTGCGATATTGATGCTAAAACGATATACCGTGCATCCCTAAATCACATACTAAATTATATATATATTTTTTACAGTAGAAAATGTACACAATATCTTCATAGAACATGATCTTTGCTTAATATTTTAATGATTTTGGCATGAAAAATCAATCATTTTGACCCAGAAAATGTATTTTTAGTTATTGTCACAAAAATACCTGCAACATAAGACCGATGTTAAGCTTTCTTCAAATGATCCTATTTAGTGTTTAACAGAATAAAGAAACACATAAAGGTTTGTCACCACTTGAGGAAGAGTAAATAGTGAGAAAATGTTTGGGTGAACTATCCCTTTAAGAACTTCCTGCAATGAAATTCCACGTAGCGGACTCATTATAAGCAATCATAAAAACACAAACAAACAATAAAAAGCCATGGATTGCGGTGTTGTGTGAGGGTTGCAGGGGGAACCTCTGAGGGGTTTTGGGTAGCAGAGGTTAGTTAGGTCTGGTCATAAATACTGCGAGCTCCCGGAATCCCATGGCAGACTTTGGGGCCAGACTGGTGGAGGGGTTAAACAGGGCACGTTCCCAACCTCTGACCCCACTAACAGGGCACACATAGAGGCTCTAAAAATCAATACCTCCATCACCACATACCACACCGAGACCTTTCACACTTGCCTCCACAACTAAGAATAATAAAAGCAAGTAACCAACACCTTGGTCAGAACTTCGGACTATTTTTTTCTCATAAATGTTATCGTGAGATGCTTGTGAGAGCTACTACGTCATATAAAAACATAAACATTTGTTTGAGGACATAGAACATATTTTTACGTGCAGTTTTTCCCAATTCGTTTATAAAGCAGTGCAGGACTAGATGACAGAAAAGCAGGTAGTTTCTGATGGTTTCACTCACCCGAAAAAATGCTCTGTTTGCACAATTTGCTTAATATCATCATATTCAAATACTTTATAAATAATATTTCAAAACTCCTCCGTTGTTTATTGTTTTTAGTAAATATCTTAAATCTTTTTTTTCAGATAAGCTTTTGTAAAATGAAAGTTTAAATGTCTTGAAACAGTTTCATTTATGTATTGTATACCTACATTGTTAAAGCTTTTGTTTGTTTTATATTGGTTTATTTATTTAATGTGATTTTATTATATTCGATATTTGTAATACTTCAAATGATTTCAATACAGGGGTGCGTTTCCCAAACAACGACGTAACTCGTGGCTGAACTATCATAGTGCGATGCATCGTTTGGCAAAAAAAACGATGTAGTAACGAGTGTTTCCCAAAACCCCTAGTTTCTCTGTCGCAGATCCATCGCTTGAACCACGTTAGTTATAGCGTAAAACGCCCATAATGATGCTCTAAACGGGGTGGAGTAACTTCTTTAGAGAACAACCCCATCATTTCTTTGTGCAAACTATATTGTTTTACACAAACACGCATTTCAAATAAAATCCAATATTAGTTTTGGTAAAAACATGCACTCGCTTTCCATATTAAATAAAATATATGTAAATGGCACATATAGGGCCAATGTTTGCTTTACTAATATTATTGAGAAGTTGAACATTACATATTCTATTCTAAAACATAAAATCACTTACAAAAGCTAACACTATTCTAATATCATATATAAATCATATAAATAAATAAATAAATAATGAGGCGATTTATTATAAAAATATTTACTTTAATAATAATATTAATGATGATGATGATTATTATTATTTAGGATATTTTTAATTATTTTTAAAAAATTACAATTTGACACATGCAAACCACAGCAGAAAGTTCTAGCCAACAGACCCATGTCATATACAGTAGAGATACTTAATAAATAACCCACTATAAAATAAAAGAATTAACGTATGCTATGTTTTTTATTTTCACAAGCTTTGGAGACGTAACATAATTTCCGCTTTTAAATATACCTATAGTTTTCGCCATGAGGCTGTGTTCAAAATGATATCAATGTTTTCAAAGTGCACCGCGAAGGGAGCACAATTGTAAACATGAAGATCGCTAAAACTGAACTGTAAAAATACTTTAAAAGCAAATTACACCTAAGAGATTAACTTAATGCTTTTTTATTATTAATAATTCCAGCTTTGAATGTTAGAATGTTCTAAATGAATAGGGCATAGGGGGGATAAGTGGGAATAGAACACAGCCAGGAACTATGCTTTTAACTACAGCTCCAGAGGTGTCGTTTCAAGGGCTCAAGTTTGCGACGGAGTTTGCGAATGTTCGTTGGAGCGATGGATTTGGGAAACAGCAAATCAAAGAACCATGTTTGTAACGAGGGAACTTGCGACCTTAGTTGGCTAACGATGGTTTTGGGAAACGCACCCCTGCTTAGGCTATTTTATCTAGATAAGACACTATTGATTTGAGCCTACAAAAGTGGACACGTCATTTGCAAAGTTTTATGTCATTCTGTTGTATTCATATTTTGTATTATCTCCAAAATAAATAAATAAAGAAAGAAACCCAGCCGCTCGTGGCATCAAGAGCTGTCAAGCGAGCGCTCTTTTGCTCGGTCTCTAATGCAATCTCACGGCTATTTGTAACTTTTTGATTTAGTGGCTAATTCATATGAATTCGTATGATCTCATTCGTACAAACTAGTACGATTTGCTCATCACCCAATGACGGTTGGGGTTAGGGGTGGGGTTTGATGCCATGCCTCTTTTTTAAAACCGTACATTTTCGTACGACTGTACTCGTTCAATTTGTAAGAATTAGCCACTAAACTGACAAAACTTAAAATACTTACGTTTCCTCGTGAGATCAGGGGTGCGTTTCCCAAAACCATGGTTAGCCAACTAAGGTCGCAAGTTCCCTCGTTACAAACATGGTTCTTTGATTTGCTGTTTCCCAAATCCATCGCTCCAACGAACATTCGCAAACTGCGTCGCAAACTTGAGCCCTTGAAACGACACCTCTGGAGCTGTAGTTAGAAGCATAGTTCCTGGCTGTGTTCTATTCCCACTTATCCCCCCTATGCCCTATTCATTTAGAACATTCTAACATTCAAAGTTGGAATTATTAATAATAAAAAAGCATTAAGTTAATCTCTTAGGTGTAATTTGCTTTCAAAGTATTTTTACAGTTCAGTTTTAGCGATCTTCATGTTTACAATTGAGCTCTCTTCGCGGTGCACTTTGAAAACATTGATATCATTTTGAACACAGCCTCATGGCGAAAACTATAGGTATATTTAAAAGCGGAAATTATGTTACGTCTCCAAAGCTTGTGAAAATAAAAAACATAGCATACGTTAATTCTTTTATTTTATAGTGGGTTATTTATTAAGTATCTCTACTGTATATGACATGGGCCTGTTGGTTAGAACTTTCTGCTGTGGTTTGCATGTGACAAATTGTAGTTTTTAAAAAATAAATAAACAATATCCTAAATAATAATAATCATCATCATCCTCATCATTATTAATATTATTATTAAAGTAAATATATTTATAATAAATCGCCTCATTATTTATTTATATGATTTATATATGATATTAGAATAGTGTTAGCTTTTGTAAGTGATTTTATGTTTTAGAATAGAATATGTAACGTTCAACTTCTCAATAATATTAGTAAAGCAAACACAGGCCCTATATGTGCCATTTACATTTATTTTATTTAATATGGAAAACGAGAGGATGTTTTTACCAAAACTAATATTGGATTTTATTTGAAATGCCTGTTTGTGTAAAACAATATAATTTGCACAAAGAAAAGATGGTGTTGTTCTCTAAAGAAGTTACTCCCCCCCGTTTAGAGCATCATTATGGGCGTTTTACGTTATAACTAACGTGGTTCAAGCGATGGATCTGCGACAGAGAAACTAGGGGTTTTGGGAAACACTCGTTACTACATCGTTCTTTCCCCAAACGATGCATCGCACTATGATAGTTCAGCCGCGAGTTACGTTGTTGTCTGGGAAACGCACCCCAGGCTGGGTCTCTCACACACACACATGCATCTCATGCGCATGTTTCATGCACAAACACATCATTTAAACTTGACAAAAACTCTTGACAACTGAAAATAACTGGCTGCTGTGTCTTTAATATGCTGTAAAGATTATTATGAGTTATTGAAACATCAAGGAGGACGCAGCAAAGAAATATCACTTATAAATTAAAACTACTTTATTATGTTTTGCAACAGCCTTACATTTAAAAGGGAAACATAAGGGCGATCATAAGCAAAAAGACCCCAGGCCTATAAGGTGTTTTATGGAATAGCCTATCTTAAACTGACCAGCTATATGTGTTTCTATCACTTATTTCTTTATTTATTTTGACGCATGTACTCATGTGCGATCCACCCTAAAGCCCCAGCTGGCCCTCTTTTGCCCAAGGTATTCGGCGGGCCCAAAAAGTCAGGCCGCTGGCCCAGAGGAAGCCCCGCTTTGGCCTGATCAGGCCCTGGAAGTGACAGTGGAAATGCGACTGGACCTGGCACGCTCGCTTTAGGCACAATAGTGGAAACGCGGCTATACACTTATTTCACGCGGCCGCCATTTTAAAACAAGAAAGCAAGGTTGCGGTGGGAAGAAACCCAGAAGTATAGGATCAGCACTGTAAACATTGCAACAACATGCTGTGGACTACAAACCTCCAGCTGTTGTCGTGATTTCAAAATGGAGAAATGGTGTAAACATCACTTTAATATCATTCAGTTCAGTTTAATTTAAAATAATTAAAAGCATATTAGGCGTCAAACAACATCTCAATCTCTATAAGAGAAATAAATGTAAAGATTAATACGTTTAAGTGTCTTCCTTGGTTTCAGTTCATGGCAGCAGGTAAACACCATGGGGACACTTCTCTGCTTCAGCCTATGTAACCCGGTGACTCTGTTGCACACCCTCGTGTTGTCTGTAACAGTGTTGTCTCGGTACTTAAGTTTTAAAAACGTCCATTTCCCGCAAACATTTAAGCGCTGCTGAGCGCGTTCATAAACACCTCTGATTTGCCATAATATTCACCAGTGCTCAACAGAAATGACTGTGATTGGATGTGAAGGTCATCAGTTCACCGCTCTTCACAGATTGCAAACATGGATAGACGGACATTGGAGCAGTTTAAAGCTGTGAAGATCAGTCGATTCATCAGCGGATCGCTCGTCTGTGTTTGCACTCGGTAAACATCAGTGAAGTGTGGTGAACTGATGACCTCCACGGCCAATCACAGTCATTTCTGTTGAGCACTGGTGAACACAATGGCAAATCAGCGCTGTTTAATGCTGCGTTCACACCAGACGTGGAAGAAGCATCAAGTGCAAGTGAGTTACATGTTAAGTCAATGCAAACGCGCAGATAGGCATCTTGCGGCGCGATACACGAGAATGATGCGGCGTGAATGACGCGAATAGCGGGAATGGCGCGGCGCGGATGGCACCGCGCGAATTGAGCGTTTGACGTGCTTATCGCGCAAATCACGCGAATCGCTCGAGTTCAAAAATCTGAACTTCTGCGGACATTCGCGCCGCGTTAACCAATCAGGAGCTTGCTCTTGTGGGAGCATGATTGTGACGTAGCACCTGTTGTTGGTGTCCGGGGGAAAATCCTCCAGCCGACACCGACAACAGTTCATCAAACTGGGCTTGGCTCAGTCAGAAGCACCGCTGGAAGCCTTCGTCATCCAGGTACAGTTTCTGGAGGAGTTTATGATCTCACAGAGCTGGGTGCACCTCTGAAAGTATCTAGTGGACTCAGACACTGCTCCAAACGTATCGACGCAGTTTTACAGCCTTCATAAAGCACATAAACACAGTTATATTATCAATAAAATCCATGTTAGCCATTTAGCAACGAAGCTACAGTCACCGGGCAGACAGAAGCCCTGCCCATCACGCGAATCCGCGTCTGTTCTGAAGTGAATTTGACGCTCGAATGAAGCGGAGTTTGACACGCGAATGAAGCGGAGTCTGACGCGCGAATGAAGCGAGTAAACTCAAATGTTCACGCGTCTATTTACTTGCGAATAGCGCGATTTAGCCGCGCGTTCCGCGTCTGATGTGAACGCAGCATAAGAACGCCATCAACAGTGCCTTAAACGTTAATGGGAAATGGACGTTTTTTTTTTTTTATTTCAGTACCAAAATTTTTTATCATGACAAGTCTAATATAGTGAAAGAATCAGTTCATTAACTTGAGTTTGATAAATGGCATCTAAAATGTGTGTTTGGCATAGAAAACGTTAGCTAACTAGTGCCCTTTCCGTTAACTTAGCTGAAAATGAGGTCCAATATCCCTTTTTATTTTCACTATTCATTCAGAACGGACCTTCGGGTCACTCGGAAGGCGGTGAAATGATAAATTTGTGTCGCTTTCTCTTCGCTGATAAGATATACAGCCAGGTACACAACATCCCTGTGTGACTCAGGTGATACTTCCAGGTGTTTTCGCACC